>KE371551.1:1499345-1510916 GCA_000418225.1 Zizania latifolia | reverse complement strand
ATCGGAAGATGCTTTCTTTCTATATGGATGAGTTTCCGATTTCCACAGCGTACTCTATAAAAGAGGAGACCCAACCCAAGCAGAACATACCCATTCTTCCTGTTCGGCAGTCCTACTCCTAAAACTATCCCGATCATTAGTTTCGCTGGAGGAATCATTAGTTTCGCTGGAGGAACTTCGAAGGACTGTCCAATGGCAGTCCAACTCCCAAAACTATCTTAATAGCTTGGACTGCAAGCAAATATTTTTCTTGTGCTTTTATTTGATTATTTGAGGATAGGACAGTTTGATTTGCACCTGTAATTGTTATTTGATACTGCTACAATCTTTCTAACTACTAAATTAAAGTTCTAAAGAATTCAACTCCTAACTAATAATATAATTGTTTTTTTATTTTTACCGGTGCGTAGCACGGGTACAATACTAGTAATGTCAGGCTCTCGCCACGTCATCACCCGCGTCACGCTGCTCCTGCGCCTGAGCCTGCTCGCCGCGCCGCGCATGCACTCCGTCTAGCCGCGCTCACGCCTACGTCGCGCCTGTCTCGTGCCCGTGTCACGTCTTGTCCGCGCCGTCGCGCCGCGCCGACCCACCGCCCAGAACCGCGAGCCCCGAGCTACAGAGCCCCACCGCCATCACCTGCCGCCGTCATGTCTCCCGCCGTACACGCCAGCGCCGTCCACCCCATCATCGCACAGGCCACGCATCTGTCGCTCATTCACCGCCGCTCTGACATCCCGTCGCCAGCCGAGCGCGCCGACGCCGCCATCATCGCCTCGCCACATCTCCGCACGTGTGCTGACGCCCGTGCTGCCTCGCCGTCCGTGCTGCCCAATCCCGCGTTGACACACCCCTGGGCCGTTGTAACGGTCTCGCCGCACCCTCGAGCCTTGTGCCCACCAGCTCATTCCCGCGCCGCTCCTTGCCGCGCAATGTCCCATCTCTCGCGCACATGCTTAGTTCCAGCTTCCCTTTCACCTACCCGAACACCGCTGAAGCCCCCGAGCCGAGGAACGCCGGGAGTCCGCTGGATCCACGCGCCGCTGCCCTCGGTAAGAGAAAAATTCCCCCCTCCCTATTGTTCCACTACAAAATCTTGTAGCCGAAACGTGATCCTTGTACCTTGTTGTACCCGATTTTGTAGCTCTAGTCGCCGGATTTCGTCGCCACCGAAAATCCCCAATTTCCCCCGCCGAACGCCACCCGTCGTCGACCTTGCTCGAGGTACCATCCATTCTCTAATTACTCTTTACAGTAGCATCGCATTAGCTCGTTGTTCATGTTCCTAGCACTAGGTAGGGCCATCGGCCACCGTAACTCGCCGGCGACGAGGTCCCCTTTTTCGTCGTTCGGTTCACTGTCGCCAGCCATCTAGGAGCCTCCCTGAGCTAATCTATGTATACTCGGTGTCTTGTAGTACCCCCTAGATGGTTAAACCGAACCCCGATGGTCGATTAGAGCTATGCCGCCGCCATTAGTGTCGCCAACCCGAGCCACCTTCGCTGCAGCCGTACGGCCGATCCGTAGCTCTAATCGCAAATCTGACCGTAGGATATGTTTATCTTGGTATAAATAAGCTTCCTGTGAAATTTTATGCCAATCGGTGCTTCGAGGAGAGAGATCGGTGGCGGAGAATTTTTGGCCGTCCACTGCTTTCTTCCTCCTCCCGCCGCACGCGCGAGCTCTACTTTGTGTCGCTAACAGAGTGGGCCCACATGTCAGCCACGGTGTGCACCGGTGTCGCTGGCCTCCTGGCCCCACGCGTCAGCCCCGACAGCCTGGGCCCGCCTGTCAGCCGCCGAGCCACGCGGCCGAGCGCGCGCGTGTCCCGCGTGTTGCGCTGCGTGCTACGTCGGTTTGGGCCGACGATTTTGGCCCAACAGCACAATGCAGTTTTTCTTTTTCTGAAATTTAAATCCTGTCGGCCCATTTGAACAGTAGCTTTTATTTATTTCTAGAAATTGTTTAAACCTTTAGAAAATTATAGAAAATTCAATTTAACTCAGATTAGCCTCGTTCAAATTTCTAAAAATTTCTAAAATTGTAAACTTTACTTTAGGACTAAATAAAATTGCTTTCTTGGAGTTCTTGGATGCTTTACTTATGTAATTTTATTTTACATCATAGTAGTTGAACCTAGAGATCCTCAAGACTACGATCCCGAAGACCCCGACTATTGTCTCGAGCAAGGCAAGTCCCTCCTTGATCATATTTGATCCCATTGTTGTTAAATTAATTTTAATTTGTGCATGATTAGGACACATGCACACATACACTTTAAAATTAACGACGATCGCCCGTACGGTTAAGTCGAGTAAAACCTAAAAGTTGCTTCACATAGCCTTCCTTTGTATTGATGTACTTGTATGCCTTTGAAAACCTTGATGATTAATACAACTTCATCCTAGTATCATGATAGGTTGTATGAAATCAAAACATGTCTTTAAAATTCTTCATGTACCATGTTTATGAAATGTTAAATGATTGTGTGTGTGATAAAAATGGGTTTTTATAAAGTTATTTCAAAAAGGGTACAAAGTACTGGTGATGTTGAAAACAAAGGAAAAGAAGGGTTTTGGGTAAAAACTTGTCATATGAAATCGTCGCCTTTGTGGCCCGGTTTCGCCTGACGCATAAGGACCGATTTCTTAGAGAATTACATCATGCACCTCAACGTGCAACCTTACGGGTATTATGGCTCTGCCCCTGGTTGAGTAATTAGTAGACTTAGGATAGCTTGCAATTGCCGGGGACATGAAATCATCGAGGTGTCTCTTTTATTTAGAAAAACCTGCCCGATGTGCGGCCCGATGTGGCGTTTGAGAAAACTTGTGAATGAAGGAGTGTGAGTCGAGCACCCGTGGGATTTCAGGGGAAGGAGTCGCTGACTGCTTGTTCCTTGGTCGTGGACCTATTTGGCATGACAATGGGGTATCCTAGGTCGGCTTAAGAAAAACTTTGTAGCGAACCTTCTCTACAATTGGGATTGTAAGAGTAAGCTCGCAGCGTAAGGGTAAAGAGTATACCTTCTGCAGAAGTAAAACTGTTCGAACAGCCGTGCCCATGGTCATGGGTGTGTACATTGATGGTTGCCCATGCGTAGTGTTTAATTGGTGTTTTAACAAATGAATTCCTTTGAGGGTTGGGGAGCGTTACCAGAGTACGCATTTATGGTGTATGGCTAGCCTTTGTGGTCAGCAACGAGCCTGTGTGGTTCGAGAAGTCGAAAGGCTTCATAGTGAGAGGGTGAGAATCAACCCTAAGTGGAAAGATAATCCGTTTTTGGTAAAAAGATAATTTGAAGGATTATTATGGGAAGATGAATGGTAAGAGAAAGTAATTTGAAGAATTATTATGGAAAAAGGACTGGCGGAAGATAATTTAAAGAATTGTTATAGAATGAAAGGTGTGAGTTGAACACCGGGTTCACCTCTAGAAATTTTGTTATATAAACTTCATTTTATTTCTTGAAACTTAGTGATTGAGGTTGGGACATCGATCCAAAGATACACTTAGAAAATTCCTATTGCATAACCTTGTTGGAAACAAACCATAGCCGTCCTTGTCCCCGAATGCATCTATATTTAATTTTTGGGACTTATAGAGTATGCCTGTACTCATTCCCCCACGTCACCTTCAGACTATGAAGACCCAGAGAAGGAGATTATGCCGCCAACATTGAAGAGGAAGGAGTTGAAGGAGAAGAAGACTACCGTGAAGCGTAGGGTTCTAATCCTAGTTCCCAACTAGGAGTCGTAGTAGTATTTTAAATAAATGATGTTGTCTTTCCCTGGCGAACTTGATGTACTGTCTTAATTGCTATGAGATATGTCTCTTACGGCTTCTGTAATAAATTTCGGTACTATGTGTTGCTATGATCTACCGACGATTTGATGAAATATCAGAAATGATGTGGATTTGTTTCGTAAAGTAACCCTTCACCTCTCATATTAGCCAAGTCTGTACTAGACAGGGCGTCACAGATAATATCACAGATAATAGTTATCTTGTCACATATGAGTAGTTATGTGCTAGGGAGAAGACTAGAACAACTTGATTTGGAATCAGAGGGAATATCTTGTTTGGTCTGCTAGTTATAACGTTACCAAATTTTGTCGTTATCAAAATTTTGGTAAGCTAAGCCACGTGAAGATTTTGTTTGGTTTTAAAGGCTAGCCAAATATTTCTGTAGGTTTTAAAAGTGAAAGCTTCAGAGTAGCCGAATTATGTCCGATTATGGTTTTTGAAGCATATTTGGCTTGTTGCCTGCTTATAAATTTGTTTTATAGAAATGACAAACAAACCAAATATATATGTCCTGAACCTCGTAGCACTATCATTATAAACATCGTTTGCTAATCCGCAAACTACCAATCGAAGTAATTAAACAGCCGTCATTAATCCAGAAGAAGCCATTACTCTCCAAATTAACACTCCATATAGCAAAACTCCTGTAATAAAACAATTCGTTTCCCTGCAAATTAAAGCCAGACGCTCACTAATAACACAGCAGTACGTGGTTAATTAATCAGAATCCCAGCCTCTATATATAGGGTCGCGACTTCCCACAACTTCTCCACAAACTAAACGCGAGCTAGCTGCATACACAACGATCAGCCACCATGTCTCCCTTCTCCTGCCGCTGCCTCGCCGCCATCCTGTCACTCGCGCTGGCCTCCGCGTCGCCGGCTTTCGATGGTGCCGACCACGGCAGCAGTGGTGGTGACGTGCAGGCCCCGCCCACCGTGCCGACGTCGCAGCAGTTCCTGCGGGCGCACAACGAGGATCGCGCGGCGGTGGGCCTGCCGCCGCTGTCGTGGAACGGGACGCTGCTACTGGACGCGCTTCGGTACGCCGGCGAGCTCCGCAGGGATTGCAGGGCGCGGCCGCTCACGAAGTGGGGCACTGACGGCATCTACGGGAGGAACATCTACAAGGGCTACGGGCACCGCAGCGGTGCGGACGCGGCGGCGTTCTGGGCGGAGGGCCGGCAGTGGTACGACCACGATGCCAACGTGTGCGCGGCGCCGGCGGGGAGGTCCTGCGGCACATACATGCAGATGGTGTGGCGCACCACGACGCAGGTCGGATGCGCCCGCCGCACCTGCCGCAAAGGCGTCGACACCGTCGCCGTCTGCGAGTACTACCCGCCGGGCAACTACGTTGGCCAACGGCCCTACTAATTATTCTGTTACTTCTGGACACCCCACGGCTAACGCAATAAATATAATATAAACATATGCTTCAACGAGTTTCAAACACATTTCATTATTGAAACAAATATTTGGATTAAAAAATATATATATACAAAGTGCAAAAACTTAAAATCATGTCATATATTAATTAATTTACAGGGGTCTTGGTCATAAACGAACCTAGCCTTATTCCCCCGTCACTTTAGACACTACTACATGAACACACATCAAGGTCATGTTAAAATAGCTATCAGTGACGAGTTCTAAACCTCCTGATTAGTCAGAACTGATAGTCGATGGCTATCAGTAGCGGTTCTGGAATCGGTACTGAACGTGAGTATTAGTGTCGGTTCTAAAACCGAACTAGCACTGATACTCGCGTATCAGTGTCGGTTCTGCAACCGAACCGACACTGGTACTCACATATCAGTGTCGGTTCCAGACACGAATCGGCACTGTTACGCGAGTATCAGTGCCAGTTACAAGCATGAACCGGCATTGATTTGTATTTCTCCCTATTTTTATATATAAATCATGTTGTATTAAATCTATATGCAAATGCACATATATGCTAAATACATTTATATAGCTTAGATCGAATATTACGCTGACAATATCAAATCAAATTAATATGACATATATTAACTTAAAATATCAGAACATATTTATATAAATGATTCCATAAGTTTCAAATGTGACATTGTTCTTACAAGCTCAAGCACAAACTAAATTATATAAATAGTTGTCTCCAGTGTACCATTGCTGATGTAGAAATGAAAAGTGCATATTATGTCAACAACTAACTCGTTGGCTCACAGAAATTGACCAAAACAAGTCATAGGTAGCACCGTCTATCTGTTGATTTATGCACTGCAACTGAGATTGTTGTGCTTCCTGCTGGTGTCACTTGGATCTAGATGGTCTTTTGGTATAGGTAAGGTGTGATGTACTTCTCATAATACTGCCTTGAAAAGTACTGTTATAATAAAATGTGTTGGTAGCTAGTTGGACGAGACAAGTGCATATATGTATATATGTTTACAATTATGACATGTGCAAAGTGCTTACCACTGACTTTTTTTTGATTGCCGAGAGATTGATTGTACAGATATATAACTGAGTCCTAGAGAATAGACCTACCGAGATGTCTTTTAGGAGAGCCTTCCTTTCTAGAGTTACATCTATAAGATTGTCAAAATAACATATATTCTTTAATTGGTCTATTTGGTCAGTGTCATCCTCCCTGGATCTCTGCTTTCCCTTCATCTTAGCATCAGCATTGTTAGGAGCCTCACCTGCCATTATAAAAAGCCAGTAAGTACATATATAAAATAGGTATGTCTGTCTAATAAGTAATATGAGTTCGTTATAGATACCGCTATCACTCTCGTCTACTTTTATGGCTTGTGATGTTTTCTCTTCATCATAATTATTGAAAATAGTAGCCATGGGGAACTGTGGGGCTCCCATTGTTAATACCACAAAGTCTCCTTCTACTAGTACTACTATAGAAAATCCTATTAGTGACGAGTAATAACCTCTATTAGTGATGGGCAAGTCTACAGTCACTCTTATCACGTCAGTGACGTAACATCATTTGTGACGGTGTTTACCCATCACTAAAGGGTCATCTTTTAGTAACGGGCGACAATATTCACCCATCACTAAAGGGGGGCCTATCAGCTCACTTGTTATGTCACCCGTCACTAAAGGGTTCTTTAGTGACGGTTGATTATTATCACCCGTCACTAATATTATGGTTATTTGAAAAAAAATAATTATTTTTAGGCTGCATCCTGAATCAAAGCCAGGATTTGGCAGCCAACATATCCAACATTACAGAGCACATCATAGATAATTCATCACAGAAGATTCATAATCAAATTAATATCACATATATTATCTTCTAATTCGTTATCTCGAAGAACATGGCTAAAACAAAATTTCATAAGATTAACTTCTAACTTATAGCTAACTTCTAACTTCCACTAGAGCATTCCCTAAGAGTGATATTAAGGGCTTAAATAGTGTCCTACGGAGATTCTATCTGTTTATCCGCCATGAATTGCTAAAGACTATACATGTGTAGTTTTGCAGCCTCTTTTATGGTCACCCTGTACTCCTTCTCTCTAAAGAAAAAAGAATCAGTATAATATGCGCAATGGTTATCAGTGCAAAAAAAGAAGATAGACAGGAAGACATCATACCGTAGGTTTACACCACATACATAACAGTCTCAATTGCACCATTGTTGATGTTGAAATAGAAAGCGCATACTGTGCCAACTTCTAACGTATTATCTCGAAGAAATTGACTAAAATCAGTAGTTAGGTAGCACCGTCCATTTGTGGATTTATGCACCATAATTGGGACTGCCTCAATATCTGCTACTGCCACTTGAATCTTGATGGTTTGCTGGTGTAGGTGAGGTGTGATGTACTTCTCATAGTACTGTCTTGAAAAGTACTATTACAATAAAATTTGTACAAAGCTAGTTAGATAAAGCCAAGTGCATATATGTAGATGTTTGCTTTTCTGACATGTGCAAAAAGCTTACAACTGACTTCTTATTGATGATCAAGTTATTTATTATGTAGACATATAACTGGGTCGCAGAGGATAAACTTATCGAGATGTCTTGCAAGAGAGCCTTCTTTGCTGGAGTTACATCTGTACGATTTCTGAAATAATAGATGTCCTTCAGTTGGTCTATTTGGTCGGTGTCGACCTCCCTAGCTATCTACTTTCTCTTCTTCTTCGTAGCATTGCTAGGACCCTCACCTGCCATTATAAAAAACCAATTTAATTAAGTACATAAACAAAATATGCATGTCTAGTAAGTAATGTTAGTTTTCTATAGATACTACTATCGTTGTCCTCTACTTTTATGGCTACCGTAGTCTTCTTATCACCATAGTTATTGTAAATAGCTGTCATAATAGTCAATGGGGATCCCATTGTTAGTACCATATAGTCTCCTTCTGTTAGGCCGACTCATTTGCTAAATACAGGCCACTCTTTGTGGAGACATACCCTGCTTCCATAGCTCGCAACCTCAAACTCTATGGTGCACCCATCTTTTGTTAATATCTTAAGGGTGTCACTAGCGTGAATGTTATTGATATCGTCAAAGTTTTTTGTTAGAAACTACAATAGTAAGATAATATCGTATTAGTTTGTTAGTTTTATTACCATATAAACAGAATATGCAATGTACAATATATAAACGTAGTGACACCCATCGTGGACGTAATGATTTATCTTCAACAGGCAACTGTTAAAAATATAAGTCGGTACCTATATTGTTGGCATGGATTACGACAACCAAACATAGCACTTGCAATACAAGACATAAAAAAGTAAAATAATACCATAGGGACTTGCATACTGCTAGAAGCACGCTGTCCGGTGGAAGTGCCCTGTTGATTACTTGAGAGGCTTGCTATGTCCCTAATTCATGTTATATTTGATTACGATGAAAAAGGTACAATAATACTTATGTAAACCTAATAAACTACTAATTAATTAAATGTTACTTCTAAAGAATATTGAAGAAAAGGAAACATAAAGGACTAAACTATAAGAAAATGAGTACAAAACATCCTAAATGTAACATCATTGCATGAACAAGCTTCTCAAAACCAAAAAAAGAGCCTAAATATCACACACACACACATATCCTCATACTAATAGCCTTCTCTTCATTGAGCTATTCACAAAGAAACATATTCACAAAGCAACATATTTACAAAGCAACAAGTAACAAACCCTAGCCTCGATGGAGAAGTATGAGTGAGGAGTAGGAGGAGGAGGAGCAGGTTGAGGAGGACCTTAGGAGGAAGATGCACGAGATGAGGCGGCGGCGAGGAGGGTCGGCGATGGAAGAGGAGACCGATGGAGGAGGCCGCGATGGAACGGAGACCGATGGAGGAGGCCATGATGGGATGGAGCCCGGTGGAGGAGGCCACGATGGGATGAAGGCCACGATGGCGAAGGAGAATGACGACGGAACGCGTGGAGTGCGACAGCGGAACGATGGCGAAGAATGCGTGGCTACTAGGGTTTAGGATTCTGCATAATCTAAAAGCATTCTATTGGCGCCCGCCTATTATACACATCAGAAGTGATGGATGATAGTTTCACCTATCACTAATGATCTAGCCATTAGTGATGGGTGGAAACTACCGCCCGTCACTAGATCAGTAGTGACGGACGATAGTTGCCACCTGTCATGTATTCTTCGACCCATTAGTGATGGCTGGTAATGAGACCCGTCACTAATGGAGATGTCTCCTATTTAGTGACGGGCCACATTATGACCCATCACTAATAAGGCAACATCACTAATGCGTGAAAAGTGGTTCGTCACTAAAAGTGTAGTGACGCGCGTCTTTTATTTGTTAGTAAAGCTCTGTTACTAAAGACTATTTTGTGGTAGTGTAGGGCGACTCGGTCAGCAAATATAGACCACCCTTTACTCAGGCATAACCTATCTCTAGAGTTTTCAACCTCAACTATATTGGTGCAGCCATCTCTTGTAGATATCTCAAGAGTATCATCATCGTGAATGGTATGGTGATTGACGAAGCTTTTTGGTAGAAACTACAACAGTGAAATAATATTACATCAGTTTGTTATGATTTTGTTACCACATAAATAGAAGGAATAATGTATGTACCATATGACGCTTAAGAAAATGACCGACTTTCAGAAGGCAACACTTCGGATCATACGCTGGTACCTAAAATAGGCAATTGTGAAACCAATTTCATTTGAGATTGTGTAAAAGTTGATAAACTAATCTGCATTGCATATTCATTTGCATTATAACCCTTGCATTTGTTGGGTTTTGGGGAGGCTACACTAGCATTAAATTCAAAATTTTTACCCCATTCGCCTAGGAACCATGCGTGTAATGGGATCATATATCATTATCTCTAGCCACGAAACGCGCTAAGGCAGCGGAAGTAGAGTTGATGAAGCGCGTTCTTGATCGGCTCCGCTCAGTTCCGTTCGTTCATCGGCGATGAAGACGACGCAGTCCAGCGACCTCCACGACAAGATCAGCACCGCAGTAGCAGCAGCGCTTCTACGGTATCCATACATACAGAGACAGGATCACTTCATGCCGGTATGCTAGTACCACGTGGGAAGTTAGGGGAGCGACGGCAACAACCGGTGTAGCCAGGAGAGGTGGCGGCTAGGGTTAGGTCGAAGCAACAGCAACCTTTTCATCTTAGCCCCTCCTCTCCTTATATAGTGCCCTCTCATGGGCCTTTAATCAGTATTAAAGCCCAACAGATCTAATCTGTTCGTCTGGCCCGGAAGTTCTGGTCCAGGCCCGGAACTTCAAAAAATAACCTTCTGTACGAATTTATTTCTATCCGAAACTTTCGGTCCAACCGAAACTTCTGAAAATAACATTCTGTATCGAATTTATTTTGACCCGAAAGTTCCAATTCCATCCGAAACTTCCGGTTCATCCAGAATACATCTCTTAGGCAGGCCCAGAACTTCTGGCCCAACCGGAACTTTTGGTTCCTCCCGAAACCAAAACTTGGGCTAGTCCAGAACTTCCGGTCGAACCAGAACTTTCGGTTACACCAGAACCTAGAACTTCTGGCCTCAGGCCAGAACTTCTGGTTCCCCAAAATTCTCTTGGGCATATTTCCATCAGCATTTGTAAATGAGAAAAATGACATACTATGGGGGCGGTGGGCCTACTGCTAGAAGCACAACGTTCTACGGAAGTGCCCTATTGATCACTTGGGAGGCTTGCCATGTCATAGCCTGTCGGTGAATCACCGAATAGTCCATCCAAGGGGGTATCCGATGGTGATTAGATGTGTGTAAGGGAAGCGCAACGCCTTCGAATCCGATGAATGACTCTAGAATATAAGAGCCAAGGTTTATACTAGTTTAGGCCTCCCGAAGGATAACAGCCCTACGTTTAGTGTTTTGGTGTATAATATAATGGCGGATCTTACAATATGACGCAATTAAGCTATTGAGGCTTAAGGCGTCGAAAGCAAGAAAAATATGGTGAAGCTAGATGGTTAGATGAGTAGATGCCTCTAGGGGGTTCTCGCATCCTTTATAAACTTAGGATGTGAGCCCAACAACCTAGGACTCTATCCCGAGTCGATCTTGGATTGTCTACCAAACTCGGGTGCTAAATCCCTAATTACAAGGATTCTGGTACAAATAAATCTCTTGATACCATATCTGGAGTTTAACTACCCGATAAGGACCCAACTTTTCTTATCGGAACCAACCCCTGTTGATGAGGACATCACCGCTAAAGATACATCCACACTTGATTACCAAGGACCGATGACTCATGCTCGAGTTCGTCAACTTAATTGTCAGGTGAATT
>KE371551.1:1481418-1494108 GCA_000418225.1 Zizania latifolia | reverse complement strand
TTATTATACATTCAGATCATGAATCTTTGAAGCATATTAGAAGTCAAGCGAATCTGAATAAACGACATGCTAAATGGGTAGAATTTATTGAATCATTTCCTTACATCATTAAGCATAAGAAAGGAAAAGATAATGTGATTGCTGATGCGTTATCTAGACATTATACCATGTTGTCTTAACTTGATTATAAAATCTTTGGATTAGAAATGATAAAAGATTTATATGCCACTGATCTTGATTTTAAAGAAGCATTTGCACATTGTCGAGAAGGAAGGACTTAGAATAAATACATTCTGAATGATGGATTATTGTATCGCGCTAACAAGTTGTGCGTCTCGGCAAGTTCTGTTCGTCTGTTGTTTTTGTAGGAGGCGCACGGAGGAGGATTAATGGGACATTTTGGAGTGAAGAAAATGGAGGATGTACTGGCCACTCACTTTTTTTGGACAAAAATGCGAAGAGATGTTGAGCGATACGTTGCTCGGTGCAACGCCTGCCATAGAGCTAAGTTCCGCCTTAATCCACATGGTCTTTACATGCCCTTACCTGTTCCTAGTGTTCCTTGGAAAGATATTTTCATGGATTTTATTTTAGGATTACCTCGAACTAAGAAGGGGAGAGATAGTGTATTTGTGGTTGTGGATAGATTTTCTAAAATGGCACATTTTATTCCTTGTCACAAGAGCGACGATGCTACAATAGTTGCTGATTTGTTTTTCAGGGAAGTCGTTCGCCTTCACGGTGTGCCGCGCACAATTGTTTCTGATCGGGACACAAAGTTTCTCAGTCATTTCGGAAGAACATTATGGCAGAAATTGGGGACAAAGCTCCTGTTTTCGACAACATGTCATCCCCAAACTGATGGTCAAACTGAAGTGGTGAACCATACCTTGTCCATGATGTTGAGAGCTGTATTGAAGACCAATTTGAAGATGTGGGAAGAGTGTCTACCTCATGTAGAGTTTGCTTACAACCGATCACCGTACTCTACCACAAAGATAAGTCCATTCCAGGTGGTATATGGTTTTAACCCTCATGCTCCGATTGATTTATTACCTTTACCATCTTCTGAGAAAATGAATTTTGATGCTAAAACACATGCTAAATTTGTACTTCAATTGCATCAAACAACTAAAAAGCATATTGAACGAATGAATGCAAAGTATCAAATTTCTGGTAGCCAGGGTAGAAAAGAGGTTATTTTTGAATCAGGTGATTTGGTATGGTTACATTTATGAAAGGATAGGTTCCCTGATCTACGCAAGTCAAAATTAATGTCTCGAGCTGCTGGTCCCTTTAAAGTACTTACAAAGATAAATGATAATGCATACAAAATTGAATTACCTGCAGATTATGGTGTCAGCGATATTTTTAATGTCGCCGATTTGAAACTCTACTTGGGCGAAGAGATTGACGGTGAGTCGAGGACGACTCCAAGTCAAGAAGGGGAGGATGATGAGGACATCACCGCTAAAGATACATCCACACTTGATTACCAAGGACCGATGACTCGTGCTCGAGTTCGTCAACTTAATTGTCAGGTGAATTCGCTTCTCGTTACTCAAGCATGTTCTCCTATGAATGGAATACTACTAAGTTCCGGTTATGATTGTATTTTACTTAGGAACATGGGAGAAGGGATGTTGGATCGGCCGACCCCATCAGCACGACCATCGGCCACCACTACCATCAGCATGACCATCGGCCACCACTCGGACCATCATCGACCAACCACCATCGGCTCACGACCATCAACCACCACTCGGCCGACCATCGGCAAACCACCGACCACTATCGACCGACTACCGACCCCCATCGGCCGATCACCGACCACCATCGGCCGATCACCGACTACGACGCCACCGATCGGAAATCACAGAGTCCAGTCGGAAGCCGGATTCCAGACCGAATTGAGTCAGAGTCATATTAGGTTATTCGAGTCAGTCTTAGAGTTAGGGTTTATTTTCGAGTCCATTTAGGTTACGGCCCACCTATAGAGGGTATCTCATGTCATGTAAACCCTATAAATAGATGGCCGCCGCCTTTGAGAGGACTTGGGTTTTGCTTAGATTATTCTGCCATCGCAGTTTCGTCGTCTATCGGTTTGTAGAACCCCAAACTTCGAGTCTTTCAGATTATTATCAGCAATCCAGATTGCGTTTACCTTGTTCTTGCAAAGTTCTTCAATTGATTTGCAGGATCAAAACCTTCGTGGTGAGGTCGACTACGTGAGAGCGTGGTTGATAACGACTAGACGAGAGGGTGTAGCGATTGCAAGGTTCCGATCGCTGATCGGAAGCCTTAAAGCGTCAACGTCCACTCGTCGCCTCAATCGAACCTATCGAAAGATTGGGCCACAATTCACACCCCGGTGCTAATCACCTGTTCATGGGCCATACCAGACAGTCAATGCTGGTCTTGGCCTCTCCTTGGTCCGATCTGATAAGCCCAACTACGGGGTACCCGGGGGTCACATCCCTGACATAGCCTAGTAATGAGGAACAGAAGATTTTTAAGGGAAATCAGATACATTAAGAGCCTAGCACTGTTGTCTTGTATAGGGTATAGTGTATAGGATATATGGTATAGTCTATAGGGTATAGGGTATATGGTATGGTGTATAGGGTATATGGTATAGGGTATAGGGTATAGGGTATATGTTATAGGGTATAGTGTATAGTGTATAGTGTATAGTGTATAGGGTATAGGGTATAGGATATAGGGTATAGGTTAATTATAGGGTATAGGGTATAGGGTATAGGTTATAGGGTACATGATATAAGTTATAGGGTATAGGGTATATGGTATAGGGTATATTGTATATGGCATAATGTATAGGGTGTAGGGTATATGGTATATGGTATAGGTGTTAAGTGTTAAGCGGTGTTAAGTGTTAAGCACATAGTCTATGGTGTTAAGTGTTAAGAGTTTAGTATATGGCGTTAAGTATTAAGAGTTTAGTATTTAGGGTATAGGGTATAGGGTATAGGGTATAGTATATAGGGTGTAGTGTATATGGTATAGGATATAATGTATAGGGTATAGGGTCTGGTCTAGGGTATATGGTATATGGTATGGTACTGGTGGAGGTGGATGCCACCGAACGAGTTGTTCGACGTAATAAACAAAACTAAATATTGTTGACCATGAGTTGATTGTTTTGAAAAAGTTAACCGACAAAGAATAATATAAACATATTACATTAGTACCGAGAAGTCAAAAGAGCATACACTTTATAAGAATCCATCAGTGCTTACTCTCAAAGCTATACTCAAACAGATACATACACATCACATTATTTGCATACACTCCATCAAAGATATACTCAAACATATACATATACTTGATCATTTCAGTCATCATTTCTTGGCCAAGTGAAGCAACATGCAATATAAGAAAGCAATATACAATTTTAAATATGTCTGTTACAAATTCAAAATTCAAATGATTGTAGTGGCCATAACTTCACTTCAGATGATGTGCAATAGAAATAGTGGATTTATATACAGCGTATCATACATTTTACATACCATATCATACATTTTACATCAAAAATCTAAGTATACAAACAAAATTATAGTCCAATGAACCATATTCGACAATTTTAAAGATAGAACCTCAAACAATGCAAGCACGCACGGCAAATGTTCTCTTTCCCATGCTTCCCTCTTAAAATAATATAAAAACTATCACAAAACACTAGGAAAAGACATGATAACATGTGAGACAATCTCTCATATCCAATAATCTCAAATATTATTTAGATCTACAAGTGGGGACAAAAATATATATTCTGAAAAATAAAACAATGAGATAAAAGGAAAAATATAGCTATTTGCTCATTGAAATTTGTATTTTTCTTGTCTGCACAATGCTTGATTACAATGTGATCTATATAACTACATACATCAACCATTGTACTTTAAGAGAGAAACACACGTATCTTTGAAATCACTTATAGCCATTCATATATCACTGATATCTTTATCTTACACAAATTTTTCTTACATGTATCTACATGTTCTTTCTCGCATCAGTGAGTGCATCATCCTAGTGGTGTGTGTTTTCCTCCTATTGCGGCATGAGCAACAGTAGCACGTAGTGACAACGCAACAAAATGAAGAGGCAAATTCAACTTCTTACCACTTTAGATATACAATTCATATAAAAGAACGCATAGTAATATAAGAACTTCTTAGCCATGGCCATTGTACTAGGACACTAGCTAGTCGAACAGGGCACAGAGGCACAGCACGAAGGCATGGACAAAATCCTAACTAAACTCTAAATCCAAACAATGTGAGAGGCGGTGGCATCAATCCTTGCAAGGGTGGAGGTGGAGGCGGCCGAACGGGTAGAGGCGAAGGTGGCCAAAAGGGCGGAGGCAGAAACGGCCGGACGGGCGGAGGCAGAGATGACCGAACAAGCGAAGGCGGAGACGACTGGATGGGCAGACGTGCGGACAGCATGACGGCAGAACGGATGCAACGATGGGCGAGTAGACAATATACGGGATGGGGAAAATGGCAAAGTCCCAATGTATATATATAGGAAGGGTATCAGTGCTGGTTGTATGCGAGAACCAGCACTGATAGTGCCTTATCAATGCCGGTTCCCCGGTTCTATATGGAACCGGCACTGATATGGCACTATCAGTGCTAGTTTTGTATGGAACCGTCACTGATAGGTTTTTTCAGTGCCGGTTCTAAATAGAACCGACATTGAAAAATATTTTATTATTAATAAATATAAACTTTTTATTTTACATATAAAATTTATTACTAATAAATACAAACTTTTTACTTTACCAAATGAAACATTTTTATACTAGCATTTATAATTTGTTATTAACAAATACAAACCGTTTTACTTTAACAATTTTAAAAAAATTCCACCATAAATGAAACTTTTTTATGTTAATATTTATAATTTATTATTTACAAATAAATTATAAACCGTAACCCTAAACCATAAACAGTAACCCATAACCCATAAACCATAAACCCTAAACCGTAAACCGTACACCATAACCCTTAACTCGTAAACCATAAACTATAAACCGTAAATCGAAAACCGTAAACCATAACCCTAAGCTGTGAACTGTAAACCTAAACTTTGGTTAAATATGCTTAATCAAATAGAATACACAATCTTGATCAAATATGCTTACACAATCTTGAGCAAATAAATCACAAAATGATTAATATGCTTACACAAGTTGATTAAATAAAATACAACTTGTTTCCCTAAACGATTACTTCGTGGTGGTCACGGCGTATGTATGTAGCTTCCTCGATATCATCAATGAGAGGCAGTTCAACATTCTCTCTAAAAGGAGGGAGGTCATCAAATCTGTCATACTCTTCTTCATCGTCAACACCCTCGCCTCTAACAATCTTTCTCTTTCCTTGAAGAACCACATGATGCTCCTCCTTGTTTGTTAGGTCTGGGTCCTTCATGTAGAATACTTAAGCAACATCCTTAGCAAGTACAAATGGTTATTCTGTATATCTGGTGAACCTAAGGTCAACAATAGTTATACCATACTTATCAACCTTCATGCCTCCGGGTAGTCGTACCATTGGCATCGGAATAGAGGAACCTTTAACTCACCATATTCAAGCTTCCAGATCTCTCCGATGAATCTATAATACGTCTCCTTACTTCCAGCGTGGTCAAATGCATCGATATGAACATCGCTATTTTGGTTAGTGCTCTTGTTATCTTATGCTCTTGTATAAAATGTATAACCGTTAATCTCGTATGCTTGAAATGTGTGAATGGTACTTAACAGGCCATGAGCTAATAGTTGTAGCATAGCATCATCGGTATGCTGACACATCATGTATTTACGTAACCAAATACCAAATGTATTTATGTGCTCTCTTGCGACCCAATCTTGTGACATTGTTGGATTTGCGGTGGTTATAATATTCACGTGCATATTGACATATTGTCTAACTATAACTGATTGTTGTAGAACAGTGAAATGTGCTTAGGTGAATGCAACACTATCTCTGATGTGGATAGATGCATGTCCTATTGTCCCTTTCTCCATTAGCCTTCCCTCGTAGCAAGATATAGGCAGACTAGTCGGGTTCAGCTTCATGTAGTCAATATAGAGCTCAATGACCTCCTCTGTACTCCATCCTTAGGCAATGCAACTTTCTAGACGGCATCGGTTACAAATATATTTCATTAGAACCCCCATGAATCTTTCAAAAGGATATATCTGATGCAAAAGCATAGAGCTAATGATCTTTATTTCACCAACAATGTGAACAACTAGATTGACCATTATATCAAAAAATATTGGAGGGAAAATAGTTTCAAACTGACATATAGTGTGAATAACATCGTTCTACAGCTTTGCCAATTTGCTTAGATCCACGATCTTCTGTGATATTGCGTTGAAAAACGAACACGACTTTTTGATTGGGTCTCGCACCTTATCGGGCAAAATGTCTTTAATTGCAACAGGAAGTATCTACATCATCATCACATGACAGTCATGAGATTTCATGCCAACTAACTTCTTGATTGTCTTTCATGTTCACTAGGCTTCTAATATTCAACGGGTAGCCGGTTGAAAATTTAACATTACGCAGGCAACCACATAGGCTAGCTTTCTCTTGTCTGCTCATTATATAGCAAGCTATTGGTAGCTTCTTTTTCTTGCTGGCTAGTTGTATATAATGTAGGTCTTTCCGGAGGTTCATTTCTTAAAGATCCAGTCTTGCGTTTAGTGTATTTTTTTGTTTTATTAGGCATGTCTAGTAAGGTACCAATCAAGCTATCGAATACGTTCTTCTCGATGTGCATTACATCCATTGCATATCAAACCATAAGGTCTTTCCAATATGGTAACATCCAAAATATAGATTGCTTCTTCTACATAGGAGCATTTTATCTAGCGATGAATTCCGTACTGTCTGGGCCCTTTCTGTATACTACATTAAGATCCTTTACAATCCGGAATACTTGTTTTTCAGTATGAGTCTTTGAAGCTTGATGTGTTTTCACCGTCCCATCAAAAGCTCTCTTGTTCTTACGATACGGATGACCGGGACGAAGGAACCTACGGTGACCCATGAAGACCATTTTTTTGCTGATTGACAACCAACGTCCCAGTTTCCTCCAAGCACTGAATACAACTATTATATCCTTTTACGGTCTGCCCTAATAGGTTACTAAGAGTAGGCCAATCATAGATCGTTACAAACAATATTGCACGTAAGGTAAAAGTCTCTCTTTTGTATTCATCCCAAACCCGCATACCATCTTTCTATAATACAAGTAAATCTTCTACTAGGGGTTTGGGATATACATCGATATTGTTACCTGGCTGATTTGGCCCACTAATCAACAAAGGCATGAGAAGGAATTTTCGCTTCATGCACATCCAGGGTGAAAGGTTGAAGATACAAAGAGTCACCGGCCAAGTGCTATGAGTACTTCTTGTGTTGCTAAAAGGATTCATCCCATCTGTACTCAACCCAAATCTTATATTTCTCACTTCATCTCTAAACTGTTTGTATTTTGAATCAAACCTTCTCTACTGCATGCCATTAGCAGGATGTCTAAGCATTCCATCTTTCTTTCGCTTCTCAGCGTGCCATCATATCAGCTCACTGTTCGCTTTGTTAGCGAACATCCGTTTCAAATGGGGGATTATTGGGAAATACTAAGCCACCTTAACTGGGATTTTTTCTTTTGTCTCCCATCATCTATAGTGTCTTCGTTCTCGCCACTATCGACGCTCCGCTTGCACCATGGTGCATTGCAAATGCGACGAGTTTCTAGGTCCGCGTCCTTATTACAAAACAACATGTAGTCGTTTACACATGCATGGATTTTCTCTACTTCAAGCCCTAACGGATAGACAACCTATTGGGCATAGTAAGTATTTTCGGGCAGAACATTTTTCGCTGGAAGTAAATCTATCAAAAATACCAACAATTCGTTGAAATCCTTATCAGACCAGCTATTGATAGCCTTCATTTGCATCAGTGTTAGTATCACATTCAACTTATTGTGCTCCTCTTTATAGTTTGAGTATACTGGTGTTTTAGAGTCAGTTACCATACGCTAAAACTTTTCATACTGTCTGTCACTAGTAAAGTCCCCCTTGCCGTCATGCAACATTTGATCGATGTCTTCATCATTGACACAAATAATGTGTCATCTCTATCATACAAAATAATGTGTTTTCTTTGACTATTGGCTGCCCTTCATGTACACTATCGCCAAGTTCACCGTGTTCTATCCAATGGGTATATCCTGCTTTGAAACCTCTAAGATTCAAGTGTGCACGGATTTTCTCAACGTTTCCAATTTTTTTCTCATTTTCGCAGTCGACACAGGGACAACATATATACTGATTAATATTGTCTTTATTTCAATTTCTGTAAGACAGGACACTTCGTACGAACATGTTGACACCATTAATGAACTTGGGCCCACAATCATTGTACATTCATGAGCGGTTTAACCTGCATATCATTATAATTACTCTCACATAATTAACTTGCCTGCACATAAAAATGTCGATATTTTAGAAAGATCGATAGTGTTAATTTAATTACCTAATATCTTGAACCATCATTGTTTACCGGTATTTGTTCTGTCCTAGAGAATCTACCTTTAGAACGTTCCATTCCTACAATATATTAATTTATTAGTCTAGCGTTTCAATTTTTGATTTTAAAAATATTTCCAAATTTTGATCTCAACACTCTCCTAGAAAGGTTGTGAAAATATATGTTTCGACATAGAGAATCTACCTTCGGAATGTTCCATCATACCATATATTAATCCATTAGTTTAGTGCTTCAATTTTTTATTTTAAAAATAATTTAAATTTTGATTTTAACACTCGCATAGAAAGGTTATGAAGATTAATCCCGTCGACATTGTATGGAGGTCATGTTGAATTTTAAAAATAAATTCAACATGACCTGCATACATTTATCAACCATGAACTATCCATGAAGCTAAGAGTAATTTTCATAAAATTTATCTTGCATCCATACATTCAATTCAATCCATGAAGAACAACTCATGTGTATAACCACTAAATCAACATGGCCTCCATACATCCAACATGTGTACTGTTAGGGAACGCGGAGGCTACACTACTCAAAAATAAAACTTTTTCTATCACGCACACTAGGAAACCTTGCTAGAGTGGGACATAGATCGTTACCTCAGGCACGCAGTGCAGCGGAAGAGGTATTGGAGTAGCGAGCTGATCCAACACTCGCGTGCTAAAGTGGTCGGGAAGCCGATCGTCGTGGTCGGGAACTCCTGAGGACTTCTCCTGACCTCTCATCCTTCAAGCCAACGATGTTGCTGATCCGCTCAGCGACGCCGATGCCGATCAGCAAAGCAGTAAAGCAACGCCTCTACTGGTATCCACACATCCAAGGGTGGAACACTGGCTGATAGTGTACTAGCACTTGGGCAGGCGGCAAGATGTCGGGCTCGAGAGGTGGCAGTTAGGGTTTTCTCTCGATGGTTAATAACTTAGCACGAGAAATGCATCAATATATGAATCAACAAAAACATAGAAGCATTGTTTCCCTATGCCCTGCATCCTCATATATATAGACGTCCTAGCTTGGGCCCTTTGGAGCCCAACCTGAACTCTACTCGGATCTACATCTGATCTGTTCGGATCTCTATCTAAACCATTTGGATCTCTATCTAAACTAAGCCCAATTCAAATCCTATTCGAATCCTGTGTTCTAACCTATTAAGTATGCGACCATGTAGGTTCACGTATAGCTTGGTTAATGTATAGAAACTTCTTTCTAATACTCCATTAATAGCGGCCTCTAGCAAAGCATATTCATCTAAGTATACGTAAAGATCATATTGGCTAAACATTATAATGTTCTTATGTACATGTCTCTTTGCCTCACGATATTGATCGAGCACAAAGTGAGATTTGTGCCATCCTATCAATAGCTCGATCCCTCTCTCGATCTCCGTATTGAATTATAACTTGTGATTAACTCCTTAATCATGTCGGCATAGCCATGCACTTCCATAATCTATTACATTGAGGGGCCTAGTGATATCTCTCCCGTAAGGAGGGGCAAATCCCATTTTGACCACTCACATCTCGCTACATATTTCATAGCATACCCAATAACTACTTTTATAACTAGCCAGTTACGGAGTAGCGTTTAGTAGTCCCAAAGTAAGCTACTATGCATGTTGGAAACCATGGAGATCTCAGGTCTAAGAACTTTACATTGCACTACTGAGACCTACTAATGACATATCAAATCTCAACAGTGTCTTATAGTGGGTCTATCCAACATATGTTCTCCAACATACGTCTATGTTATTGAGTTGGTATATTCATACCCATGATCCATGAGACATGATCATCAATTAATACACATATTAATTTTAGTCATATCTGTTCCACATATAACTTAAAACCAATCAGGGATCATTTAGAAATAGTTACATTACGAGTCTCATGAACAAGTCACGTATATGTCAATCCATAATGATAATCTATTTAAAGGAATAGTACAGTATTTTATAAACATAGTTTGCCTCGTACAACATCTCTATGTTGACTCTAGGGCATAATGCTAACATGTACAACCACTAAATCAACAGTCTCCATACATTTAATTCCATCGTTGAATAAGAAATAATGTACATGGTATCCATACATTCAATTCCATCCATGAAGAGTAATAAATGTGTACAAGCACTAAATCAATATGGCCTCTATACATTTAATTCCATCCTTCAGGAGTAAGAATTGTGCACAAGATATAAATCCATGAAGAGCTAACAATGGTAAGAAGAAAATGAATGGCAAAATATCTTACCAAAATCTTATCTCCACACAATTTTGGTCACCGGCACTGTTTTGCATTGTGTTAGACTGTTCTGGTCACCTCACTGTCTAGCTCGCACGACAAATTTATAGCAGTACATCAGTGTCAGTTCATGATAAGAACCGGCACTGTTGCAGCACTATTAGTGCTGGTTCCTGGCATGAACCGACACTGATGCATCAGTGTCGCTTCCTGGTAGGAACCGACACTGATAGTGCCGCAACAGTACTAGTTCTGTTCAAGTTCAAAAAACTTAACGGCCTCAATTTTTAAAACCGACAGTGATACAACTTCAGTGTCGGCTTAGAGATAACCGGTACTGATATGACGCTATTTTTAAGGGGTTCTGTGGTTGTGAGAATAATAGTGGTGACCTCACATGTTGTTTAATGCCAACTATGGTAAAGAAAAAAATAGGTCTATATATTAGGCCTAAGCCCCAAGCCATGTCACTACCAGAAACAGGAGCTTCGCCGAGTGTCGGAGAGTTTACCGAGTGCATTCCCTCAGACAATCAGCAAAGAGACATGTTTGCTGAGTGCCGACCTAATACACTCGGTAAACTTTTAGCACTCGGCAAAAATATACACTCGGCAAACAATCGACAAAGACACTAGGCGAAGATTAACACTCGGCAAAAAGCAACAAAAAATCGACAGTAGCGGAGGCCGACGGCGTGTTTGGGTTGCCAAAAAAATAGTAGTTTGCCGAGTGCCCTTACTCGGCAAACAGCCAGATCGAGGGCACCGAGGGGTGTGCCACATATCTATGTGGTCGACCGGACATGTGGCGTGCTCTGGGGCACCACATTGCAGGGTGTGCCAAGTGTTTTTTTTTAAAAAAACTCGGCAAACCTAGGAGACTCATCATTTTATGTAAAAAATATTTGGAGGTCATGTGATGTTTGTAACTTGGTTTGAACTTGTAACTTTTTCTACATTTAAAATACAACATAGCTTATCCCATGTAAAATTTGGTATTTTTCTAGGTCCGTTTGCTATTTTTCATTCATTAAGTGTATTTCTAAGATTTAAATTGAAATAGGTCAAATTTGAACTGCAAGTGCATGAAACAAGGAACCAAAATTTATAGAAAAATCATATTCATGTTTTTAGTTCATTTTTAGGCCTTACCCACTAAATGGAATTTTTTGTTTGAAAAATATAGGTAGCCACACTCGATCAACAACATGGAGCTTATTAGTTTTTTAATTTAAAAAAAATCAAATGAAGTCTAAAAACAGGAGACTTGTCATTGTATTGTGATATAATACATAGATGTTGTGATAAAAAATTAAAAATATTTCGTAAAAGTTGTCACCTATGATTCTCCGAGGACGAATTATGGTTTAAAGAATGAATGGAATAGGTTTGAAAGGGAAGCAACGGTTGAATTATTGTTTGAACTTGAATCTTTTTCTAAACTTAAAATACAACATAGATTATACCATATTAAAATTTGGTAATTTTCTAGATCAATTTGCTATTTTTAAATCATTAAATGCCTTTTTAGGATTTAAATTAAAACAGGTAAAATTTGAACTGCAAGTGCATGAAATATTGAAGTAAAGTGTGTAGAAACACCATATTCATGTTTTTTAGTCCATTTGTAGGCCTTACTTACTAAATTAAAAGAAATTTTGAAACATCTAAGTGACGACACTCAATCGACAAAATGCAGCTTATTGGTTTTTTAATTTTAAAAAATCAAACGAAGGCTAAAAGCATGACACTTGCTATGGTGTCATCATATGATACTTAGAGGCTGCGGTAAAAATTTGAATATGTTTTGCAAAAGTTGTCAAGAAAAAATGAAAAACACATTT
>KE371551.1:1464817-1481213 GCA_000418225.1 Zizania latifolia | reverse complement strand
ACTTGCTATGGTGTCATCATATGATACTTAGAGGCTGCGGTAAAAATTTGAATATGTTTTGCAAAAGTTGTCAAGAAAAAATGAAAAACACATTTAAAAAATTAAAAAAAATGAAAAAATGTTTGCCGAGTGCTAGATCTGGGGCACTCGGCAAACAATTTAGAATTTGCCAAGTGTTAGATCTGGGGCACTTGGCAAACTATCGAATATAGATGTTCAGACAGGGGCACGTGGGGCATTAACTCTGCCCCCACGCGCCCCTATCCGATCGAGCGAATGCCCAAGTCATCACTGCCACACCCCCGCACACGCCCACCCACGTCGTCGCACCCCCATGCCCTCACCCCAATGCTAGCCTTTTCCCTCTAGTGTCCCTCTCCCTTGCTGGCCCCCTTCCACTCTGGTGCCCTCCCTCTCCCTTCGGTGCCCCCCTGTCTAGACACCCCCCTTCGCCCCCCCTCTATGGCATCCCTCCCTCGTCGCCCCTCTCCGACGTGCTAAGCCACCGCCCACCTCCACTGACGCCCCCTGCCACCGACGCCCCCACCGCTGGACTCCTCGCTCAAGTGCCCTCGGCACCGAAGCCTCCACCACCGGTGCCCCTCCCTCCTCGGCATGGCCCCTTCCTCTTCGGCGTGCACAGCTCCTCTGTCGGAGACCCCCTGCACTGAAGCCTCTATCGTCGACACAGCAGTACCACTTTGCACTTTGCATGCGTGCCATTTCAATTTAACCATCAAATGTGTATTCTATTTTATCTAGTAGAAGAAATTTCATGGCTATATACTTGTATGTATTTTTTTAATAAAGTCAAGTGCAAGAAATGTTACATATTTGCTAACAAAATAAACTAGAATTCACCACCCAATTTTGTGATAGTTATGTACATGGCATGTTTAATGTGAGAGGGGCTAAGTTTTGCATGTCGTTAATTGCTAAGTTTTGTAATAGTTATGTACATGGCATGTTCAATGTTTAATGTCATTAGCACAACACTACACGTCCCCTTAATTACGTACTTCAAAACAATTATCAGTTAAGTCACGAAAATGTATATTTATGCCTTAAGAAAAAGTTTGGTCCATATACATATATGTGTGTGTGGTTGTGTATGTTGATGCCGGCCATCGTGTCGTGCTGCGTATGTGGTTTCTAGCCATCGTGTCATGCACTCTATGGCCTTATGCCCCATTTTTGCAGGTTATGTCAATTTTGTTAGTTATTACAAAGGAGATGTTGCCAAAATTTTAAAATTTTGTTATTTTAATATGATTTTAGAACTTGTATGTGCATATGTCACATAATCCAGGCATCTCCCGTTCGGAAGAGTTACGGTTATAAATGCATATTCTCTTGGCATGTTGTTGAGACGTGTATTTGGAGAACAGCGGGGAGGTGCTGCCGAAATTATGCCTCAGATCAAAGTGGAGCATGAAAATGAACCCAATCTACCCATCCTTGGGTGAGATGAGGACCTATCTTTACCTGGCCTATTAGATAGTTAGATGCATTTCAATTCCCTCTTATGGTAAAACACGTATGATGTTGTTTTTTAATTTATTAGAGGATGGATGATCGTGAGTGGATGTACTTTGAATGGATCGAGAAGACCGAAGCATTCTAGGCGTTAGCATTTGATAAGGTTAAGGGACGTGGGAAAACTTGGTGTCCCTATAGTCAATGCGCAACCAGCGTCCACAAACAAAGGAGGTCATAGGTAAACACTTTTGTAAGCATGGATTTATGCCATGATATACTTGGTGGACATACCATGGTGAAACCGAACATGTCAGAGATGAGGTGGTGCGACAACGCATGGAGGACGATGATGGATGGGTCAGATACATGCTAGATGATTTTCATGATGCATATTTTGATGAAGCACGTAGGGAGGAAGTGTCGGAGCCAACTGCAAAGGCCTTTTATGATATGTTATCTGCGTCATAACAACCCCCTCATGGGTATACTAGGGTTTCTCAACTGGATGCCATCACACGTCTAATGGCTATCAAGTCCTAGTTTAGCTTGAGTTGAGAATGCTTCGCTGTCATGCTGACAGTTGTTGGTAGCCTCCTCCTAGAAGGTCACATTCTGCCAAAGAGCATGTATGAGTCAAAGAAAGTTCTCTGTGCACTTAAGATGCCATATGAGCAGATACATGCTTGTCCGAAGGGATGCATCTTATTTAGAAAAGAACACACGGACGCAAAGTACTGTGTGAAGTGCAAATCCTCTAGGTATATTGAGGTAGACTTTGCTGATGATGGGAAGAGGCAACTCTCAATTTCCATGAAGATCTTTTGATATCTTTTATTCATACTGAGGATTCAACGGCTTTACATATCTAAGGAGTCTGCTAAATAGATGACATAGCACAAAAACGGGCATCAATACAATCCTGACAAGCTGGTACATTCATCGGATGGTGAAGCATGGAAGATGTTTGATCAGCTTCAACCTAAAAAAGCTTTGGAGCCTCGGTATGTACGAATTGTTCTAGCAACAGATGGGTTCAATCCATATAGTATAATGGCTGTCTCATACAACTATTGGCTAATGTTTGTTATTTTCCTTAATCTTTCCCCAACATCATCTTTTAATGACAAAACATATTCTTATCATTGATAATTATAGGGCCTAAATACCTAGGAAAGAATATGAGTGTGTACATGAAGCAGCTAATGGATGATTTGGTCCGTGCCTGGAAAGACAGCATGTGGACATATGACCGAGCTACGGACATAAACTTCAAAATGCATGTTTGGTACCTCTACTTCCTGGATGACATGCTGAAGTATACGATATTCTGTGGCTGGTGTGTGTAAGAGAAGTTCACATGCCCAATATGCAGGACGGCTCTGATGTTCATTTGGTTGATCAAGGGTGGCAAGTATTCCTCCTTTGACAAGCATCGGCAATTTCTTTCTCTTGACCATCCATTCAGACAAGACAAACTTTACAAAAAGATGTAGTTGTCAAAGGCTTAGTACCACCTTAGATAACCAGCGCCAAGGTTCATGCTCAGTTAGACTTTTTCAAGATCAACGCCCAAGGAGATGGTTTTCTCATATATGGTGAACAACACGCATGGACTCAAAAGATATGCTTGTAGAATCTCTCCTACTTCGATGATCTTCTCCTTCCACACAACATTGATATAATGCACACTAAAAAGAATGTTGCCAAGGCCATTTTTGGTACAATCAAGGATATTCCTGAGAAGACGAAGGATAATGTTAAGGCCCAAGTCGATCAGACGAGATTATGCAATAGACCAAAGCTAGAAATGGCATCTCCTAGAGGTGAGAAATCGTGGCTCAACAGGCGACACAAGCTTACTATCTCTCGTACCTATGCAAAACCATCGAACATCTCAAGGATTGGGATGTTGTGTACAAGGTGATGTCACACGGTAAACTGCCTATTCTGAACAATAAAGATTATAACATGGATCCCAATACATATTATGGGAAGTTCTTCTAAGAAGACAGGCTTACATGCACATTCAAGATCAACTTGACGAAAGCTTTAGACATGGAAGTAGATAACGAAAGTGGTGTTGAAGGTAATGAAGAAGCTGAGGTTGAGAATGTCAAGGACTTGGAACTACTTCAGAGATTATATTTAGACAATGATGGTGATGACAATATTTCTCCTTCCAAGCACCAGGATGATTATATCATTTCATGTGATAGTGATGATGAGACTTATGACCCAGCTGATCCCGATGATGATAACAGGAGACTCATAATGCTTGTCGGGAGAGACGACTATTGAAGAGAGGCGCACCACACCATCAAGGATCCACCAACCTACCAACCTGATTGGTTACGCGGTGAGATTGGTATGCAATAACATATGTTCTTTCTCTCGCTCAGTTCTTCTTTATAACTCTTGTTGTTTTTCTATTGCAATCATCAGCAAATGATGGTCAGGCCTGCTCCTAGGTCATGGCTTTTGCTCTAGCACACAAGGGGAGGGCGGTGCATGTGACCAAGTACAATCCAAATGACCCGATCAGAGCTTATACAAACGAGAACGCCTCCACTCGCCTCCAAGGATACACAACCATAACTAAGAAGGTCCACGACCTTGATTATGATCCTACCTAGCATGACATTGATGAGAAAGTAATCATAAGGATGGGAGAAGGCAAGAGGCATGGACGGTACTGGATCAGTGACGACACGCTTGATACGTGAAAGTGCATCTTGATGCATCTAGACCCCTAATTAATTTTGATGTATTAATGATAATAGTGATCAAAAGCTACTATTTGTATTGCTGAGATGAATGTAGGGATTTTAGGAAAAATAGCATTGCAATTAAAATAAATTTGGAGAAAAACTCCGTTTAGTCCAAAATAGGCTTAAATGCGCAAATTGATAATCTACATATAAAATTGAGTATAGAACCACCGTACTATAAAGAGGGATGCGTTGAAAAGTTGTTCCAAAACATTGTGCTCAAAGAAAAACTTTTTTAAAAGCTTTTTAGATCTTTTCAAACTCATTTCAGAATTTTCCAACAAGCCCAAAATTTCCGAATCAGTCCGGATGTTCCAAAAATATGGTTCTGCTTCTAACTTTTCTAAGGCCCGGAACCTCTAGGTCAGTTCGGAAGTTCTGAAAATACAGTTCTGTATCGACATGTTTTTATTCCCAAAACCTCCAGACTTTTCTAGATGTTCCGAAATTGTTGTTTTGTATGGAATTGTTTTTTAGGCCCGAAACATCCAACTTAGTGCAGATAATCCGAAAATGCAGTTCTGTTTGGATTTAATTCTAAGTCCGGAACCTCTAGATTGAACTGAAACATCCGGGTTTTAAACCCCAGAACATCCGAATTGATCCGGAACTTTCGGATGAACAGTTGCAAAATATCTTTTAAACGGTCACTTTTTAAGTAAGGGGTATAAATACCACTCACCCCATTTTGGACTGACTAGAACTCTTAAGCATTCATTCATAAACACTCATTCACTCTCCCAAGCTAAATCTTGAGTAAATCTTTGAGATTTTTCTTTGAGAGTGTAACACAAATCTTTTAACAAACTTCTTGCTCTATATTCTTGAAAGATTTCGTATGGTTGTGTTCGTTGATTTTCTTGAAAAATCTTGAGCACAAGGATTTGAATCTACAAATCTTTCAATGGATTTATTACTCTTGGAGATGCTACCTCCTAGACGGATATGAGTCGATCCATGAGCACCTAAAACGATTGTGGTGTGCCCGGAGCTATTTGTACAAGATCTACCTCGGCTTTGATGAGGTAACTAGTGAAAATCGAAGCTTGACCTCAATTGATGCTTAGTGAGAAAAAGAGTTAAAAGAGACCCGACTCAAGTGGCCGAGACGAAACTAGCTTTAAAAACATCTTAATAAGATAACAGATGGAAAAACAGACATATCACACAATGCTCCAGTGGCCACGGCGAAGCTAGCTGTGTTCTCAGAGGTCAATTCAAGGGGCAAAAATAGACTGTTTTCTCAAGTCTACTCACGCGGATCTACTCTATGATACAGTGTGCTAAAAATAGTAAATTAGAAACTGCACAAATAGTCAAAGCACTGAGGGCTCATCATCATGGCCTATGGTTTGACATATAAATTTGGATAATATGCTAAATATTATGGTTTTTTAATCTAGAACTAGGTTTGACCACGCTAGCATTAAGTAGCACATAATTTTAGAAATTGGCTGAAATGTTTAGGCTACTGTCTTCTTACAACGTTACTGATTGAGATTTTTTTCAGAATTTTCTATTGTAAATTTATTATTGGGCATGTTCTAGTGAATTATTAAATGCGTGAAAAATATTTTCTGTGTGCAGAAAATCCAAGAAACAGGCTAAAATAAATTCCATTCTAGAGAGCGCACTAGATTACATATTTCCCAAACTGTAGTTAGTTAGAGCATCTCTATTATAGTTGCTATCCAACTTGCTATCCCTTAAAATAGCAAGAATAGTCTAAAAAATATTTCCATTGTTCTTGCTACTTGACTTGTTATTTTAGGTGGCTCATCATCCTTCCCTCCACACTTGCCTCTTCTAGCAAGCCAACAAAATTTGCTATCCATCAACTACCGACACCTAGAAGTTCTCCCGCGAGCGTAGGTAAATTTCCTCCTTTCTCTGCCCCATCTCCTGTGAGCTCTGCCCTGTCGCAAGCCCACCGCTGCCGCCGCTTTCTCGCCCGCCAGCACCCATTTCTCGTGCCGCCGTCCTAGATCCGCCCGCCGCCACTCCATTTCTTGCGCTGCCATCCCAGATCCCCCGCCGCCACCCCTTTTTCGCGTCGTGCCGTCCTAGATCCACCACCGCCGCTCCACGAAGCTCTCCGCCACTGCCGTCGCAAGCCCCCGTCCTAGATCCGCCGCCGCCCACCCGTGAGGGCTTGTTCTAGCAAATATCTGTACTTGTTCTTTGTTTCTCTGGATATGGCCGATGGGTCGTTGTTTTTTGTCACTTGAATTCTTTCTTGTGATTAATTGTGAATGGGATAGACTCTGATTGCTGGCAAGTCGTGGAAGATGGATGCTATACTCTGATTAGTTGTTTGATTAGTTGTGGGATGAAGCTATTTCACCTAATGAGTTTCTTTTACGTATTCTGTGGATAATTGGAAACACGCTTACCCTTCTGTTGGAATGAATTCTTATTTTTCTTGATGACAATTATCAGTAACTTTGATCTTACTTGTGAATATTCTCGTGTTTTCCAAGAGTCTACGGACACTGAAGATTTAATGATCTTACTTGTGAATGTTTTTATGTTCTGTGTTTTCTAATAGTTCACAGACACTGAAAATATAATTGCAAACTGTAATTTTGGACATTTTGGGAGTAGCAGAAACTCTTATGGCCTTTGAACTATTATGTACTTCATCTAAAAAACTATTATGGAGTTACATATTTGGTTTAATATAACTTTAATATAATATATGAAAAAGCCTTTATATGGTAAAATTTTCAGCTGAAATCATCTATCCAACTGACTTCTGACTTATGGTGCATCAAATAGAAATTACATCATATGCCTCATATATAGTAAGCAGGAATATAAAATTTCATACATAATGCATCAAAAAGAAAATACATCAAATGTGTACATCTAATATTGAAGCTTGCCATGTTGTTGCCAAATGTGCTCTACTAGATCATTCTGAAGCTGGGAGTGAGTACTCTGATTTCTACTAACCGTTGAAAACTAGCCGTTGCAAAAATATAGCCGCTGATGGTTACAATATATTGATAAAATATAGTTGTATTCAAATAGGAAGTCACATTTAGCAAGTACATTAAAGTGAATAGCAAAATAGGAAGCCAATTTGGATAGGGAGACTTGCTATTGCTATGAATAGCAAGTCAAAAATAGCAACTACAATGAAAATGCTCTTACACCACCTATCACTATCAGAAGGTCCCTCCTTAATCGATGTGTGCGTAGCGCTGCCCATTGTTGTTGATATACGGCTTTATTTCTAATATATATTTATAATAAATAGAGAATCTTTAATTAATTTTTAGATAAAATCTCTAAAAGAAAAGGTAATATCTCGATGTAGAAGTAACTACATATTGCACAATGAGCAATAGATGCAAATAATAATCTTACCAGAATACCAGTACGTAGTGGCAAGAGTGATATGTCTAAAATAGTTATCACAAGCAAGATATGAATGAGATAAATATGCGGCATCGAGGATAACGTGAATTCTAGGGAAGTAAATGCAGGGCTATGGAGAAGTAATTTACACGAACTGTAGAAATACCTGTATATTGAACGGTTGTTGAGAAGTAATTAACGCCAAATTAGAAAAACATGTATATTTGGACTTGTGAGGGAGGAGAAAAATTGGCAGGAATAATATAAAAAGCAGACATGCACTATAAAAGCCTACAAGTCTATACTCCATCACCACTTTGAACTCACATGTACTTCTGTATAAACTTATTAACTATAAATATAATATATATAAACAAAATATACAATATACACTAATTAATTGCATACATATATACTTCCTCAGTTTATGTATGATAGGGTGCAGCATCAAAACCAATAAATCATAATTTCTATCATCGATCGGTGCAAAAATATAGACGTATCGTTTCGTTTTTCTCGTCGTAGTATATGATTATTTTGTTTTCATGAAAAAACTGGTTTAGAAATAATGACGTATTAAAAAATCGTGCGGAAGCTAAATAATCATTAATATATTAATATGTTCATAGAGTAATATACATATTAAAGTTAAATTGTTTTTTTATTAGATACAGATTAAAATCGAACAGAACAGAGTATAAACAACTCGTCAAAAACGTAAGAATTAACGAATTGGAGGGCACGTATAACAGCCCGGTCCAAGTCCAACTATCGCTCCAGTTGCCTCCACGCGGCAGCTATCCCTGAAGCTTGAATATTCCAAAGCCGCCGCCGGCGCTGGCGGGCGGTTGGCCATATCCGTCGCTTCAAACCTCCACGCCGCCGCCGCCGCCTCTAGCACCACACCTCCAAGATGTCCTCCCCCCAGTCGCTGCTCCTCGCTTCCCCCCTCTGCCCACCGCCCCTTCCTCGCCTCGCCCTCGTCGCCGCGCCTCCGACCTCCGGTCGCCACCTCTCCCGTCTCGGTGCCAAGAGCTCCCATCCGCCCATCGCGACCTCCCCTCCCGGTGGATTCGGCGATGGAAGTATTGACGGCGGCTGTGGCGGCGGCGGAGGAGGAGGAGGATGGTGGGGACAGGGGTGGAGAGGCCCTCCTGACCCTGGCGACGGGTGGCGGCGGTGGCTCCAGTCGCTCCACCCCGAGATCCTCCTCCTATTCGTGCTCCTCCAGTCTGACGCCTTCGCCTCCATCCCGGCTGCACTCGCGGAGGCCCTCGGTGACAGCGCCGGCGGAAGGGGAGAGACCGTCTGGGAGGTGAGGGGCGGCGCACGCACGCCCCTCGTACCGGACCCTAACGGGACCTCCTACGTCGTCGCGGGAGACGATTGGTCGAAGCAGGCGGCGAAGGACGGGGAGAAGGCCGGAGCTGGCCGTGCCGAATTAGCCAAGCTTCGAAGGCAGCTGGAGCGGTCATGGCGGCGCTGCTCTACAATCGCCGTTCAGCTGCTGCTCCCGGATGGGTATCCTCACAGCGTAAGCAGCGACTACCTGCAGTACTCGCTGTGGCGTGGCGTGCAGGGCATTGCCAGCCAGATCAGCGGCGTCCTCTCCACGCAGGTATGGTGTTGCCTGCGTCCACCTCTGCCGTTTTCACCTGCTATTATTTGAAATGTATCATTTTAATTGAGTGAGCTGTGCATTTCTGGTGTTCAGGCGTTGTTGTATGCAGTTGGATTGGGAAAAGGTGCCATACCAACTGCGGCTGCGGTGAATTGGGTGCTGAAAGATGGGTTGGGATACCTAAGCAAGATTTTGTTATCGAAATTTGGCCGGCATTTTGATGTTAACCCAAAGGGTTGGAGACTGTTTGCGGATCTTCTGGAGAACACGGCTTATGGGCTTGAAATTTTGACTCCAGTGTTTCCTCACCTGTTTGTTCCAATTGGGGCGGCCGCTGGAGCTGGTCGATCCGCAGCTGCTTTGATACAGGTCAAAACTGTTGATTTTGGTGTCGATTGTCAATGTTACTGTGCCTTTACCTGTGTATGCCATACCTGCCTATTTGATACCAGAAAGTGGGAACCATGTGCGTGGTTATTATGACCCGACCATAAAAATGGTCAATGCTTCATGTGAATATACGCTGCAGTGTGTTTTTTCTCTCGTTTCGTGGAAGCTATAGCTATTTGGACATGCATTATGCACAATATACTTTATATGGAAAACTTGTGTCATCAAAATTTGTAGTTAGTCATTAGATTGTGCATTAGTCATACACTGAACTGAACCTGCAACTGCAATGTGATTCTGGTGGCACTATGTATTTCCTGCTATTTTCAAATTATATATTTGCCAGAAACTGATTTTTCTAATGCTTGTCATCTTTCTTGATTCTTTCCCTGCGTTATCTTGTGTCTTGATGCTCCCTCACTCCACGGAAAAACATAATGGCTATTGGCTAAAGATAATCTGCTTCTGCTCATGCTAAACATACATGTTCAGTGAAACTCTGCTGGCTGCAATGGATAAGTCATTAAATTGGGCATGGATAGATGACTGATGGCGTGACCGCATTATGGCTGCTTTGAAATGTTACTTACTCTTGTGGAATTGAAATGATTACCCTGATCTGCAAAATTAAGCCTGACTGTCTATCAAACGATTTTTATGGCAATGGCCAACATTATTGTATTACTTGTCCAGTTCAGTCATTCTTTTACTTTTGATGACTATCACTGCAATGATTTCAATTCTGGAAATATTCTTGTCACGAGCATCTTCTACCGTTTTAATGTATGCAGGCTGCTACTAGGAGTTGTTTCTATGCTGGATTTGCTGTCCAAAGAAACTTTGCTGAGGTGAAGTCAATCTATCCTCATTTGTGCAAACTAATTTTTTTAGCATGTAGATGTTATTGTTATATTTGTTTCTTTTACTTATGTATAGTCTTTCAATGCATCATATTAAGTATGTTTAAATAGTTAATGCATGGTGAAACTATAGTACAGGATAATCCATGTGAAATAAAGATGCATTGCCATACCACCTTTGAATTGTTCTGAAAGATGCCTCCCTACTTTGTATTTTGCTCATAGTGTACCAAATTGCCCCTACCATCCTCCTGCTATTGTTCTGTCTTGCCACAACAGCTGTGTGGGTACTCTAGCATTGGTAGCAAGTTTGTATCTGTTTGTTGCTGAATTAATGTCTTCACTTGCTCCTCAATCCCATGCATTTCCTTTTCTTCTTCTCTCCTTTTTGTGCTTTGATTTCCTTTGCACAGCTCACTACATTGCTCACGAGTTTATGTTAGGGGCCATGAATCCTCATGCATTCCCATTGGGGTGTATACAACACCGACAATGGTGTGGGAACAATTGCATTGCTCTTGTGGTCATATCAAATTTTTAATTAAATTTCACTTTTGATCACTTTCTTACCAAAGTGGTGCTCCTGACAAGGTTGTGCGAAATTATCATTCAACCAGTGCCAAACCATCCATGAGAAGAACTGAGAGTGGCATCAGTTAGTCGTGACTTTGGCATCAATGGTGAACAGACAACAAAGAGAAGCAAGTGATGGTAGGGCTAGCATTGCAATGCCAAGGTGGACTCAGTTGTGGACTGTGGTCCCATTGAGGATGCTTCACCTGACATCAGGGAGTGCCTGCTCACTGCAGCATTGCTGGTGGAAGCTGCGTAAGGTCAGATGTGGAGGGAGCATGCTGAGAGTTGGGAGGGATCCAGTTATCGTGTCACACAAGGACAGTGTATTTTTATCAACTGCAGGGTGCTCAATGTGTAGGGTCAATACAGTTACATCAAAATTGGAGATGAGAGAGGGTGTGCTGATATGGATGCAAGGCACACTTAAACTTGGACTATTTAAGTGCAACTATTTAGTAACATAATCTAGTTGATAGTGATAACCTTTCAAAGCATGGCCCAAACTCCAAAATGCTATTTTAATAAAAAAAAGTTGTGTCGAAGTGAAATTTACTGCATTATTTAATCTCTACCCATGTTGTTTTATTGTTATAACTTGTAACTTCTTAAAATCCTAAATTTAGTTAATCCAACTTCTGTGTTTCACTTTGCATTCTGACCCAAGCAATTAAAATCAATTGGATCTTACATTCAGGTCATTGCAAAGGGTGAAGCACAGGGAATGATCAGCAAGTTCCTGGGGATAATGCTAGGGATAGCATTGGCTAATCATATTGGCTCTTCTGTATCACTAGCTCTTATTTCATTTGCTGGAGTTACTGCAGTTCATATGTATTGCAACCTCAAGTCTTATCAATCAATTCAGCTGAGGACGCTGAATCCTTATCGTGCAAGTGATGTTTTTGTCCACTGCTGCTTACCCCATTCAATAGTGCCTTTTGTGGTCCTCATATGGTCACAACTCAATCTTTATATGGATGTATTGTTTAATCGGTGGTCGAATTAAAGTGGCCTGATGGATGGATTAATATATATGCATACAAAAGTAACAAATTTCGTTGGAGTTGATTGAACTAGGAAAAACTTCATAACAATTGTATTGACTATTGTTCACGTTTTCTCAACATCCTTCTGGGTATCAAGAAGTCACTAGCAATTTTAGCTTGCGAAATTGTCCATTATATGTATATGGCACACAACCACATGTGCTGTCACTGAACTTTTGTAAGGCTTCTTAGAGTTGACAGTTAATAATATTTTGAACTGGAATTCTGAATGGACGCTTGGAAATTTGTGAGGTATTAATGGTCAGCTTTGTGCTGTTCGCATTCTAATCTGAAATTTTGACTACTAGAATAGACTGGAACCTTTATATTTGGCTTGGAAAAGATGTTTCCATTATTCAAGCTCTTTTTCTTTATGCCTAATTTTCACTTCTTGGATATGAATCACTGTAGGTGTTTTTCTTTTATTTCTAACTAAAATACGTGCGATAACCATGCTAACATCTATGTGTATGTGTATATACCAAACAAGCTGCATCATGCTAACAAATATTAGGTCAGCTCATTCTTGCAATGTCCACTCTTTAATAATTGAATCTTTATCATTGCATGACTGCTGTACTTTTTTCCTTGGCTTTCCAATTTCTATGCAATGGTTGCTTTTAATGGATGAGATTAACTGTTTTATCACCCTCCTTGTTTCCCATAGGTTTGGTCTTTAGTGAGTATCTATTAAGTGGACAAGTTCCTTCAGTTAAAGAGGTTAATGATGAGGAACCCCTATTCTTGAACTTGTCCATTGGTGCTCCACGTAATGTAAGTAAATAATCTTTCTAACATCATATCACTGACTTTTAAATTTCCCATTCCCAAGGCATTTTTTAACTAATCAAGAGTGCAGTGCAACTTCTACATGCCAAATTTAAAATGTGTTCATTCTTGTATTTATTTATGTGTCATTATATGTGGTTCCTTGAATTTTGCAGCAGGAAAGCAAGATATTGTCACCAGAAGCAAAAGATGCTGCGGATATAATTTGTCAGCGGTTGCAGTTAGGTTCTAAGCTTAGTGAAATAATTGAAAACAAAGAAGATGCATGTGCATTGTTTGATCTCTACAAAAATGAGCAATATCTTCTTACGGATTACAAGGGAAAATTCTGTGTGAGTTCATCTTTAATCAAGCAGTTCCGAAATGCCACTTTTATCATGGACAATGTTATTAACATTTTACCCTGTGATTTATAGGTCATCCTTAAAGAGGGATCTTCTCCAGAAGATATGCTCAAGTCTTTGTTCCATGCTAACTATCTTTACTGGTTGGAGAAATATATGGGCTTCAAACAAAGTGATGTTTCCTCAGAGTGTAGACCAGGTGGAAGGCTTGAAGTATCACTTGATTATACTAGGAGAGAGTTTAGCCATGTCAAACATGATGGTTCAAATGGTGGCTGGGTGATGGATGGTCTGATTGCTAGACCATTACCTGTAAGAATTAACATAGGAGATGTCCCTTCATAAGATGTCTCAACTTGTTTTGGTCACATCGAAACCATTGTACAGTGGGCGTTCTTTGGGCAATTTCCAAGACCAGGTGATCACACCGCACACTCTCATTTGGGGCCTCTTCCAGGAAATGAAAAAAAAGGCCGTCACCTCTGGATTGATTAGGCATCTTATCAGCAAGTGTCTGAACCTAGTCTTCAAATTGTTTGGCCGCTGGAACTAACCATAACATTTACCTTCAGGTTCTCGTGACATTGGAGCTGGTTTTGTATTCAATTTTGTTTTTTATTCGAAAGTAGGGTGTTTAGTTTGTTGGCATTCGTGTCCAGTAGTTGTTTCTCAGGAAATCAAGAGCACTTCTTGGTCAATTATAGAGATCAAGAGCACCTCTCAGGCTCTCATAATTAAACATTTTTCACATCATACCTCTCATAATTAAACATTTTTCTCATCACTGTCTTTGTTTTGATATTTTGACTCCTGAGTTTTCTCACTGTAAATGAAGTTCACATAGGGATTCCACACTGCCATTCTTTTGTTATGTACATGTTCCACAGTCTGGAATTGTGTATATCTGTAAATACAAAAATGGGAAGAGAAGCTATGTAGTTTACTCGTTCTGTTTCACGAATAGATCCTGATTCTGTCGAAAAAAGGATCCACACTGCAAAGGCAGAAATACTTAACGACAGACCAAATATAAATCACAATAAAGCAATACTTTTCATGTAATATTACAGTACATCAATACTTCAATCGGACGAACACTCCACATGATCTCTTCAACACGAAGACAAACTACCAATATTTTCCGAGCACAGATGGCAGTTATTTAGCGCAAACGTTCCTTCTGAGAGTGGCAACAAAGCAGCCAAACCATCCGAGGAAACCAAGACTACTCCACATTCGTAACACGTCTGAACTTGGACAAAGTTCTTCTCAGTCTGCAGTCGTGATGAGAACCAGAGAAATTCCAGCTGGGACAATACTCATCTTGGCTGCTGCATCCACCAGAAAAAAATTTGGTGCGAAAGGTCCTCCGTTTCCTCATTCAATTAATCTTAGATCCACGTTACGTGTCGCTTGAATTAATCTTACGGTTGAAGTTGAACAGCCACGCTCAAGCAATGTGCAAAGCTGTTTTTCAGATTTGATATGATACCATATTTCATCAACTAACCATGTCACGATGTAAGAGGAAGAGTCAAGAGAATAAAGAAGTTGCTGGCAAGAGTCCTGACTAGCTACAGCACCGACCGACCAGATTAGGGATAGAGGTGGCTAGGCGGTGAGGCCTGGCGGCCAGGCGAGGTGTGGCGGGCGGCTAGGAAAGGCACGATGGCGAGGCAAGGCGCGGCAGCCAGGTTCGGCGCAACGGGTCCACTGGCTAGGTGGCCTCCCTCGGTGTGGCTCGGTGACCCTTAGGTCAGGAGAGGTGACGTACCTTAGGACCTGGTTAGAGGGCAAAACTAGACGGAAGATGGCTATTTAGTTTTTTAGGATTTGATCATTTAGTTTTTTGTTTGGTAGGATGGATGTGGCCACCTAATTTTTTGTTTGGTTGGATAGATGAGACTGATAAGTTTTTTGTTTGGTTGGTGAGCGAACCTAGATGAACTAGGTACAATCATCTCTTAAGATAGAAGGTGAGATTACCCTCAAGTAAATAATCAGCAAATAAATCGTTTTTATGGATGAAGCAAACAAGGATGGATGCGACGGAAAGCGGCCGGCGGCAAGGAGGAGACAGCGGGGGCTTCGGGTGAACGAAGACGAGGGGGCTCCGGTGACCGACGAGTTCGGCGGAGGGGAGAGGACCAGCGGTGGACGGCGGAGACGATGGCGGAGGAGGCGAAGAAGCTAGGGCTCCGGTGAGGCAGTGGATGTGGCGGAGGGGAACCTGGGGGTTGGATTTTACAGGGGAGGCGGCGAAAGTCTGGCACGGTGTTGGACCGAAACTAGCGACCAGAGGGGGGTTGAATGGGCTCAAATAAAATTCGCAGCGGAAAAACGAACTTCTGAAATTTACGTATTGGACTTGCAAGTGACTTGAAAGAAATTAGTTCGAGACTAGATAATAAAGTCACACCTGGCAATCCGATACAAATCTTTCAGGATAAAAACTTTCTCAATCTCAAGTATCCAACTCGCGAGTGATTAAATGAGACAAGGCGAATGCCTGTGCTAATGTTGTTCACTCATAAAGCGAGTCTATGCCATCCTCGAAAAATGAACGCCAAAAAGAAACATCACACGTAAGTTCAAGCGTAAATGATCTATCAATATGCCTCAACTAGAGTGACAACCGTTCTATTGAAAAAGAAACACTCGAGACACTCAAATGCTAGAGATCAAACACTTGAAGAACAAACGTAATTTCATACAAAGAACATTTTTAAATCCTCTCAAGCAATCACACAACCACTTGACATGCATCACACAATAGTCACATAATCATTTCAGCAAATAGGTAGTGTGCAGTCCAAAAAATCAGATTCATCTAGACATTTCAGCAAACAGTTTATGTGCACAGGTTTTAGAGATAACCAATCGATGAAATTTGTTGCTGTAGATGTCACGTTCCGGTGTGGATGTAGGCGTTCCCTAGCTTGGAGTCGACGTTCTACAAGATGATGCAGGCGTTCCCGTCGTTGGAGTGCCGTTCCTCCTCGTCGCCACGCCACGCGCCGTCCGCGCGCAGCCCCTCGCTGCAGCCCGCGTGCTGCCCCTTGCTGCAACCCACACCTCCTCTTGCTGCGCCGAAGAGAGAAGAGGAGGGAGAGATGGCTGCTAGTTAGGGGAGAGGGAGAGTGGGTGGAGGGAGGAGGCT
>KE371551.1:1424637-1455744 GCA_000418225.1 Zizania latifolia | reverse complement strand
GGGGAGAGGGAGAGTGGGTGGAGGGAGGAGGCTTGGAGGAGAAGCTTTCTTGAGGAGGAAGAAGCTATGCACATGGAGACAAAAATTCTGGATAGACACACTTTAATTCAAAATATCTCACCATACATGAGGGATGGCAACCCTTTATATAGGTCTAGGGATTAAAAGAAAATGCCACTATACCCCTAGGGTTTCATCCACTCTACACACACGTTCAAGGGGCAAACATGAAAAACATCCCGAATAAATGGAAAACATCCCTGAATATTTTTTATTTGGCGTCGCACTTTGCGTGACCGTTACGACACCGTCAACTCACACGATAAACATACTTTTCCGTTGGGGGTGACGGTTTTGAGCCCAAACCGTCAAAGCGTCCACCGCCTTCGACCGTGCACCCGGATTGGACCCGATCCGACACCACGGCTTTTCAGCCCGGCGGTCGGTCGTCCGTGTACCTAAGTCGCACGCACTAACACCACGGTGGATCCCGTTTCTTCACTTGCCGCTTTAGCTCCGTGCACCCGGATTGGACTAGCACGCCCTCGCGACCCCTCTGTTCGACCAGCGTCCATCCGTGTACCTGAGTCGCACGCGATCTCTGTCACGGTCAAGCTCCTTCATCTTCTTTCTTCACTCGACGCTTCACGTCTTCTTTCCCCGTTGACAATCACTCATCATCCCTATGGTATACACCATGGCTCCTCACACGGATACGATGGCGCGGAGATCTCGGAGTCGGCTGGTGGCGAGGATTGTGACGAGGCGGTTCAGGCACTAGGTAGCTAGGCTACGGGGCACAGGCGAAGCGGCGGGGCGGACTGGGCTAGCTGCGGTCGGCCCAGGCCAAGGGGAAATTTAATTTTATTTAATTTTCCCTTTTCTTTTATTTCTTTTAGGAAAAAGCCCTATAAATATTAGAAAAATAGGTTTTCAGCTCAGAAAAATTCTAGAAAATTCTAATCCCTTTTAAAGACTTTAACAAAAATTTCTTCGCAAAATTTTTATTTAGAAAATTTTCCCAAAAAAATTATTTTAAACTTTCTTTTCCTTTATTTTTAAACCCTATTTTCATTTTAATTTATATATTTTTATTCTTCTTCGTTTAAAAATTTAGGCTGTAACAGACACTGAGCGACGGTAGCGCTATAGGCTGCCATGGACACTGGCCGCTCTCATCCTCCTAAATTTGTGGGATGGACTCATCCAGTATATTTGGGGAATATTCCCTCTGCTGTCCGCCCCCGGCCACTCCTACCACTCAACAAAACGCTTTTAAAACATAGACGACCATCTTCCATCCAATGAAAGTCACCCAACCAAACGCACCCTTAGTGCTCAGTGAGTCGACAGTGATGGCGCTTAGGTGAATCGACATAGTGGGCTAGCGTTTCTGTCTTTCTGGTTTTGACTCTATGGTTGTGTTGGTTGATTGGTTTGTGCCTCACTGAGGCGTGATGGACTAGGCTGATGGCTGATGGGTGATGGCCGATGCCTGATGGGGCTGGTGGCCTAGTGCGGTGATGTGCACAGTGGGCTAGGGTTTCTGCCTTTCTAGTTGCATTGGTTCATTGGTTTATGCCTCACTGTGGCATGATGGGTTGGGCTGATGGGTGATGGTCGATATCTGATGGGGCTGGTGGCCTGATGTGGGGATGTGTCGTTGTGGGCTATTATGGCCTATGGCGAGTGCGACGAGTGGTTGACTGGCGTCCGAGTGACTCACTTACTTTGCGATATAACGACAATGTGAGTTCGATACTTTGGTCTGCTTGGTTTTTTGAGAGTAAAAAATTGAACTGCAAACTAAACACCGAACTTTCCAAAAATAATATCGAATGTTTTAGGAAAAAAAAATTGATTGTTTTCGATTCGGTTTGGTTTTCGGTTAATTTTCCCCCACTCTTACCCAAAATAGATGATAATTTTATTGTACATCTATTAACCTATGTATCATCGATACGAGATACGGGTATGACGATACGCCGATATGCTGAATCCCAAAAATCCATGATACGTCGATACATCGAGTATATATATAAATATATTAATATGCCATATATATTATTATGATATTATCTACAATAAAATGCAAGACAGTAGACATATATAAATCATATCTAAACTCTCGTAGGCTAGCGGGAAAAGAAGAAATTAGACAACTAAAAACTTAAGGAATGGAGGCTGGCTGCGGCTGGCAGGGGCCTGGGAGACGACGACAAGCACTCGAGCATCCACTAGACGCCTGGATCTTAGAGTTCACTTCTCTCTACTAGAATTAGCAAAATCCCTCTCCGTCCCTTCCTTGTTGCAAGACGCCAGGAAGAGAGTCAACGATACAAGAGGGGCTACTCGGTGACCGCGTCCATGGTGAAGGGAGCATGCCGAAGAGCAAACGAGAATAAGGCGGTGGCTACTACGGCGGCAGCAAAGCACACGATGGCCAAGAACGCCAAAGAGATGATGGTCAGGAACATAACACTAAACAATTCTTAGCCGGTGACGTCTCGTGCACGAAGAGGAATGAAAACTTAGAAAGATATTTGTATAGCTAGGATTTAATATGGGCCTTAGACTATCGGACTGCACGTATGGAGGAGTATCGAAAATTATTTTATTTATTTTTAAATTAAATTAATCCGATACTTCCTAATACTCGTATTAGGACGAATTGGAAGTATCTCCGTATCCGTCGTATCAGATACCGGCACGGCGGTGTTTATTTTCTAAGCCAACTCAAAATTACAATTTCGAATAAAAGTTGATTGTTTAAAAAATTGTAAGATAACCCTCCTCTCTTTTTCCTCTTTCTCTCCTCTCCGCCGATCCAGCCTCCAGCGCCGCCTCCCCGTTTCCCCAATCCCCGCTCGGCGCACGCGCCCCGCGTCCAACCCCGGCGTAGGCGGCCTCCTCCTCGTCGCGCTCCGGCACAGCGACCTCTTCCTCTCTGTCCGGCTGCGGCACAGCTACCTTCCCAGTTTTACCCTCATCTCTCTTCGTTTCCGCCTCGCCTCCTCGTGCGGGTGGCCGGCGACCGAGCTATAGTCTGGACGACAGCGTCTTCTCCTTCCCGACCCCTCTCTAGCCTCCTCCGCCGTGCGGTCTCCTCGCGCGCAAGGCAGACGAGCCATTCTGAGGGGCGACGTTCCCGGCCTGCTCCAATCGGCTTCCATCTCGCCTCGAATCGAACTGAAGGTATTCCTCCTACGGCCGTAGTCCTAGCGAAGATTGAACTTCTATCCGGACTAGGAATCTTGGTTCGATAGATTCCTTACCTTTTCCTCCAGTTAACGGGAAAATAGCAGATTTGCCCCAAAGTTAAGTGGGACTTGTAGATTTACGGAGATGCGACTTGCAGATTTGCCCCATACTTGTTGTGAATAGTTGCTGATTTACCCCACTCTGTAATTTCTTTGTATTTTAATTCCTTTTCTTCTTTTCCAACGAATGAAATAGCCATTCTGCACCTGTCAGTCTCTAGTTTGCTCCGGCCGATTTGTAGGACGAGTGCAAGCCTCCCCGTGCGTCCAGGCTACGGTCGCGCGCAGCCGCCGCCACCATCCCCACACGCCGCCGCCACCGTTCCCAGCCGCCACCGCCGACCCCTTGCAGCCACTGCCGCCAACCCCACACAGCCGCCGCCACCAGCCCCGCGCCGCCATCGCTGATGACCCCACGCAGCAGCCGCCGCAGTCAATCCGCACGCCGCCGCCGTCGACCAGCGTGCCGCCAGTGGCTGCCGGGTCAGTGGCGGACGTTTCCTCGCTCATTTTTGGTCGCTGTAATGTCCGGTGCTCAGCATTTGCAGGCCGTTAATTTTGCGTCGTTGGAAGATTCAGCAACACGAGGTGTTCGTGAGGGATTTGGCGTTGTTGGAGCTCGGATAGGCGAAGGATTACCATTTGTTGATTGTTGGGGTTTTCTTTTGAGGGATAACTTGCTCTGAATCGCGGAAGGGTGTGGTGTTTGGAAGTTTACTGCGTGGGAGCTGTGGGTGTTGGTTTGTCGCCCATGGCGTCGAGGGACTTTTTGGGTGGGAGTTGCCGGGTCAACGGCGGCTGCGCAGGGCCGGCGGTAGCGGCTGCGAGGGGATGGCGTCGGCGGCGTGTGGTGACGGTGGCTGCGCGTGACCGTAGCCTGCATGCACGGGGAGGCTTGTGCTCGTCGTGCACGCTCGGTCAGAGGAAACTGGAGACTGACAGGGGCAAATTGGTATTTCACACGCTGGAAAAGAAGAAAAGGAATTAAAATATGAAGAAATTGTAGAGTAGGACAAATCAGCAACTATTCACAACAAGTATGGGGCAAATCTGCAAGTCGCACCAACTATGGGGTAAATCTGCAAGTCCCACTTAACTTTGGGGCAAATCTGCAAGTCGCACCAACTATGAGGTAAATCTGTAAGTCCCACTTAACTTTGGGGCAAATCTGCTATTTTCCTGGTTAACCCATCCAGTTTCAGATTGCCTACTTTTATTCTACGTGGGGTTCATACTGATGCGGGATTGCAGGTCCAGATCACAGTCAGAGCAAGGAGGAGCTCTGCAGTGAGTCTTGGTTGACGTCATGGTTCATTTCAAGAACAGGTACATGGTGATGGAGGCCTTCATCCACGCCGTGAGCAAGAGTCAGTCCGACCCTCTCATCCTCACCCAGCTCAATATCACCAAAGCGATTAGAGACAGCATCCTGCTCAACTTTGGGGAGTGTGGCCTAGCAGCATGTCTTGGATCGTTGCAAGGTTGCGCTAAAGTTACATCGAGAACCTCCCTTGAATTTTTCATAGAACATCATTCTTGTGTGTACTGTGTTTTGATGCGTGATTTAGAAGTATTTATGAACTCTGTTAATCTGCAGTGAAGTATGTCAATGCAATAACAAAGATTTGCGTAATCCGAGTTTCACGTGAAGATCACCAGAAAGTGTGGGCCGCTATCACAATGGTGACGAGCATTGCGAAAATCCGTGTTTCATTCAACCTGCTGGATGTGAGTGGTGAGTGGATCACATCCTATGTGCATATTGGGACAAAGAAGTCTTATAATTTTATTTTGAGAAAATTGCATCCACAACACCATCTGATAATTCCTTGATCAGCTGTTTGACACTTCCTTTTCCTTTGGTTTCTCAATGTTGTTTGTCACACTTGAATTGATGCAGCTTAAATATATTCTGATCCTAATCTTCTTCATGCTATGATGTTATGGGTTTAAATTTGAATCTTTGAGGGTTATATGGCAGCAACAACTTCGTATGCATGTCTCATTATCAAAGTGGTTGTGATTTGTGAACAGTGAGTTGATTATGGATGATAGAACCAAACCACTTTTATTTGTAGTTACTGTTTACCACTGGTTGTTTTGTGAAACTTGATTTCTGGAAGCCTGGATATATTCCTGAATGGTGCCTGGATCCAGTATTTGTTATCGATTGCTCTGTGACTACTGCAACAGAATGGAATGCAATATTTTAGCAACAATTTTATATGCCTATCTCAGTATGCCAGTTTATAACTTTTTACTGTAAGCTGAATTTCACAGAGATTATCATAGCAAAATTCTGTTGTTCCTTCACATTTTTAAAAACTACATTCTAATTGAAACCTCATGGATTATAACTATAGTGTTTTTTGCGGCATAAACCATTTCTTCTCATTGCGTGCCTTGAATTAGTAAAATTGAATAGCCTTAGATTTTTTTAACCGAAACATTATATGCACATCTTGGTACAAAATTGTATTAGTAGCGATTGGATTATGGATGATGGAAACAAAACAAATTCTATCTGTAGTTCTTTTCCAACTTGATTGTTGTATCACTGTTGATTTCTGGTAACATGAATCTATTCTTGAATTCAGGGCATTGTACCCTGGTTCGTACAGAGTCTTCAAAAATCCTCCGGGCATTATACCATTTTTATTTTTGAACAATTTATCTAGGATTTTTAGTGTAAGTTGAAGTTCAGATATCAATCAGCATTGCCAAATGCATTATTTCTCTTTACATTGACATATAGTGAGCTCATGGTAACTACTTGTCTACGTGAGACCTGAAACTTAGATTATAGTGCCTTTTGGCATTATCTGGCGTTTCTCCTTTTTATTTTTTGAATGGTCTATCCTCATGTACATCAACTGATTGATTCATTCTGCTTGTTTATTGCATTCCAAATAAAATGTTTGCAAGGAGATAGAGGCTATCTGGAGCAGAGCTACAGAGCTAATCATCAATATCCTCTGCTTCTTTCAGGAAGTATCAGGGCCTGTAAGAAGGCTACGTTGGAGTGCGAAGAAGCCAAGTTTGAGTACTATAAGCAGGCCGCTGGTGATCATATCCTGCCGAAGTTCGTCGAGACCATGAAGAGTTGCTTTGACAAAATTAAGGGATTAGAGAGCTAATTCATTCGTGTATAAAGCACATCGACATATATACATTATTTCCTGTCAGTTTCTCAATTTTGTCAATTATCATGCGCAACCAGGTATTAAACTGTAGGGAATTAGGTAGAAAAAGTTGTCTTGGCAAAAGGATTATTATCTGTTGTTACTAATTATCACTGAGGCTATTTTCTCAAATGTGCGAGAACCGATGTACATTGATTAAAAGTTTTGTTCGTCTTGAATCCCATGTTTATATTTACTTAGGAGACAACCACACGGTCCCGCAGAATCTTCTGCTTACAAGAAACAGAACATAGTACTGATAATTCCAGCATCAGACGCAAGACCCCTCTGGGTTGCGTACTTGCATTTTGAGAGCAAGCAAGATACCAGGAAAGTTGTAAGCTTAAGGTCTTTCAACTTAACATTATATAATAATAATCTAGCTTAGCTTATTGGTTGAAACAGTCAACTTATTCGGCAGAATATTATAATCTACCGTCTAGATTAGTTTTTTTCATCTTATTACTCTACAACGACTAAAATACTCGTATCATTTCATATTTAAATCTCAGTCCCTTTATATCTATTTAAATAGTGTATTGTAATCTTTTACCATTCAAACATAATAGTAATAATATAGATTACCAAAAATTCACAGTTTATTTCCTCCATATTATTATAAGTTGGCTTGTTGTAATCCTCACTTATAAGCTATATTACGGTAATCCCAAACTGAAATAAACAGTGTCTCAGATGAGTGTCTCAGACGAGTGTCTCAGAGACAAGTTTAGGATGTGATTGCCATCAGCAACAAAAGCTATGCTATCAGACGAGTGTCTCAGAGACATCTCTATTTGTAGCGTCTCATGTCAATACTATTATGAGAGATGGTTAAAAAAAATCATCCGTGAGAAGTCAACCCTAGACTAGCATCGGTCGACAGCAGAGATGTTTCGTATAACTGTGCGTGGTAGAGATTTAGAACTTCCAATGATGGTCATGAGCGTAGTGGCCACCCCTGCTATTACAGAACATCTTGTTTAAGTACAGTATGTATGCACATCATCATTTTTTTTTGGGTGCCGGTGAAGGAAACTGAATTAAATAACGTGTTCCATTCGACGCAGCTATTTGTACCAAATTCTTTCTCCAATTATCCACTTGACGCCTCGTCGGTGAACTATCTAGAAAAGCGCCAATAAGTAGTAGACGTAGAGCACCGTTGGTTTGATCTTAGACAGAGCCTCAAGCATGTGGCCCCACCACCTAGCGGCTAGCGCTACGTTGGACTCAAACCAATCCACAGTGTTATGATGGGAGGCATCAAAAAAATCAGATTTTTCGGAACTACCCTTTGAGCTCCGAAGCCACCCAGCACTACATTGTATATGGAGCCCATAATTGCATGGAAGAAGGTGATCCTCCATGTCAATCTAGCTCTAAAATTCTCAAACTAATACCGATCTTAAGTGAGCACAAAAGAAGTTTGGAAGAACAGTATGAGACCATTGTAGGTAGAGAATAGAAAGGATGCGATACCCACAGGTTTGCTGCATACCTTGAACTTGAGTTGCACATCGCCAAAACAACCAACCAAGAACTTAAAAATCACACCAAAGAGGTAGTCATCATCGATCAATACAAGAGAAGAGAAGATGGTCTTAACATGTAACTTACCTATATCTATTCCACACTTTTGTGTTTAAGTACTAGATCGAGATAAGATAATTGAAGTCATGTTGTGTTAAAGTTCATTCTTACATTAACCAATACTTCTAGCTAGAAACACCCCACAAGCTTAAGATATGGCTACCTTAAGCTCGAGTGAAACATCTTTAATCACTAAAAAGGTGAAAGGACTTGTCGCACGGTCCTCTCAACCTTCAACGAGATACGAAAAATTTATGAGCTCACACATGCATTATGAAATCCAGAGCACTTTGGTTACATGCGAGGGGTGTCCAGCTCATAGGGCTAAGTTTGATTTCCTTGACCACACTGATATGTACAAGGAGAGAAAGAGGTCTACTGGGATAGATATGCAAGCTCTAACATAATCTCTAACAAAAGGTGTATATGTTGATATCATGAAGAGGTTCAAAACACAAGATATCATAATCCTAGTAGGAGCCCCAAGTGGAAGCCCCTAGGTGGGAAAAAGAGCACCTAAGACTCAAAAGAGGTCGAGCAACTAGACTCCTCCAACCCAAGAGCTGGAATCATCCACTATATATCTACTTATTGGACCCACCCCCGTGCTCTCTTGCATAACACCTGAGGGGTATTAGATCAGGGTCACAAGGAGACAAGTCCACCCAGAAGTACATGTTTTACACACTATTCGTGGACTTCGTACATTCCAACGCAGAGGACATCGACATACATATTCCTCCAGATGACGTGATCACTAAACTTGGATAAGCATGTCTGTAAAGGTTCAAATAGAGCCAACAAACTATTACTGTCAAGGCCGATAGATCCATTACCGAGGCTTACGGACCTCGTGCTAATCCTCCTATGATCGGTCAAAAAAAAAGAAATGACCATCATTGTACAAAAGCCCAAAAAGACATTTTTTAGATAAAAAACAAATAAGGTACACAAGACTATGTCAAAAAGTCCTAAGAAGCCCCAAATAGCACTGTGGGGTCATCTTGGATTGCCCCAAATAAAAAATTCCACTATGGCAAGTCTCTAATGACACAAGATCTTCTAAGTAGGGCAAGGCAATAGTAATAAGAGAACCATTATGGTTGAGTACAAAAATTGACATATGTGTAGGACCATGCTTCAATGGTCTTTGTTTAGTGATGAAAAATTAACAATCTTAATGAGTTGAGTTGTTATTTACATCTATGAGTAGGTTGGCTTTCCTAGGATACATCTTGCACATAGTTGACTAATTTACAGGTTAGGTTATAATATCTATACCTAGGAAATGGTTTTGTTTGTTGAGTGATGTGCAGGTAGGCTTGGAGTCAACCTTGGTCAACAGTGGGGACTAGACCATACTCAGGAAGGAGATAAGGTTTGTCATGATGTCGAATGACAAGTTTAAACTCAAGTATGAATATGGTGGACATGCACCATGTGTGTGAAAAGAAGAAAAAAAGATCTCAGGGGCTACAGTGTCGCTGCTACTGTGCTTCTTTAGATGCTAAAGTACTTAACGCAGGTGGCAACAATCAGCAGGTTTCTTCATTGCATAAAGCTGATGTGTGGCTGATTTTAGCTTGAGTATGGCTACAAAATGTGGAGGGGTAAAGATGGTTTTTTCTATAAGAATTTTAGCCCACTCCTTGGCCTGCAAAAGGAGTGGCATATACAAAAGTTGGTTGCAGCTTTGAGAGGCAGCTATAGAGAGAACCTTGGAGAGAAATATAAGGTGGAGATTGATGGACAGGGTTGAGGACTTTGGCGGTAGCCTGCACCTCTACGGTGGGGACTGAGCGATGTGGGTCTGTGCATCTGCGGTGGGGAGTAGGATAGGTGGGGCAAATTTGTGCTTGGGTTTTTAGGAGAATGGACTTTTAGGCTATTGGGTTGAGGACCTGTGGATTAAATATTGGACCCACTCTTGCCTATGGTTTGATGTGAGCCCTGACTTGATGGACCCACGGATCAAAAACTTGACTTGACCCTAACTCTATTGGGAAGGATCCTCGGCAGGTCCCTCGACTCATTAGATCGGTTGGCACCCTTAATCGCACTGTCCACCAACCATTACCATGCAATTTTTTGTAGTAAGCATGTTTCTTAGTTATTCGGTGAAAGCTCATTGCCGATGGTTAGGACTTAGGAGTGAATAACTAGAGGCATATTATCAATCATATTATTCGTACCATACATTTAAAAGTATGATTTATCAAAAAGAATTCTTCATCAACATTGCTTATATTATATTTTTATAATTTAGTTTCATTAAATCTACAATAAAATATGTGTATTTATTTGATAATATAGATGATAATATATTTTCTTTAAACTTAAACTTAGTTAAAGTTTAAATTTTTGACTTAAGAAAAATCAAAAGACTTATAATATGAAATGGAGATAATAGTTTGCAATTAGCTATGCATATGTCAGACTAGGCTGCTGGAGGTAGGGGCTAGGGGCCACGGATCACATGAGAACTGCAAGTTTTCGGAGCCGAGATATCCATCCGAGTCACTAGGGGGGGGGGGTTGGAAATTGATCATATACCCTCCTATTAGTCTGAAATCTAGGATATACCCTGCTCTAGATGCAAATTGATTATATACCCTCCTCTAGTCTAGCTACTCTAGAAAATACCCTTTTCTACCCTTTAAACTGTATTTCTATGTATTCATCAGTCCAAATAACTAAAATACCCTCCTATACACACAATTATTGGCTTAAGCTATTTTTCTTTGTACTGGCCTTCTCTTTTTCCTTGCATATACGAAGAAACAACTTTCAGTTTCATTTCGCTTCAAGGAATCCTGTTCAACAAGCAGTAAAATGGGCTTTGCTTGGCGCATGAGCTCCAGGAGGCTCCTGTTTGAGGCTGCAGCATTCTCCCAGTTAATCTGTTATAACTGTGTGTATAGGAGGGTATTTTAGTCATTTGGACTGATGAATACATATAAATACAGTTTAAAGTGTAGAAAGGGGTATTTTCTAGAGTAACTAGACTAGAGGAGCGTATATAATCAATTTACATCTAGAGAATGATATATCATAGATTTCAGACTAATATGAGGGTATATAATCAATTTCCTCCACTATCGACGTATTTGTCCAATTGACACGTCCGAAGGAATCCATGTTGGACTTACTGCTGTAAGCTACCTATTCATGAGTGCGCGCGCCGCGTGTGTGTCTCTCTCTCTCTATATATATATATTCACTTGCTACTTCAAATTATATAGCCATCATCTCTATGCAAAACTTATGGGAGAGGGAAACTGCCTGTGCTGCATGCCGTGTGCAGGAACTTGGAACGGGAGGCATCAAGGATTTCAGTTTCGTGTGGAATTTTATCCTCTACCTAAGCCCTTATGAGCATAGAAAATATAGAGTTGAATTGTCAGAGTATTCATAGCCACTGACTAATACATATCATTTTGACCATCGATAATTTTTAAATTTTCGGATTTTGATTTTTGATGAACGGAAGTGTGCGATAATGTTTAAGAACACAAAATACTACTTCGATAATATGGTATACTTTTAAATATAAAAAATGTTGCTAAAATATGAATGACAAGTATTTCAGAACAGATGTGATAACAAAGATGGAACGAATAGCACGTATAAAGCAAACATGCTCATTTTATCAGAACCAGCCCAATTCCAGTCTAATGTTCTTTCTGTACAGCTGCATGAAACGATCGAAGGGAATTCGAACACAGATATGGCCAGCTGTCACCCTCAAAACCGCGAAATTTGCAGGGCCAATTAACTGCTCAAGTTCTTGTTCCACAAGCATAATGAACCACACTTCCTGCAGTGCTCCGCAGACCGGAATGCTTCAGCAGCGGATAGAAAGATTTACATGTTCTTTTTCTGAAAATGTAATGTCATTTTCACCAAATACCACCAGATGAAACTTGACAATCAGAGAGGGTACTGTGAGCAGACAAGCTGTAATTCATACCAATCATCCTGGTGCCTTGGGTCCTAGGTTATAAAGAGTACTCACAGAGATAAGAAGCTGCCAATCCTACATTAAATTGATAATTAGCTTCACAGCCTTCTCTGCCTCTACTAGCACAAGCTGGATCTAGTCTATAAAGTCTAAACACAAGCTGAATCCAGGTACCTTTTAGATTTTGTTTGGTACAAGTGACAACTAAGTTGACGACCAATTTTAAAAAATGTTTATTGTTCATTTTGATAACTGATATCAATGAACATGGACCTAGTCACTGCTAACACAAGATGAATATTTTCATGGCCTTATCTGCCTCTACTAACGCAAGATAAATCTATCTCTGGCTCTCTGCTAACATAAGCTGAATCAGGGTATCTTGCACATTTTGTGCTTCAACTAAACTGACAAGTGAGAACTAATTTCATAACCATTTTCAAAATGTCTAGTGTTTATTTTGATGACTGATGTCAGTGAACAAAAAAAAATATTTGTATGACATCTCCAATCAGTAATTGACTTACATGAATATGTGTGCATTTTGATCATCAGCTCATTGAACTAATGTCCAAGGTACAGCAAGTTTTATTAACTAATGGAGGAAACAAGGTAACATCATCCTGTGTACAAAGGTACACCTAATATTTCATGATTATGACATAGTACAGTGCTATGTAATGTGAACAGAATTACACCAACAAGACCATCATATAAAAATCAAGAACAAGAGGATCTTTGATGCAACCAATGACAATAACAACAGGAATGTACTGCATACATGTCAAGATAATTGCACACAAGGAACAACACAGTCAGCTATATGTAGTTGCAAACGGTACAACGTTTCTTTCTTGCAAATGCCCACACAAAATAAAGCTAGCAGGGCATCCACAATCATAATACAAAACAAAGCAGTATCTTTTCACCTAAAGTTCTGATACAGTGAAGCAATATTTCCATTGAAATTATAACTTCACGCATTGATGCGGAGTTCCAACCAAACTTGACTGCATTCAAACACAGAAAGATCAGTTATGAAATAAACAAGCATAACAAATTTACTACTTCCTGGAAAAAAGAAAAAAAAAGAAAATGACTACTGGAAATATGTTCAAGTTTATATGGAGGGGTTTCAATTGCAGCTTAGAAGAATTTGATTATTGAGAATTCGAAATTTCTAAAAAGCTGAACACCAAATCAGTGTTTCTAGCTTCTTCTGCTGATTAAATCCAACTATGACCAGATCAAATATATGGCATCTGAAATGAGGGATCTTTAACATTTTGATTTGCTAATTGATTTCCCTAATTTCAATCTTACGAATTTCGATGCACAATTTGTGAAACATCTCTCCAGAAATATTGTTGCCCAAATCTATATCGCCAAATTTATCAGCAAAGATAAGCATCTAAGATTCCCATGTTCGTACCTATCCAATCCAAAAGATCAGTGGCCGTGGCCGTGGCCATGACCACGGGAGGACGAGGAGCAGCAGCCTCCACCGCTTGTCCCCTCGCTGCCGTCCCTGGGCGGGCTCCGCCGGCCGCCGTCGGGCTCGTCGTCGCTGCAATCCTCATCGAAGGGGACTTCCTTGTGGAAGATGCAGCACTTCTTGGAACTCTTGCGGCCGAGAGACTCGTTGTCCACCGTCCCCTCCTTCCAGGTCACCTTCTTCTTGGCCCGCCGCTTGAGCCGCAGCACTACCGTCTCCGGAGGCGGTGGCGCTGAGGCCGGGGCGGAGGCCGGGTCGACCGTCACGGTCACGGTCACGGATCCGGTCGGCGGCGCGCGCGTCGTTGCCATGGCGGTGGCGATCTTGGACGCCTCCCGTTTCTTGGATCCCCTCTCGCGTTGTTCCTGGGCTATTTCTCCTCTGTTTTTTCCCCTTGTTATTCACAAGAAGAAATCTCCTCCTAACCCAAACGCATCCGTGTTTTGGGATGTTTTGAAAACGTCAGAACCCTTGGATTTGTTACTGTACAATATGTTTGGTTTGACATGGAGAATGCGTTTATAACATAAATTGATTTACAATTTTTAGTTCAAAATTTTACAGAAAATGTTCAATTTGGGTACTGTTTTGACTTTTGACCATAAACTTGAGAAAACTATTCATTTAAGTAATACTGATCGTTAGTTACAAGCAAAAGTCCAGTTCAAGCTAAACTATAGGATACAATAGTACCAGTCAGGACATATACTAATATACTAATATGATAGTAGTAGTTGGTGTCTTTAACTAATACTAAAAGCCAACATTAATACTAGTTATACATATTTTTTATACTTTTAAACTATTGTAGGAGACTTTAAAATGTTAGTTTTTAGTGGTGATACAATAATCACCGTACTTATTTCTCTATCACGCCGACAAGCAGTACTACTCAGGATCTGAAGTTGCATACATGATGTGTGTTTACTGTTTAATTACCACCCGTTACTGCTTGCTCTGTTTAAACAGGTTTCGTGCAACCACAGCGTTGATTAATTAATGCAGCAATTTACAAATAAATACTTCATTTGCACGGTTTGTGCTCTCTCTCGTCGTCTACGTGTGTATATGTAATGATCGCCACATGTTTGATAGCGATCTACTTTGTGTTGCAAGCGATGTACTCTCAGTTTCAAAAGAGATTTTTACCATGGTGTTTGTGAACCAACAATTAGTATTTGTGAGGAGAAATGTATCCAATGAAGATAAGTTTGATTATGACTTAAGCATGGCTTAAAAGAATTTAGTTGCAGCTTTCGTTTTGTCATGTGTTCTAAATTTGAGGTGCTAATGCAATAATTTAGTTATTATCAGTTATACTTTCTGATTTGAAGTATAGTTTAGTATTACATATGCATCAAAGTTGTTATTTTTTTCAAATATGAAAATATTGCTTGCAGTTGTCTATTGTAGCTATATTGTCGCTAGGTATGTTTAAATGTTCATAGTACACTTACTGCTATGGAAGCAACCACCGCTTTTGACAACAGCCGAATAAGCACAGGTAGCTTTGAGCTTTCCTAGTGGTATGTTTGTTTTTTAATCCACTTTTCGCAGCGGTAGGTCATGGTGTAGTGAATCGGGTATGTAGCTTGGTGCTACTACTATGATGAAAATTGAGATTTTACCATATTGTTGATGAATCAACGGTGAACTCAGGCAGCAAGAGGGAGAGAAAAAAGAGCAAAGAACGTTGCATCTGTAGGGCTAGCTGTTCTCTTTTATCGACTTACAGGTGAGCTAATGGGAGGCAAAATTTATTGAAATGCAGTAAAATTTAGGTTATATATATGCAGTAGCAGTTTCAGTGATTCACATGGCGGTAAAATATCTGCTTGCCTTAATGACAAGAATGGGTGACTGAGCGAGCTGCAATAGCCAGAATATTCCATGAGTCGAGGTACATTATGAGGCTCTCAAGCCAAGAACACACAAAGATTATGATTTTACTCTCCAATTCCTCAAAATGGCTGACTGAGCGAGCCACAGTCACCGCCACAAAAACAGTCTTTCGTGACTAAGCGTCTAAGCCTTATTGACGGATTAATAACGCGTGTAAGTAATATATTTTTAGTGACGAACTATTTTATGTGCGTCAGTAACGCTGCATATTAGTGACGGGTCATAATGTTACCCGCCACTAAAGAGGGGGCACCTCCATTAGTGACGAGTCACACTACGATCCGCCACTAAAAAGTCGAAGAACTAGTGACGGGCGGTAACTACCACCCATCACTAATGATCGGTGTGGTCATTACCGTCCGTCACTATAGGTGCCTCCTAGATATAAATAGGCGGGGCTAACAGTGAACCTGTCACGCTTTTATTTCACGCAGAACCCTAGCTAATCCTAGCCTCTCATCGTCGCCGTCACCGCTTCGTCGCGCTCCTCGCCCCACTGTTCCGTCACAGCCTCCGTTCATCGTGGTCTCTGTTACATCGCGGCCTCCGTTTCGTCACTGCCTCGTCGTGCCTCTCCGTCGTCGACTCATCCTTGCCGTGCCTACTCCTTCTCCCAAGGTAAGTACTTGGTAAATATGTGAATGCCATGATGAATATGTGGTTATGCCTAGGGTTTGGTACTTTGTGACCTTGTGAATGCCCATGTGCTTACGGCTAGGGTTTCAATTTTTCTCCCATATTCGCTCAATGAAGAGTTGTCCTAATATGATGATGTGTGTGATAATTAGGCTCACTAATTTTGTTCCTATAGTTTGTTCATGCAATGATCTTACATTATGTGCTCACTATTTTTGTTCCTATAGTTTATTCATGCAATGATCTTATATTATGTGCTCATTATCATATAGTTTAGTTCTTTACGTCGTTTTTCTTCTATATTCTTTAGGGGTAAGATTTAATTAATTAGTTATCACACGTATCTATGAATTGAAATAAAGCCTAATGGCAAGGAGACCATTAAGTTGGCAGCCCGATATCTGAGAGTAATCACGCGTAACAAAATTTATGTTATGTTTATGTTGTCACTTTTAAATTAATTGTGTTCATTACATTCATATTATTTCACTTTTTAAATTCATGTTGAAGTTATATTTATATTTTATTTTATTCATTGTATTCGTATTATTGCATTGTGGTTATTAAATTTTATGTTCTAGGTATCTCCATTATTACATTATACTAATTATATTTATTTTATTTTACTTTTTAAATTAATGTTCTATATTACATTCATATTTCATTGTGAATATATAAATGCCATGATGAATATGATGGCTAGGGTTTCAAATTTGCTCCCCTATTCATTCAATAAAGAGTTGGTCTATTATGAGGATGTGTGTGACAATTAGGCTCACTATTTTTGTTCTTATAGTTTATTCCTATTCGCTCAATGAAGAGTTGGCCAAGTATGAGGTGTGTATGACAATTAGGCTCACTATCATATAGTTTGTTCCTTTAAGTCGCTTTTTTCTTCAATATTCTTATAGGGTAAGATTTAATTAATTAGTTGTCACACACACATGTGAATTAAAATAGAGTCTAGTGATGAGGAGGCCATTAAGTTGGTAGCCTGATATCTGAGAGCAATCCGTATTATTGTCTTGTTCAACATGAATTAGGGTTTATATAAGTATTATTGTACTTTTTTATCGTTGTTAAATATAACATGAATTAGAGATATAATAGAATCACTATCGGGCTACGACATAGCAAGCCTTCTAAGTGATCAACAGGGTACTTTTGTCAGACATTGTGCTTCTCGTAGTAGGCCCGCCGCCCTTATGGTATGTCATTTTCCTCATTTTGTGGCTATTTTAGAGTTGATCGAACACTGCTTCATTAGATGTTTTTTGTTTTCCGTACCATAAGTGCTATGTGTAGATATAGTAATCTATGCTAACAATGTAGGTACCGGCTTATGATCCTAAGTGTTGTCTTCTAAAAGTCAGTCATTTTCTGAGACGTCACATGGTGCATATATTATACATTGCATATTCTATTTATGTGGTAACAAAACTAACAAACTGATGCGATATTATCTCACTATTGTAGTTTCTAAAAAAAGCTTTATCAATCATCATAACATTCACGATGGTGACAATCTTAAGATATCAACAAGAGATGGCTGCACCAATATAATTGAGGTTGAGAACTCTAGAGGCAGGTTATGCCTGAGTAAAGGGTGGTCTGTATTTGCTAACCGATACATGTTTGCTATGACTACCATTTTCAATAATTATAACGAATCGAAGACATCACAAGCCATAAAAGTAAACGAGAGCGATAGCGGTATTTATAACGAATTCACATTACTTATTAGACAGACATGCCTATTTTGTATATGTACTTACCGGCTTTTTTATAATGGCAGGTGAGGTTCTTACCAATGCTAAGAAGAAGGGAAAGTAGAAATCCAAGAAGGGCGACACCGACCAAATGGACCAATTAAAGAACATCTGTTATTTTAGCAATTATACAGATGTAACTCTAGTAAGGAAGGCTCTCCTACAAGACATCTCAGCAAGTTTATCCTCTGGGACTCAGTTATATGTCTATACAATCAATCCCTCGATCATCAAGAAGAAGTCAGTGGTAAGTACTTTGCATATGTCACAATTGCAAATATCTATATATATGCACTTGCCTCATCTAACTAACTATCAATAAATTTTATTATAATAGTAATTTTTAAGTTAATATTGTGAGAAGTACATCATACATCACCTATACCAATAGACCACACTGATTCAACTGACAGCAGTGGGAAGTACAACAGTCTCAATTATAGTGCATAAATCTACAGATGGATAGTGCTACCTGATGACTGGTTTTAGCCAATTTTTTCGAGATAACGAGTTAGAAGTCGACACAATATGCGTCTTTTATTTCAACATCAACAATGGTGCACTTGAGACAACTATATATGTGGTGTAAATTATTATTTCTCACACTCGATCCTTACGGAACTTATGTGATGAAACTTTAAGTTAATATATGTAATATTAATTTGGTTCTAAATCTTTTGTGATGAATTGTCTGTAGTGTTCTGTGATGTGTTTGTAATGTTGGATGTTGGCTGTCAAATCCTGGCTTTGATTCAGGATGCAGCTTAAAAATAATTATTTTTTTCAATATGACCATAATATTAGTGACGAGCCTAAATAATCACCCGTCACTATAGGGTCCGTTAGTGACATGTCACATTACGATCCGTTACTAAAGGGTCATAACATGTGCACCGGCATAAACCCCTTTAGTGACGGGTGGATATTGTCGCCTGTCACTAAAGGGTTACCCTTTAGTAATGGGTGAACATCCGTCACTAATGATCTGTCTTTACTGACGCGATAAGAGTGATGAGATATATACTCGTCACTAATAGAAGTTATTACCCGTCACTAATAGACTTTTACGTGGTAGTAAATGGGCAGAATGTTCTATGACTCGAGATACATTGTGAGGCTCTCAAGCCAAGAACACAGACACATTAGGATTTTACTCTCCAATTCCTCAAAATGGCTGACTGAGCGAGCCGCAATGGCCAGAATATTCCATGACTCGAGGTACATTGTGAGGCTCTCAAGTTAAGAACACACACGGATTAGGATTTTACTCTCCGATTCCTCAAAATGGCTGATTGAGCGAGCCGCAATGGGCAAAATGTTCCATGACTCGAGGTACATTGTGAAGCTTTCAAGCTAAGAACACACACGTATTAGGATTTTACTCTCCAATTCCTCAAAAACCGCAGCTTGTCTTCTAACCTCCAAAGTCTGAAGGATACATACTAGATTGAGATGATTGGGATCCGGCAAATGGTTGCCGTATGTTCTTTCCTAAGATCTCTCATTCCCATCATTTTTTTGTCCAAAACAATGAACATTGTTGTTCTTACTGGTTAGCTCCTCCTTGTGGAAGGATGGAGCCATATATTGTAGCTTATATTGTGGAAGTCCTCCAGGATATTTATAGAATTGGTAATTAATGAGAACGCTGTTATGTTTGGTGAAAACCATTTGTGCTGCATTCTTAATATACTGCAAATATAGTTAATAATTCTCAGCCTATAACAAGTTTTGACCCAAATATCATCCCTTTCTTCAACTAATTTGTGCTAAACCCAGACTAAACATTATTGACTGTATTGCAATATATCCAATTCAAATGGATTAACCACATCCCACAATGGGAAAAAATTTCTATGGCACCCGGTGCCTCCTTAGCATCTATAGCACCCCTCTTATATTGAAGACATACAGTAAATACGGATCTCAAGGCACTTATACATGCATGTCCTTTCTTTTGTGTCATCACTTCCCATGAAATCGCCGGGACGACATTATTGGACTATCTTCGTCCTTAATTTCTGGAAAATTAAAATAACAAATCGGACGTCTAACCATCTTTCTTTGTCTTTACTAACTCACCAACTCATCATGTACACGTAACTCACCCCGGACGCATCACGCATGGTGTGCTTTTTCTAGACTACATCCAGATGATGTAGTCGGAACTAGTGAACATCCAGATACATTTACAGAGACACAGTTGTATGCTACCTTCAGGCTTTTTGAACCATAAAACAAGCAAATGGGAAATTAATTAAGATGCATTTCAAGGTGCGGAGTTTGTCCATGAATTTGCGATTGCATTGCCGGAGCAGAAAAATAATACAAGTTCATAGAACAGAAAGAGTGGTTGTATCAACTTTATTAAGTTACTAGGCCTCATTAAGATTGTTGGACATCCTCCAATCTGTTCTTTTGATTTCTCTGAAAGGATGAAGATGATCCGATGATATCCATAGTGATTTGGTGGGGAGAATTAAACGAGGGAAAAGAAAAGACCTATGATATTATAAGTTACTTTAAAATGCGTATGCACTAGCTGTCTTGAATATAAGAGGGGCGCTATACATTATACATACTACGAGACACCTGGTGCCACAAAATTGTTTCCTCACAATGTCTATCACGACTTTTATGTCAGCTCCGAAAAGGAAAAAAATGCAGGGCGCTATGAATGGGCCAAAATTTGTCCAGGTTGGCCTGAACCTTTGGTGAACTGAAGTTCTTCATGCTAGGCGTGGTTCTCAAAGTTTTCTTGGTGGTAGGCAGGAAAATAAAGTGTGCTGTAATTTCTTGTTGGTTTGTCTGAAAGTTACTTAGGATCATCGAAGAAACAGTTTGTGAATTATTGTAATTAGTGAATTCGTAGAATTATTTGATGATCGGATACTCAAAAGGTTTGCCTGTTTGATTATTTGTGTCAAGATGTTAAATAATCGTAGTCACTTTTGTAAGTGTCAAATCATCAAATCTCGAAGCCTCATCTCTGGTCGTGCGTGGCTTCGGTTGTTCTTGCGGCAAGGAAGGGAGGGAGAGGGAGAGGATAAGCTCAGGCACTGAACGTGGGTGTAAATGCACCCACTTAAAAAAATTGGCTATTATTCTTACATTTCAACCATGCACGACCCTCTTATCTCAATATAATGTGTCTCTTATGATTTAACCAATAGTCCAGTTAAACAAGCAAGTCTATATCAACACGTCTATATCAACAAGACTTCGATATTGTACGCCACCATATGCAGTTTTGTACCGGTGCACAGTTCACTTGTCTAATGAGCAGTGAATAGAGATCACGCACACGCATAATCATAAATATGGTGATGTTCAAAGATTATGCCTCTGCTGGCGAGCCGCCACCCTTCCACCGGTGACTCATCACTTCTCTGTTGACGAGTCTCCCTCTAGTTGGGGTGGCAATACACCTGACGGGGCCGAGGACCCGCTCCTATGGGGCCGAGGCTGGGTCCAATTTTTGCTCCGCGGGTCCGTTGGGTCGGAGCCCCGCATTGAACCTGGTCTGGGTCTGGGTTCATTATTTGATCCGCGGGTCTCCACGGGTCCCCGCCCCAATCAAAATAGGCCCAATAGAAATACATTAAAATAAATAATCCAGCTCCCACTCTCCAAAAAGCTCCTATGCCAGCCCATAAACCTCCTGTGCCAGCCAACAACCTCCTGCGCCAGCCTCCCCAAGTCCCCGCTCCCATGTGCTCCCCAGAACACAGCGCTCGCACTGCCCCTGTGCACACCGGAGCATGCTGCCATGGCCTGCCCCTGTGCACGCCGGAGCCTGTCAGAGCACGCCGCCTAACCCATCCCCGTTGGACCACGCCGCCTTCCCCATCTCTGACCGGATCTGTCGCCACCCCATCCTCATCGCCACCGGATCTGCTCAGGTGCCGTCGGCCACCGCAACCTTCGTCGCCGCCACCGGACGCCTGTCGCCCCCAACCGCCGCCTGCTGCCTCCGGTCAGTTCTGACCACCACCCGGCCGCTCCTGGCCGCCCCCACGTTGTCGGGTTTGCAGGGGATCCGTCGGGTTTGCGGGGACCCGATAAGTCTAGGTTCAGGTCAAGATTTGAACCCACGGGGACATCGGCCATATCCACACTGTTTTTTCCATCGAGCCCAGCCATTGTGCCACCGTCGCCGCATATGTTAGTTACCTATAAAATATTTTGGTAAAGAACATTATGGATGGTGTTATGTAATGTGGTAAGAAATATGAATTAGTAATGCAATGTGATAAAGAATATTTTGGATGGTGTTAATATCACCTAATTACAAAGATGTCAAATAATTTACAACAATATTATCATCTCCAAAATTACAGAGGGTTTTTAAATACACTATAGGCTAGATTGACAGTCTAGGATCTTAGCCCATTCCACAGGGATAGGCTAGAATTTTAAACTAAAATTCTGATCTCATTCACGTGAAATGAGCCAGAATCCCTGGGCTGCCAAACTAGATCTATATGTTTCGACATAACAACACAGTCAACCAAACTACTATAAATCAACATGCCCTGTGGGTGTGAAACTTTTGAGCTGTATATTTTTTTCTTTTGCTACATGACTGCACGGACCAAAAATCATCAGCTTATAATGGCATGCAACACAAGAGAGTGCACCAAGAGAAGCTGAATGAAGCAAGAGACTGTCTGTCTATTCAGCAACAAAATGGTTCGAACAATAACATGACTACAAGGTTGATGACTGAGTATTGTGTTGTGCAGATTTCTTCCTTGGGAGCGAGTTATATGACTTGGAGGCAACGAGAAACATGGACGAACATTAGCGTGCGCTGAACAATCGATTCCTACACGCCGAAAAAATAGAATTAGCAAAGCCTAAGAGAGAGAGAGAGAGAGTCACATGAAAATCAGACAGATCATGTATTGTTGTTTTCATGAAAAGAATTTATCTAGATGTGCAGAGTTGGACGGTTAATAGGTGGTCCAAATTGCATAGAAGATATTTCCAACATCAGGATTTTGTTCATGAGTTTTCTCCCCATGTTTTGAATTGTATAGACCAAGGAGGCTTGGGAATTTAGGCTTCATTGGTAGCAATTTTTTTATATGGTGACCCATATTATCAAGGCTCATCGATTTTGCAGTGTCAATGCTACGGTAAAAATTAGAAGACAACAAATATCTTAAACTTGAAGCGAATAACGAAATAAATTAAGATTCACGTCAAAAGAAATCGACGACGAATCAAAGAGTCTGTCCTGTGTAATATATATTCCTGATACAGCATGCAAAATATTCTGAAGCAAAAAGGATTCGGATTGAATCATTCAACTAAAAGAAACACGATGCATTTTTTACTTTTTCTTTCTTATAATAAGTAATAACAACAAATGTAATTGTAAAATAAATGTAATCGTATTACAAGTCTAATTTGAGTTTGCCGCACAGAAAGCAAGTAATGTAAAGATTGGTAAATATATATAGTTCTGTAACATATTTACAAGAGGAATCAGTATTTCTTTCCTTTTCTTAGAGATGTTAAATTGAGAGCCAAATATTCTAAGCAAGCTAACCCCGAAAAGAATCAGATATGTATGTGTCATGTTCCCCGAGCAACCGAGCAGATGCTTCTTCCCGTTGTTGTGGTGATCTCTTTGATCAAAGAAGCCTTTGCACGTAGATACTGGCATTTCCTTTGCTTTAGCTGTTAAACCACCTAAATCCAAGTCTGCTCGTTATGTTCTGTGTCAAAAACCAAGGATATTTTCTCAAATTAACCAGTGCAGAATAAAATTAATAAGTTAGTTATACTATGTTCCATAGGCTAACACTTTTTCTCCAAAAAGGACCGTCACCCTTAATCCCCTATTTCTGCCATTCAGATAGAAACAAACACAGTCATGCAGAAACACAGCATTGTCCCTCTGCTAATAGTTATTAGTGAAGTATAGTTGAAATGTTGAATAATGTAGTATTTAGTGGCACCTAAACAGCATGGTGGTGCATGTTGTCACCGTCTAATGACACAAAACTCATTAGCAGATGTAGGGGAGTTTTATCATGAATTGATGATGTAAAAGACAACGACAACAAGTTAAGATTTTTTCGGTTAGGGCGAGGAGGGAGGATGATGCTTACACTTCTACCTGCATGTACAACTCTGAACCAAGATTGACCATGGATCGCATGCTAGTGACTCCATTCTTCTCCAAATTTTTGATGTTCCTCTTCAATTCCAAGCTGCCACCATACAAACAAAAATCAATGATAAGAATAATCAGCCATACATAGAGACAATAACCTAGTAACTAAATAATCAGCAAGGTTTACAAGCTAATCTAGAGATATAATACTTCAAAAAAAGTTCAGTATGCTAGAACAGCTTGTCGCGCTAGCTGATGGTGCTCACGAGGTCAGGCTTCAGCCTCCTGTTCAAGCTTTGAAGATTCCTGAGAAAAATGGTATGTTTGTTGTGATATCTATCTCACTTTCAAGAACTCTAGATTAAATATCAGTAGCAGCATACCTGCGCTGACTCATCTGAAACAGTCTTATAAGATGATTTTTCGTTAGCAACCCGCATAGTAAGTTTTAGTGGTCAGCTTGGCTGAAATAAACTATCAATATATCAGAACAATAATGTTGTCCAGTATAATATCATATTGAGAGACAATTATAGATCACACAATTGGCAGCACCAGGGTATGGACCATGTTATCAACACTACCAGAAACCAAAACATGTAACATACTATCTAACATATTCAGATATTCTCAATGTCCAACGTATCTTTTAATAATGCCAAGGAAATCAGTTAATCCCATAGCGACTGCTTGAAATTTCACCGTTGATATTTCTTTCAGTCAACATAACTCTCGAGCACCAAGACACAATTCCAGGTTCAAATCATGAACTTTCTAGATGTATTCCCTTTGAAGGACATCCTGATATTATAAATTAACACATGTATTATCCTAGAAAGAATGACAAAGAAATGCCTGTTAAAACAGTTTATACAGACTAAGATCTAAGAATAAATACAGTTGATCACAAAGAAATATATGTCAAAACAGTTTTATGTCTCATGTTGCTATCCTAATGGTGTCTAGATAGTAGAAACATGTTCTACTACCTCTAGGGAGTAACAAAATCTAACTGACCGTATCCTTTCTAGGAGCATCAGAGTTGTCAGCTACTCCAGAATGTAAAGCATCTTGGAACAATGATGTAACAACTTTGCTGTACTCATCTAAGGGAGTGTCCTGAAGTAACGGAATAAACATCGGCTTTAACTTTTCATGACACATACCAATTACCTTCTCTGCAAGCTCGAAAGATGCTAGGGGTGTTTCCTACATAGCCAATTTGAAAATTTGGTGAAGATGATAAGGGCTATATTGGTAATATAGAAAATATAAATGAATGTGAATTACTTTTTCTTCCTTCGTAACGTTCTTAAGAAGATAAGATGCTAGATCTTGAAGCAGGCAGGATGGCATATCTTGTTGGATATCTTCACTCTCATCAATTATAAACTTCATCACGTTTTCCATAGAGGTGATGACATTCTCTTGATGAGTATGACTGAAAAAAAGGATAAATGGTAAGATAAAAAAAACACTTAGAAGAATTAACAGAATACACACAGGACACAATCATGCACATAGACATAAAGCATATATACACAGGAAAATACATAGGCACGCACAATTAGAGGGATTCTTCAAGTAATAAACTCTTGTGACTCTCTGAGTTCTCATGTCAAAGCAAATTGTGAACCATAACAGAAATAAATAACTGAATCATCTTGGTGCAACTTGAATAATGATGCATGCTTTTGCACATTATTATGTTAAGAGAAAAACAAAAATTAGCAAGTTTTGGACAAAGAGACATAGGGCAATAAAGGAAAATGATACTTGATGGCAGACTATATCATTGTATTTACACTGGGCTCAACTGCTCCTCATTTCCCAAAAGAACGGGCGAACGACAAACAGAAGCTAAAAATGACAGACTAAAGGATGAAAAATTTCAACTCTTATTAGCACATGCCAATCATTTAATAGATTAATAGATTCAGCGAGATTAGAGGAGAAGATTAGATGAGAGAAATTAGAGGATTAGATTATAGATTAGTAGATTAGATTAGCTGTTCAAAAGAAATCAAACTGTCAAAATGAGATAGAAAGTAAGTATCAGTAAAAAGGTTATCAAGTTTACAAATATCCCTGTACAACAAAATACAAACAGAGAACAAGGGTTATGAGGTGGGCATTGCACGTGAATAAAAGGTCCACAACAGAATGACAATAATAGCTTATACGCTACTGATATTTGGTGCATATCACTATTATCCTATGAGCCTATGGTAAATATATATTTGTGATAACCCAGGAAATAAAAAAGGTGAGTGAGGAACATATAAATCTACAGTGCAAAACAATATTGTAGGTGCTGGTAAGGAACAATAAACAGTAGTTCTCAAAAAGTAAAAACATGTTTCTCAGAAAAGCTGCAGCAAAATTTCAGGATATATGCTCAGTCGAGTCACCGTCAGAGGAGCTCATCCATGGCCACTCGCTTGCACTCTGCTTCCCTGTAGTGAGCTTTGTAGGTGGTGTACCAGGGCGCATGCCATCTGCCTATCAACCAGGGGGTCACCGACCTGTCCACCTTTGCCAAGTCTTTCTCCAGCCATTCGTACTGCTCACCTGATATTATTTTTGCAGGATGAAGGTTTAGGTTACAAACATTCAAGATTCACCTTCCTTTCAGAGTTTCAGTGATCAAACACACAGTTGTCGGTGTAACATGGTCCTAACTGAATTTATCTGAATTATGCCACTCAAGCTTATAAATGGTGGAATATTTACTCTGATGGACTGACTTAATTCACCTGAACTACCGTGTAACATTCCATCTTTAAAAAGATCTAGGTCATTGCATGAAGTGATTGGTGATTGTATAGTGGAATATTTAGCTGCTGAAGCTGAACTGAATGTGCACCTGATTTATTATAGTCAGCATATGCTGCAAGCGTGATGAAATGGATGCCACCGGTGTCGAAAGAATAGTAGAATGGAGAGAATGATCCGCTCTCTGTCGACGGGAATGCAAATCTAGATCTGTAAGATGCGAACGTCTTGTTGAAGATCTGTAGCTCGATCTCATGGTTACCTTCAACTACCATCATTGGAATAGTCGATGTCACTGGCTCCATGTACCTTCAGTGAGACCAATTCCCAAATCAAGAATTATGAACAATTGGTAAATGTTCAGGGTTTCAGAAAAAAACCATTTTTTGGGTTAGTGATCTCTGATCACTACCTCCCCTAGTAATCCCATCGTGGCTGATAGGTCTCGTGGATGGGCGTCGATTTGGCGAACGAGCAGGAGTAGCAATCTGTTCCGGTGCAGTTGGTCAGGTATAGGTTGGCGTAGGTGACGTCGCCGACGAGGAGCATCATCGCCACTGAGATTGCCGGGTCGCCGCATTGGTAGAAGTACTCTGTCCCAGGCTGAAGCCTTGCAGATTTGTATCGCACACGTTCCATTTGCTTCTTAGAGTAAAAATATCAAATTTACGATCAGATTTGTAGTTCCGGAGGCCGTCAAACGGGTAGAGCTGGATGTACACGAGGAGTCGCCGGTGGCCTGATGGATCAATGATTCAGCGGCGAGGCCATAGTGCACGACGCTGGCGACCATCTTGTGGTCCAGCGGCTTGACGTCGGTGCCTATTTGGTAGTCCTCGTGACCCGGGAAAGCCAGGTGGAGGAGGGTGCGGTGGAGAGCGTGACAGCGATCTGCTCGGGCGCCCAGCCCATGACCCGGTGCTACACCCGGGGGTCCGTGTCAGTATTCATTACAGGCGAGAGCGAGGGCGAGGATGATACGTACCATCGTTGAGGCGGGGAAGAAGAAGCTGCGGCGGCGGCAAAACCTAGACGTGTCGAGGAGGAGGAGGGTACGGGAGTCCATGAGGGCGACGCCGAGGGGCTGGGGGCAGGGCTGGACTGTGGAAGGATATTCAATGATATTAGAGGAGAGAAATCAGAGGATTAGTTAGAGGATCTGAGGAGATTATTATTGATTGATGATGAGTGATGAATAGCTCAGATTAACATATGGGCGATGAATGACTGAGATGTAGCCAATGATAGATGATAATAGATGAATCAACTCGTCAATTATATAGTAGGGTAGATGAGTCTGTACTTGATGTGCATGCTATTCTGGATGTACTTATGGTTAAGTTATAGCAACACTCTGACCAAACTGCTGCAGTAAATTCAAGTGTAGAAATGACCTCAGGTTATCCAACATATTTACACGAGGCATTATGGCATTCCAACCATCTATGTCGCCTAGTGTCTATGGCATTAAATAGACTGCCATATAAGTAAAATACTGACATGGTAAGCAAGTTAATGAAAAGAAAAAGGAAAAATCATGAAAACTGGGTCTCATCCAAGAAACCAGCTCTTCACGAGAACCAACAAAAGTAAAGAAGGAGATTAGAAGAGGAATGAGAGAGAAGATAGATAATTGGATAAAAATATTTTTTGAAGAATTATCCATTAGGAAGGTGATGTCTATGGATGATGTCTTACTCTCACTTTCATCCAAGACACCGCCTATAGACATTATAGGTTGAGATTGCCCTTATAAGCAACGTCATCACCAGAATTTGCTTCTCATATTAATTGATGATATCGATGCTGCAACAAGAAATACGAAATCTAAGCCACACGGCACTCTGCAAAATTAGTCTTGTCTCACTTTGCATCTTCTCTATGACAGAAAGAACGCAATATCTAAACAAATCACCATATTTATGCCATGCACAATTGGTGGTGTCTTGGTGCATCTTTCTGATGGAGAGAAGCGTGGCTCTGACAGAGAAGATGCATTTCCTGATCTCTCACTCATGACAAGTAACTACAATTTCATGATTGCACGAACAAATTACATGACAAGACTAATGATAATGCCCTTCCAATCCAAAAAGACTGAAATGAGCGCCCTTAAATGGCAGGTAGAACCTCAGGAATATTAACAATATGTATTATCCTTTTCCTGGGAGAAGCATGTTGTTTCCATATGCAAAACAATGTAGTTTTGCAGTGTGCTGAAATATGTAGCCAAAGTGTTGGAGCATGATGCAACCTACAGTCCAGCGAATCAGTGAACATCAACAAGTATATAAAAGAACAGTTTGCTCCAATGAAAAATAAATTGATGTCACCAATCTTGGTAATATTGAAAACATTTTGAGTAGGCAATTCAATCTGATAGCTACTAGGCAGTGAGAGCAAACTTAGAAATGTACTGCATGGAGTATGACTGCAGGAAGCATATTTTCAAAACTCAAGAACAGGTATTTCAGGCTGATTAGAATTTTAAAATTGATGATCAGTCAAAATCACAAGTTCAGTCTGTATTTTTTGAATGAGAGAACAGTAGTATGACGATTACCCTACTGGATATGTACTGATGGTTTATACGAAAAGAAAACACACACGATCAATGCAACAGCTCAATTCAACTTTGCAACGTTACCATTGAACCCAATTATAGAAGGACAAAAAATATTGCACCGGAGCCATTACTAAATTTTCTTTGTAATTAAAGAGTTGGTTCATCCCAGTGAAGATACCACCTATCGATCATCTTCCCCGTTCGAAAAATCTGATTAGCCAATAAATTAATATACAGATTAATTAAATATTAAATATATTACAAAGTTATAAAATAGCTCCGAAAAGTTATCAAATAATAATGCTGATAAAGATTGTTTTTAGAGAAATTATACTTCTGGAAGTACTTCAAGAATAATCCAGTGATAACTCATGGGTCTTAAATTAAGTTTTTTTCCCCATCCATATAATACCTGGAGGAACTTTGTCGAAACAAAAAACACCTTATTCCTTGCAACCAAAATTTCCAATAACCAAGAGTAGCCAAGCCTTGAATGTGACAAAAGACCTAGATGGGATTGATGCCAATAAGTCAAGGACACTGTTTACTATAGGAGAAATATTTGTCAGAGGACTATTGATACTGCAATTAATGGTGCACAACTTATCAATACAGTGCCATACTACAAAAGTACAGAGAAGATTAGGCATCCCTTTTATCCAGCAAAGCCAGCAGGAACTCTCATTAAGAATCCATACCAGTTGCTGCTAATTGTAGTTAACTATAGTGGAACAGCGACCCTTTTATCCAGCAAAGCGAGCAGGAACTCTGATTAAGAATCCATACCAGTTGCTGCTAATTGTAGTTAACTATGGTGGAATAGCGACATCATTCTATATTTTTATTTCAGATTATAAAATCAGATGCACGTACGAGTCCTTTTAAATAAGTTACAAGCGCCACACACAACAAAATTCGGCCGGATCAAAATGTGCACCATGTGGTCGCTTCTTCTCTAAAGCCTCTCATTCCCAATCAACATAATCCATTTCTAATAGAACTTAATTAAGGATATGCTGCTAGCTGGTTAAGAACCTATGCTACTGCTGGAATGTGTTACAGTAGTGAGGAGAAACATGCTGGAACAATATATTATTGAGCTTTGCTTTGGTAGCCTGGCATATATATATGCTGGATAGATGGGACCAGTAGACAGTGAGAGTTAAGGTATTTAATTTCTTGACAGAGTCAATAGTGCTGTGTGAGTAATAAGCAGTGATACTATATGATAAATTCATGTCAACGGGACATCAATATAATGTCCCCGGCCTATTATTCGGTGTGGTCTCCTATATCCCAAAAGGATGGAATGAATGAATGAATTTATGGTGCTGGCTGTTCAGCTCTTGTCAAGAGATTAAACTGAACTTAAAAGAAAAAACCACCCGCATGTAAAAGGCATTTCGTACTATATAATACAGAAAAAGTCTACTTTACTCGTCGAAGTATTATCCTATAAATGAATGTTGCTTCCAATTAAAAAATCAGACTCTTAATCCTCCGAACTAATCTATACCGGACAAATAACCTCCGGGTCGGTTTACTGCGGTGGTTTTACTGACATGGCGGTCCACGTTGCCGGTTTTGCTGATGTGGCGGTCCACGTGGCCGCGTGTTGACACCTAAACAATGGGACCCACTTGTCAGTGACACGGAATTTTTTTCTATCTTTTTTCTTTTCTTTCTTTTTCTTCATTCCTTCTTTTCTTTTCCTTCTTTCCTTCTTTTTTCTCCTAGCCGAAGCTGCAGCCGGCTGCTACAGGGCACGATGGCGAGGCGAGGGCACGGAGGTGTGGCGGGGCGGTGCGGGGGAGCGGGGGCATCACGCGCAGCGGCGCGGGCGC
>KE371551.1:1413836-1424389 GCA_000418225.1 Zizania latifolia | reverse complement strand
GAGTTGGCCAGCAAGCAAGAGGGGGAGGAGGAAGGAGGAAGAAAGAAAGAGGAAGAAGAAAGAAAAAGAGAAGGAAAAAAAGAAAAGAAAAGAAAAAAGAAAGAAAAGAAAAAAGATTTTTTTATGTGTCACTGACAAGCGGGTCCCACTGTTTAGATTCTAGCGCGCAGCCACGTGGACCGTCACATCAGCAAAACCGCTAGCGTCGGCCACCACGTCAGCAAAACCGCCAGCGTGGACTGCCATGTCAGCAAAACCGTCGCAGTAAACCGTCCCAGGGGTTATTTATCGAGTATAGATTAGTTCGGGGGATTAAGAGTCTGATTTTTTAGTTGGAGACAATATTTACCTATAGGATAATACTTCACAAGGTAAAATAGACTTTTTCTTATAGTATATATTCGACTCTTGCTTTGCCAGCTTTCCTATTAATATTCGTCTCTTGCGAGTTGCGAGCAGACAAAACTCACGCTATGTTGGAAACTAGATTCTTCTTTTGTTATTACAGATGATCCAATCAAGTTATTAATTATTAGTTTTGTTATAGCTAGTGGCGTAGTTAGAGAGAGTCTAGCTTAGAAGTATCCTAGAATTTAGTCCAAAGATACGTCTCATGGGCTCAAGGCTCAATTTCTCAATAGCCCAACTTCAAGTCAAAGAGAGGAGCATCCCAATAGCCCCAAACCTACGTTGTGCCCTGTGTATTTTTTTCTATTTACCAAATATTATAGAGTATATTGAATTTATGTTGTTAATAAAATTTAGAGTTTCTAATGGTTAGACATAGGCGGGCGGTGGTGGCTAGATTGCCCAGCTAGGGGTAGGCCACAGGCAGACAGGGGACATGCCGTAGGCAGGTCAATTTTGGGCTTTAAGCGCAAGTCTTTGGTTTGTTTGGTTCTGAGTGATAAATTGTGCTAGACTTTATTGATTGAATCAGAGGCAGATAGCGCTACATATGTATAGTGCCTATGCGTGAGATAAAAGAGGCAAGCCAGGCATACAAGGTAACAGCATGTACGCAAGACAAGAGCATGTATACAGGGCAAGACATGCCATGCAAGGCAAGCCTATGCGAGGGAAAGTATCTCCAGGAGATTGATAGCCAAGACTAATCTAACACCCTCCCCCTGATGGAACGACAGAAGGACGAACGGTTAGACTGGATCGAAATTCCTAGAAAACAGATGTCGGCAGTCCTTTGGTGAAGATATCGGCGTATTGTGAAGACGTGGGAACATGAAGGACACGAATGTCTCCAATAACAACACGTTCACGAACAAAGTGTAGGTCAATCTCAACATGTTAGTGCATTGATGCTAAACAGGATTGCTTGAAAGATAGACGGTGCTAACATTATTGCAGTAGACCAGGGTCGCACGGCGAGGAGGAGGATGCAATTCTGTGAGGAGCTGGCGCAGCCAAGCAGCTTCAGTGACTCCGTTGGCCACGGCACGATATTCAGCTTCGGCACTGGAATGAGATACGGTATGCTGCCTCTTAGAGGACCAGAAGACGAGATTGTCACCGAGGAAAACTCCGTAGCCCGATGTGGATTTGCGAGTGTCGGGACAACCCACCCAATCAGCATCAGTATAGACAACAAAAGCGTCAGTGGAAGTCTGATGAAGCATGAGACCGTGATCAAGTGTACCTTGGAGATACCGGAGAATGCGTTTCATGGCGGCAAGATGTGGCTCTCACGGATTATGCATGAAAAGACAGGTCTGTTGAACGGCGTACGCAATATCTGGTAGAGTGAAAGTCAAGTACTGTAGAGCACCAGCAATACTATGGTAGTGAGTGGGATCGGAAACAGGTGCACCATCACTGGAAAGCTTGGCATGAGTATCCACAGGTGTGCTGCATGGTTTGCAATCTGACATCCCTGCACGGTCAAGAATGTCCAGAACATACTGACGCTGTGAGAGGAAGAGACCGCCATCAACTTGTCTGACAGAAATGCCCAAAAAATAGTGCAATGGTCCTAGGTCCTTCATGGCAAACTCCTGTTGGAGAGCAGTGATGGTCCAGCGAAGGAGATCCTCAGAAGATGCTGTCAAGACAATGTCATCCACATATAACAGCAGGTATACTGTGTCCGAGCCTCGTCGGAATATAAATAGCGATGTGTCAGACTTAGCTTCTAAAAAACCAAGAGACAAAAGGTGCGAAGCAAATCGGCTGTACCACGCTCGAGGTGCCTGCTTGAGACCATAAAGGGACTTGTCGAGCCAACACACGTGATGAGGCTGGACAGGGTCAACAAAACCTGAAGGCTGGTCGCAGTAGACAGTCTCTGAAAGAGTGCCATGAAGAAAGGTGTTTTTGACATCGAGCTGGTGAATAGGCCAGTTGCTGGAAATCACCACGATGACCATAGTCAGAACAATAGCAGGCTTAACCATGGGGCTGAAAGTCTCATCGAAATCCACACCAGGCCATTGGGTGAATCCCTGAAGGACCCATCGGGCTTTGTACCTATCAAGTGATCCATCAGACCAAAACTTGTGATAGAAAATCCACTTGCCTGTAACGATATTAGCACCAGGGGGACGAGGAATGAGGTCCCAAGTGTTGTTGGCCTGAAGTGCATCAAATTTCTCGGTCATGGCGGTGCACCAATTGGGATCAGCCAGAGCACCGTGATATGTCTTCGGGATGGGTGAAAGAACCGATGCATGGAGGTTGAGACGGTCAACCGGAACACAGAGATCACTTTTTCCACGCGTGACCATTTGATGAGCATTGGTCACAGGAGGAATGGAGACAGTATGGTGTGGATCAGTCCGATTGGCAACAACCTACGGTGACAAACCGATAGGGGCAACCAGATCATGAGGGGTGGCGTTGATCGGTGCATTGTTGAGGAGGGCAGTAGAGCGCTGCATCCCATGGACCGGTGATGGGCTCCGCAAGGCGCCAGGGAGGCTAGCTGTAGTTGAACTAGGCGATGAGGGGATCGAGCCAGCCGGCTAGCGTGGCAGCGCCCATGGGCCAACGCCTAGGCCACCTGGGTAGGCCGCCAGGCGAGGCAATCGGGCCGACCGGCTAGTGTGCCACCGAGGGAGGCGGTGATGGTGGCCTGCCAAGGCGGCTGGGCTGTGGGACAGCAGCCGGGCCAAGACCAGAGGCCACCGGCAGGAAGCCAGACCAGGGCTCCTCAGGCATGTTCGGCACTATAGGGGTGGTAGAAATTGGTAACCCTGTAGGCAGCAAATTATCTGACAAAAAATCAGAGTGGGGTGCTCGTGGTGGCGAACGGAAAGGAGGCCTCATGAAATGTGACATGACGAGAGGTGATGATCTGACTGGAGGATAGATCGAGACACCGGTAACCTTTGTGATCATTGGGGTAGCCAAGGAAGACACATAAGGTGGATCTAGGGGAAAGCTTATGGGCAGCCGTGGAGGAGAGGTTGGGATAGCACTGACAACCAAAGACCCGAAAATGATCGGAGGAGGGGTGGGAGCCATGAAGAGTGAAATAAGGGGTGAGAAAGTCGAGTGTTTTGGTTGGGCGGCTATTTAAGAGATAGGTGGCTACATGAAGAGCTTCGACCCAGTAGGAAGGAGGCATGCTGGTTTGGAATAAAAGTGTGCGAATGATGTTATTGGTGGTGCGAATGACGTGTTCAGCCCAGCCATTTTGCTGAGACATGTATGGACACGACATGCGGAGTGCAACGCCATGGGTGAGGAAGAAGTGCCGGGCGGATGAGTTGTCAAACTCACGACCATTGTCACATTGCACACTCTTGATGGTGCATCCGAATTGAGTCTGGACGAAAGCGAAAAAATAAGACAAGGTTGAAAAAGTGTCTGATTTTAAGCATAAAGGAAAGGTCCAGAGAAAGTGAGAGCAGTCATCAAGAATAACTAGATAATACTTGTAACCTGATATGCTAGATACAGGTGAGGTCCAAAGATCACAATGTATTAGATCAAAATTGTGTTTGGTACGTGAGACAGAAGCGGCAAATGGCAAACGAGTGTGATGTCCAAGTTGACAAGCATGGCACACTGAGTATATTGGACCACTATTACAAGTAATGGCAGAGCTGCTAGCTAGTTTGGAGAGAGCCGTAGAGCCAGGATGACTGAGGCGGCGGTGCTAAAGGGTGGTGGCGATGGCGGTGAGGGCCTACGAATGGGAGGAGCAGGGCAGCAACGGGTAGAGGGGGCCGGTGCTATCGCACCTAGCGATCACGGTGCTGGTGCGAAGGTCCTTCATAGAAAAGCCAAACGGGTCAAATTCAATAGAACAATTATTGTTGGTAGTGAATTGATGAACGGAAATTAAGTTCTTAATGATATGAGGTGTAACATTTCGAAGATGTAAAGGACCATGTGAATTGAGAATATAAGTGGAACCAGTGGAGGTAATAGGTAGCAATGACCCGTTACCGACAATCACATTAGATGGAGTGGACCGAGAAATAGGAGAGGGATAGGAAAGGTTACCGGCATCAGATGTCATATGAGAGGTGGCACCGGAGTCCATATACCATTCACCGGTGGGAAGAGGTGTGAGCATCATAGTGATGAACGTGTTGGCCAGCGCGTTTTGATCCCAGGAGGTGAGGGGAGCCACAGGAAGTGCCGACAGGAGGGGGCACCAGGCTCAAGCAGGGGTGTTCCTGGTAGACCGGCGTAGAAGGCGTGAGGATGTTGTAGCGGAGCGTTGAATTGCTGAGGGACCGGTTGGACAGCAGGATGGTGCAACCAGACTTGAACTGTTCCTGTCCATGGGTTGAAAAACGAAGGCTAGGCACTGGCCGACAGGCTGCCCATGCCAATTGGACCGCCTGCGCCAACTAGGTCATTTGCGCTGAGTGGGCCTGATGCGATGGGACTGCTTGGAGGATGAAAGCCACCGTTGCTACCTGATGAGCCTCCGCCTGGTGGGACGGAACCACCAGCCTAGTTCTTGCGGCGCCGCTTGGAATTGTTGGAGCGGGGTACGCCGCCTGCGGGCGTAGCGCCAGGCGTGCTGTGGTGGCCACCACCGCTGGAAGCAGCAGGAGCAGGAGCACCGACCAGCAAAGCAGTGGGCGCAGTTTTTGGGCGATCGGCCAGCGTGAGTTCCTCCAGCAGAAGGTCGTTGCGAACATCGATGAACGACAGGAATGGCTTCTGTCATTTGAGGAGGACCACCATGTGCGAGTATTTCTCATTGAGGCTGCGCAGAACGTTCAGCACCAAGGTACGATCCAAAACAGGTTCGCCGAGGTCACCGAGGAGATCAGCCATGTTCTTCAATTTTCCGCAATAATCGGAGATGGTGAGATCGCCTTGAATGAGGGTGCGGAACTCGGCGTCGAGCAGTAGGGCACACGTCTCCTTGTTGCCAATGAATTGGTCCTCAAGGGCCAACCAGACGGTGCGAGCAGTGGTACTAGGCACCATGATGATCTCGAGGAGACCGGTGGAGATGGAAAAGTATAGCCACGAAAGAACGACGCAATCCATGCGTCACCAAGATGGGCTGTCGGGGTAGACGTCGTCGAAGAGAACGTGCTTAGTGAGCGCGTACTTTCCAAGCATGACGAGATGGAGACCACGCCACTTGGAGTAGTTCGACGAGAGGATGTCAAGGATGATGGGCACGAGCGAATGAATATTAGCGACGAAAACAGCCTGCGCGTGGAGAGTAGTGACCACGGTGGCTTCTGCTTCATCAGCCAAGTGCTGGCGTGCCTCTTTAGCAGCACGATGGAGCTCAGCCTCAGCGCGGAGGCGATCTTCGTCGGCTTGTTCCTCGGGAGAGAGGATGCCGGCCATGGCAGTGGCGTGCGGTAATTTTTTGGGGGCAGAAGCGGTGGCGAGCGGTCTGGAACGACCGTCATCTGATACCATGAGAGATAAACTGTGCTAGACTTTATTGATTGAATCAGAGGCAAATAGCGCCTATGCGTGAGATAAAAGAGGCAAGCCAGGCATATAATGTAACAGCATGTACGCAAGGCAAGAGCATGTATACAGGGCAAGGCATGCCATGCAAGGCAAGTCTATGCGAGGGAAAGTATCTCCAGGAGATTGATAGTCAAGAATAATCTAACAGGTTCTTCAGTTTTTTACAAATAAAAACCAAACCGAAAATGAAAACAGAAGTGAATAAAAATAAAAATCAAAGATTATAAAAAAACCAAAATAGTGTTTACTTTGGTTCGATTTTTTGTTTTCAGTTAATTTTTGTTCACCCCTAATTGTAAGCATTTTTTTCTATAAAAATAGTCAAAAATTAAAATGTTCGACTTAAAAATATCAGACGACTTATAGTATAAGAACGCAATACACAACTAGATGCAACACACTGCCTAACAAAGCTTGTTTTATTGCTGCGTGGCTCAAAAAAACAACCATATATACCAGCAACCAAGTGCAACCTTCGAAAGGCATGCTGCTAGGCATGTCTAAGAGGAGAGCGGACAATTGAGTGTTGAGAACTAAGGGGGTGTTTGGTTGGCTTAAGGTAACGTAATATTAATAGAATTAATTATAGTGCTAAGTGATAACAATGTATCAGATTATTAGATTTGTTTAGTTGACAAGTGTAGTGTATTCTGTTTATATTATAATGTTTGGTTGGCAAGTATAATATATTCTGGTAACGCGATCTGATACCGGCCTGGCTAGAGTGTAATGGGCTGATTACTGAGTTGTAATCTGATTACGTGGTATCTAATACCAGCCCATTCGAACCAACAAAATCTAACGTAATCAGTTTGCACTACAAACAGATAACACGTAAAATAGATCTAACCAAACGTCTTCTAAGTGTTTTCTAGTATGCATATGGTCACTGAGACAGCAAGACAATACATCTTCTGTCCACATTGCTTTCCTCTTGCATGGCGGATTATAGGGTTGCGAGGTGCTAGGAATTCAGATGTCTTCCAGATTGGAACTTCTTGTAGAACATTTCAGCAAAAAGTTGGGCGACATATGTTGGGATTGGATGGATAAGGATGTTGCGTGTAATGAATGGTGAAAGCGTGTTAACCTGTTTCCAGGTCACTGTTCCGTGTTATATTTGGTTGAGAAAAGCCCTCAACGTGGCAATACAAGTCTGAGCTAAACATGAGCAAAACAAGGAGATAATTCTGGTACAAAACAGAAGTGAATTCAAAAATCCAAACTACACGTTTATCTCTAACGAACGATCTTTGTCTTCAACACTCCCCCTCAATCACACCTTTTCAAGGTTGAGATTGATCTTGAACTTTTGCATCTGTCGAACCGTCAGCAGTTTTGTAAACCCATCTGGTACTTGATCTTCGGTTGGCACAAACCGAATTTCCAATTGTTTCCTAGCAACTCTTTCTCTTATAAAATGATAATCAATTTCTATATGCTTTGTTCTTGCATGAAAAATTAGGTTAGCTGACAGATATGTTGCACCCAAATTATCACACCACAACTGAGCTACATGTGATACCTATATATTCAGTTCTTCCAATAAGGACTGAATCCATATCATCTCTGCTGTTGCATTAGCCAGAGCTTTGTACTCTGATTCTATACTAGAGCGAGATACTGTTGCTTGCTTTCTTGCACTTCATGATACTATATTAGATCCTAGAAACACAGCAAATCCTTCAGTTGATCTTCTATCATCGGGACTTCCTGCCCAATCAGCATCAGAAAATGCACTTACCCTTGTTGACTGGGATCTTCAAATTTTCAAACCGAGTCCTGATGTTCCTTGTATGTATCTCAAAATTCTTTTTACTGCTGTCCAATGTTCAATTGTTGGTGAATGTAAGAACTGACATACTTTATTAACAGAAAAAGAGATGTCAGGTTTTGTGAGGGTAAGATACTGTAAGGCTCCTACTATACTCCTGTATTCCGTAGAATCTTTAGGTCCTAAGAGATTACCTTCATGAGCCGACAGTTTTTCTGAAGTAGATAGAAGAGTACTTACAGATTTGCAATTTTTCATCCCCACTCTTTTAAGCAGATCTGTTGCATATTTTTCTTGAGTGAGGATAATACCTTCTTTAACTTTATTTACCTCTATCCCAAGAAAATAATGCAATTCTCCAATATCATTTAGTGCAAACTCTTGTTTAAGTCCCTTGAGCAAGGCTGTAGTTGCTTCCTGTGTAGAGCTGGCAACAATAATATCATCTACATAAGTGAGAATAAAAATAGTGATATTACCCTTGTTATAAAAGAACAGTGATGTATCTACTTTAGAAGCCACAAAGCCAAGGTTGCATAGTTTTGTACTTAAACGAGAATACCACGTCCTTGGTGCTTGTTTGAGACCATAAAGGGACTTATCCAGCTTACAAATAAAACTAGGTTTTTCTTTATCTTCATACTCAAGAGGTTGTCTCATGTACACTTCTTCTTCCAGAACACCATGAAGAAACGCGTTCTGAACATCCAGTTGTCTAAGACTCCATCCCTTAGAAACAGTGAGAGACAGAATAATTCTGATAGTAGCAGCTTTTACTACAGGATTAAAGGTGTCTTCATAATCTATCCCATACCTCTGTTTAAACCCTTTTACAACTAGGCAAGCTTTATAACGATCTAAACTACCATCAGATTTCCTTTTAATTTTGTACACCCATTTGCAATTGATGATATTTATTTCCTTCTTTGGTGGAACAAGATGCCATGTGTTATTATGTATCAAGGCTTCATATTCAAGATCCATAGCATGCTTCCACTCTTTATGTGCTAAATCTTCTTCTAGATATTAAGGTTCACCTGTAGTTGTGAAGAGATATTGTTTATCTTATCGAATGGTACCATCAGAATATACTTCTTTTTTTGGAAATGCCGCTTTGCAGTCGAGTGTGTGGCCTGGTCCGACGTTCTGTTTCATTCGGTGCAGCCACCTTTAGGGGGAACAGCCGAACCCACCGCAACTGATCTGACCGGAGCTGGCGCATTCAGCGGTGCATGTACAGTGGCAGTAGCTGGTTCATTCGGCAATGTAGCGGTGGTAGCAGAATCCTCTGGAGCTGCATGTTGATCACACGCGTTAGCAGCAGCAGAAACAGCAGAAACAGGTGGCGTCACATCAGTAGAAGCAGGCAGCAGCATCGCAGCATCATCAGTACGCTCCCCCTCAGTGCTGTTGCCAAGGCGTGCTCCCCCAGTCACCGATCCCGAAGTAGTACTGGCGCTGTCGGCACTGGTGGCATTGTGCGGAGCCCCTGGTGCGGATTCAGCCGGCACGGAAATTCTTGCTGATTCACTGCTAGCACTCGGGATCGCTACGGGTACCTGCAAGCGTCCTGCAGACTGCTGATGAACCAAAGTAATGTAACAGAATTAGGATCATTAATCATAGGATTAAGCACAGAAGCACCCCTACTAGTGTCGGAATTGAGATAAATAAGCTCAGATCGAAAATGAGCACCGGAGTTCGGATGTAGTTGAGCAAATGGAAAGATAGTTTCATCAAACACTACATAACGAGATATATAAACTCTACCAGTGGAGATATCAAGGCACTTGAAATCTTTGTGAATGTTACTATATCCGATGAAGGCACACTGTTTGGAGCGGAATTGAAGCTTTCGAATATTATATGGTCTAAGATTAGGCCAACAAGCACACCTAAAAGTTCATAAGAATGTGTAAGCAGGTTTTTGGTGAAAAAGACGTTCCAAAGGAGTGGTATACTGAATGACTTTTGATGGTGTGCGATTAATAAGATAGGCTGCTATAAGAAAAGCTTCATCCTAAAATTTAAGAGGCATAGATGCATGAGCAAGAAGAGATAAACCAACTTCTACAATATGTCTGTGTTTCCGTTCAGCCGCACCATTCTGTTGATGCGTGTGAGGACATGAAACACGATGGGTGATGCCTAGTTTTGAGAACGTGGAGTGTAACTTTTCATATTCGCCACCCCAGTCAGTTTGCATAGCTATGATTTTTCTATTAAATATTCTTTCAACCAAGTGCTGGAAGTCATGAAAGATCTAAAACACATCGGATTTAAATTTGAGAAGATAAATCCAAGTAAATTTACTGAAATCATCAATGAAACTGACATAATATTTCTTTCCTCCAACAGATTCAGGAGCAGGACCCCAAACATCAGAATAAATGAGTTCCAGAGGAAACTTGGACACACTAGATGAGTTTGTAAACGGTAGCTGATGACTCTTGGCCATTTGACCGGCATCACAGACTTCATGACTCACAGACTCTGCTAAACATGGCAGTTTATTCGAACTAATGACTTTCTGAACAATAGCTAGATAGGGATGACCTAGTCAATTGTGCCATTTCTCAAAAGAAGGTCTGACGACTCCAAGAACTTGTTTTGACGTAGACTCCAAAGGATGGAGGCCATTGTGACATCGTCCTCTAAGCAGAATGTTCTTCGTTTGTCGATCCTTTATAAAGAAAAGATTTGGGTAAACTTCTAGATAGGCAGAATTATCAAACATGAAACAACGAACAGAAATAAGATTTTTCATAGCCCCTGGAGCATAAAGAACATTGTTTAAGTGTAAATTTTGACTAGGGGTGCATATAGTGCTATGTCCAATATGACTAATGTCCATACCTGAACC
>KE371551.1:1369560-1396232 GCA_000418225.1 Zizania latifolia | reverse complement strand
CGACGCTCGTACTCCTCCTTCCTTGCAATGTACTGTGCGTTTATTTCACTAGGAGAGAACCAACGTCCATCAAACATCGGGTTCTTAGTATCCACCCACTCAACGAAGCCACACCTCCTTCTGTCCGATTTCCTTCTGATGTTCGGGTACCACAACTCCTCCTCGACGTTGGGGCAAAGAAAGTACCTCCTTTCGCGAATGTCATGTCATTTTGCCGTCTCTAGTTAGCACCGATCCCCGTAATGGCACAAAGGCCGATCGGTCCACGGAGGGATGAGACAAGCGAAAGGATCTCTCCTCTAGTCTAGATATTCGGTCCCCCTAAGATTAGTAGAGGAGAAAGTCATCTAGCTACACAGAATAAGACATAGTCAGATTTTTTAGTAAAACGCATCGCATCATAATGTAGAAGCAGGAGAAGAAACAATACTAGAAGCAGAGATACTACCAAGTGCATAATCACGATAGCAAGTGCATAATGACATAGTGCGACATAAGTAATAAACGGTTCAGTACAAATTGTCCGTCCCCACGACAACAATCACACGCCATACTAAGCACCACGCCTACCCTGAGTACATCTCGGTCGCTGGTCCGAGAAGGTAAACCAATCCAGCGAACAGCGTACCCTAGGCGGCCTGGTGGGCTGGTCCTCTAGCTGCGTTGGTGGTGGGGCTCCCTAAAGCTACGAAGGCCTGAACACCTCAGGGGTGCCACGCTCCCAGGCATCGTAACCTACTGAGTCATGCTAGCCACCGGTACCAGAGTCTACCGGTCCAGATGGACTGTGATACGCGGGGTCCACGCCAGCTCGCCAGTAGTGATACGAAAATGTTGCTGTATAAACAATAAGTTATTAGTAACATATAGTAGATTACGATGAAAATCGGTGTAAGACTGTACAATACTCATCAGGTGTCATATGTGCTCCATATCCCAACGGTAGCGGTGCGGTATGTCCTAATAGGCCCGCCGCCGATGATAGGCCTAGACCGTAGAAGTATTAGTGTGGCGAATACCAAACCTACGGTGGCTGCATCGAAGGGGGTGCCAGCATCGGAGGGACTGGTTGTGGATGAGGTGGCTGAGGGGTAGTAGCACGAGGAGGTGATCGTGCAGACGTGAGGCTGATAGAAGTGTTGAGCTCATCGAGAGCCGCTCGCACTGCCGTCCAGTCCTGTAGGTTGTGCACCACGCCAACCTCGCTGACCCACCGTTGAACGATCCTGTCGATATAGTTTTCGTGCATTCTACATGTGATCAGACTACAAAAGAAGAAGTCAAATAGCCACGTAGTATTAATCATCGGGGATTAAACAATTTATGTACTTACCGACTCGTGCTGGACAGTGGCCATCTAAGAAGGATATACGTGCATCACACCAGGAGCAGGTGGAGGACCAGTGCCCCGTCCTCTGATCAGACGAACCCTGGTGCGAACGGAGTACCATCGAAGGTAGTCATGGTATGTCATAGGGTCATACTCATCCTCCTTCTCGTCTAGGTCCTCCAACGCACCTTCCCACTACGCGACCCATGGCTACATCCTAACCTTCCATGAGATGCCACCAGGGACTCCCTTCCATGTGTTTCTATAGCAAATAAGTGTAAATTATGGTTTACAACGATAGATAACAGCAGAACATGATAACTAGTTCGTATGTACGTGTGCAGGAGCTTATCGGTGCATCTGGGCAAGCACCTGGGCCTGTATAGGATATGGAAAGTACTGTGCTCGCCCAAACTATCAACATATGCGGTGGACAGTATATCTCTCAATCATGACATCGAATACTAGGCATCTACGTATCCTCCAGTATGCCGCGTCCCACGTGCACAAGGCGGAGAGCCCGTGAGGCACGCGCCTGGTGACGTTGCCTGGTAGGTAAGGTCTCAAACGAAAGTCGTGCGTCCGAATATTGTCAAGCTACGCCGTGTAGTCTGGGTATGAGAGGTGAGTCTAAGAGTGGGTCCAAGATGGTTGCAAAAGAGGAAATGTCAATACAATATTAATTTTAGTGAATAATTAAGTATAACAAATACTGACCTGTTGTCAACACCAATTAGGCCCATCGTCGATAGGTCGATGTCCTCGTCTGGTGGCCCCTGCATACGGTGCCATGTCAACCTGGGGCCAACCAATCTGCACTCTCTCATAAGACCAAATCTGTATCAACTGTGGACACCCAGTAATCGACGTACCATTCATCCGTCATCGACATCCATCGCAAAGAGCATGGTATGTGGTGCATAGAACGATAGATCCCCATGAGTACTGTGGCATGTCGTCGTCCACCGAATCAGAAATGGCTAAAACAAACTGCACCAGATGCTTATCGACGCTGTCACCGTGCGTGCTGGTGAACATCACCCAGCCGAAAAGCCAAAGGAGGTAAGCCTCTAGGTGATGGCTAACGGTGTAATCGTTAGTATCGGGGGCTAGGTGCTCCGCCTAACAAAGGGTGGCAAACATTAGTATACAGCAAAAATAAGTTAATGTTCAATGTTATTACCATATTAAAATGACATACTTGGTACTGATGCAACTAACTCTGCGTTGGTCCGTGTGTAGAGTCGAACTCGTGGACTGCCTCACCATCAGGCAGGACGGGATGGACGCCCGCGAAGCGTGTGAGTAGGTCAACATGCCACTCTGGCTGAACATCATCGGGCACAACTGCTGCTCCTGCTAGTGGATGTCCTAGCAGGAAAGTCACATCCTCCAGCGTGATCGTCACCTCCCCCAAAGGTAGGTAGAATATGTGTGTCTCTGGCCTCCACCTATCGACCCGCTCCATGATGAGAGCTCGGTCGAATGGAAACCTGGTTGCTACTCCCTCTACCAATCTAGCCAGAGAGAGTAAGCCAGCACCACGTAACCTGTATCGAATAAAATGTTAGTCACGTGACGAAATGAAAATAAAACATGAACTGACATTATGCTTGCCTAACAAACCTACCAACCACTCATCGGGGATGGATGCTCAAGAGATGCTGCGGTGGTCCTGAGCGGCACAAGATCTGCCTGGTTCTCCTCATCGGTGGATGTGAGTGCTCATGCCCGATGGTATCCATTGATCGTGAGGGAGAGAAGCTCGTTAGAGAAATTATCGTTACCCGCCATCTGCAGGTTGTAAAATAGACAAAGCTCGTTAGCGACGAAGATATAACATGTAACATAATAGTAAAGTAACTAACATACGTATATCTCGGGAACTATGTACAGTGTGTATTGTGTGGTGATTTGTATGTCATGTGGGCGCTCGCCTACTTGTGCTGACTCCTGTGCAATTCTTGTATGAGTGTCCAGCCATGTTGCACAAAGAGCATATGTTCTTTCATCTGCCTGCTTCTGATTCATCCATGTCATTCTGAATGCGCCGTGTCTTTCTTCTCACCTTTGAGTTGACATGTTGGAAATCTAGTACCCAACGACGTGCGCCATCTGGCAGAGATGTGAATGAGCCGACAACCCCATACCCTCAGAGTTCATCGCTCCAAGTCTGAAGGACCTTCTCCTTTGTGAAGTACTCAGACAAGTACACCTCGGTGGGCATATCAAATGTGGCGCACGCTGCCATGACATGGCTACATGGCTTGTGGTAGAGAGATGGTTTGTTGCAGGTACACCGACAAGTGTCGGTAATGATGCACTCATGGACAATAACATCTCAATTTGTTCCTCTTCGACCTTTGTCTCGACAGGTCACCTCGAAATGTAGCTCCCGATAACTTGTCTCGATGGCACGATGCTGGGTTGCCTTCTTACTCTTCTCTATGAAATATTCTATAATCTTTGTGTAATACAGAAGGCGTTCATCTCTGTGCACCACCAAAACAGCAGTATGCCGGTCCATGAAGTATCGGGTGGTTCCACGGATTATGCCCTCCACAATACTAACCAAATGCAAGCATCGCATACCCTGCATCACCCAATTGTACACCTCGGCAAGGTTGGTGGTCATGATGCCATACCTTGCGTCATGACTGTCATACAGTAGAGACCAATGCTCCTTATCCTCAAATTTAATCTAATCCGAGAAGCAGCGAACTTTCATCCTTTACCGTTTACGGATCATCTGTTGATCATCAGTGGGTAGAGAACAAAGTGGCTCTGGCTCTGGCTCTGGATCACTTCCAAATTGCTGCTTGGTGGCCTTCTCCTGCTTGTATTTTGATGTCAGCATATTAAGTTTCCTCCACAAGGCCTTGAACTTTCTCTCTTGGTTTTGGCTACATAGTCTCTTGAATAAATTAGTCAATTCTTTATTCTTCCCGAACTAACGGAAGAAATTTGCACCTAAATGGCGCACACACCATCGAGACTGAATATCTTTCCAAGGATATGGCTCCTCTGGATCATACTTTATATATTGGACTGCCTTAATTAATCCCGCATGTCGGTCATGCAACACACAAATATTTGGCCTGCCCTAAAGAACCCCAATGTTTAGGTGTTGTAAGAACCACAACCAGCTTTCGTAGTTCTCACTTTCCACGAAGCCAAAGACAATTGGCACAACCTGGTTATTGTCGTCAACACCAATAGTGGTCAATATCGGACCTCTGTACTTTCTAGTTAGAAATGTGCCATCCACATAAAGAATGGGACGGTAATACTAGAAAGCCCAGATGCAAGCACCGAGTACAAAAAAAACTCGATGTAGAATCTTAGCACCCTCCGGGAATACCGTATCCTTCTCTTCGAACGAGAAGTATGTGCCAGGGTTGCACCTCTTTACCACGTCCAGACATTGACTGAACCTTATTTATAGCGCCTTCTGTTTAACCCTCCATGCCTTATAATAGTTGATTGTGTACTGAAACCTTCTCTTTATGGCAAGTATTAAGGCCCGGGGCTCATAACTGAGATTCTCAACAATCTCAGAATACATCACCCCTGTAATATACTTGGCACTTAGATTCCTGTGCCTGGTTACAGCTATATCAACCATGCAGGTATGGTCGACAATAATTGAGCATACCCAATGAATTCCCCACTTCGGTTGATGTGCGCGAACTCTCCATGGGCAATTATCCCTCTCGCACACAACATCATACATTATACGGTTTGACTTCTTGACTCAAAATGACCGCCGGAGTGACAATACCCATGCTTTCACGGTATCTTGAACTGCTTCTTTCGTAGGATACACCGCATCCTTCTAGACCTCATTCTGTCTATACTTCCAACGAGTGCCGCGGCCCTCGTTAATAGCAAGAGCATCAAAATCTTATGGTTGCCACTCGTTGGGAATCACAATGTCTTCCTCTTCATTTTCATTGTTGCCATCTCCTGCTTCGTCTTCTTTATCTGAGTTGTCGTTGGCACCTTGCTCAACTGCTTTCTCGAAGTCTTGGTCATCTTTCTCTAGCAAGTTAGGTATGGCCTCTATGTTCTCCTCTTCATCAGCTTGCCCTTCAGCAAACCTAGCTATCGTAGACGGGGGAGCATCCCCAAAATGTGGCACTACATCCATCTCGGGGATCACCTCCTAGACTTGGCTACTCTAGCCGACCTCAAATTGTACTCTAGACTCAGCAACTTAGTTAGGTGCTGGGTCTAGAGTTGGAAAGGCATGAGAAGTAAAATAGATAAGCAAAATCCATTCCCAACCTTGCTCTAGCGTCTTTCTGACATACCCTCTCCACATGGCGATCGAGGTAACAGGAACCATCTCCCAAAAATACCCTTCGGCCATACGGCTGCATCGGGCATACAAATAAAACTCCCACTGCTCTCTATCCAATCAAAAAATATGATACAGCCATCGCTTAACACTCTCAATGCTACGCTCCACCACCCGACTTAAACTATTTTTAGAACATTGAAAACTACTAAGGTCAGTACCATCATGACCAATAAGTACTTGTTCATCTCCGTAGTAAATCCTAAATGATGTTCTATCCGACATGCCTGTAAATATTAAGTTTAGCGCAACAGTACAATTCCACTTATTTAGCAATAGGCGAATTAACTAAAGAGAACTATATTTAACTGTATATATTATATAGAAACAACGCAAAATATGAAATAGCAAAATATGCAATGAAAATAGAATGCAAATAAATCATTACATAAATTTACATCATTAAATTACTACGTGCACAAAGGCTATGTCCAAAGTACCAATAAACATTCCATAGCAATGTGTACAACAAATGTAAATTACATTCAAAGTATCGGTACATTAAGTCTGAACTACGAAAAATATCTAACAGGATAAGATATGTTTAAATACCTAGAACAGTAGTGGATGCAATCACGGTCGAGTCTTACGTCAGCAGGCTAGCACGCGCAAGAAAGCTACACAGGATAAGGTATGTTAAAGTACCCCTTAATTATCTCGAAACTATGTTTAAAATACCCCTTAAGTATCTGTAAAGTATGTTTAAAGTACCACTAAATTATCTCTAAAGTATGTTTAAAGTACCTCTAAATTATCTCTAAAGTACCCCTAAATTATCTCTAAATTATGTCTAAAGTACCTCTAAATTATCTCTAAAATATGTTTAAAGTACCTCTAAATTATCTCTAAAGTACGTTTTAAGTACCTCTAAATTATCTCTAAAGTATGTTTAAAGTACCACCAAAATACTCCTAAAATACTATTAAATTACCCCTAAAATACTACTAAACTAGTCCTAAATTATCCTTAAAATACTACTAAACTACTCCTAAATTACCCTTAAAATACTACTAAACTACTCCTAAATTACTCATATTCTACTACTAAACTACCCTAAACTAACTATCCTAACTACAACTACCTAAAGGAGAGAAAAGAGGGGAAGAAGAGGCTAACCTGGAGCTTCAAGGCGAGGGGGCGAATCAGGCGCGCGGCTGGGATGGAGGCCTCGGCCCCCCTTATATAGGTGCTTTGTCGGCACATGGTTTGTCGATCTAGACTGATCGGCATAGATCGGCCCTTCATCGACCGACAGAAGCTAGAACCTGTCGATCTAGACGGATCAGTCTAGATCGGCAGATGGTCTGTCGATCTAGGGCGGATCGGCCTAGATCGGCGGACCATCTGCCGATCTAGGCCGATCGGCCCTAGATCGGCAGACCATAGCCCTACAGAAGGCCATTTTTGCAAATTCTGAAATCCACGTACCAAATTTGAAATTTTGAACAAAAATATATTATTTAAAAAATCCTTGTGACTAGTTGTGTTCTTTCCTAGGCCTTGGGCTGTGGCATGAATAGGAAAAGAAGAATGTGTCGATGAAAACGGAAAAATTCCGTATTTCTTAGGTAGAATATCCGCTACTGTATCCATTTTCGGCGGAAATTATCGTTTCGTTTCTGTTTCCGTTTTCGAATAAAAAGTTTCATATCTGTTTCCGTTCTAAAAAAATTCCATTTCTGTATCTGTATAAGCCTCTCCGTTTCTGTTTTTTCTCAGAATGGACAAAAACTTTTTACTCTGTTTTCATCCCTAGCCAAAGGTACCAAAGTAACTTATCGTCGGCTTTCTTCCACTACATAGCTCATATGGAGTCATGTGGTTGTGCTCTTTGTGCATCGGGCAGCGGCGTGGCACGCGGGAGCGACGGCAATGGACTTGGGACTGGAGGTGGGTGACGGGGTTGGCTGCGGCGAAGCCGACACACGGCGAAGCTTTGCTGAATTTTCTTATGAGGTTAACTTAATTTGGAGAGTGTGATCGATATGAGTTAGGTCGGGGTGTTTCATTTCTACATCTAGCAGCGTGTGCTGCGCTATTCTAGTTTGAGTGAACTAAAAAAGACAAATACATATGGCGAGTGCATTCCCAGCTTGATGGCAAATTAAGAAGGTTAACCGAAATTGACAGCAAAGTTTAGTTAACTAAGACGACTAGTAGTGTACCCGTGCTACGCAATGGTAAAAATCAAAAAATAATAAATGTGTTAAACATGTAAAAAAGTCAACTGAAAAATGATCTCTCTATGACTCACCCTGTGTTCTAAGCTGCACAACTCCTATAAACCTACAACAACTACAAAACAAGCGAAAAAGAATGTGATCCTATGTGTGATTAAATCAATGCAGGGAAAAATAGAGCTCAAAAGCTATCATGCGTGGAGTTGAGCTGGTCAGACAATCGCCAAGAACAGCAGAGCGATTGCGAAGACGCCACTCTTCCTGCAGCTGAAATGCAGCTGCAGCTGTGAGCTCGCCCAAGGCTGCATCACGTTGACCTGGGTGCCATTCGACAGAGCACCCTTGGCTGCTTCAGGGGTGTAGCCACTCGGCCCCAGCTCAGGTTTCGGAGGAACGGCAGATGGGCTAGGGTTCACTGGAAGTCTGCTCGATTCGTCCAAGTTGTAGCCTAATCGATGACAGCCACAATACATGAGGGCGTTATTGACTTGTTCTAGCTTAGTTGTGAACTGAAACCAAAGAACAGTTTCATGGAATATAGAGTTGCTTACAGTTGATTTTTTCCAACCCAACAGGCCAACACCATTCTCTCTTGGTCGAAGATGACTTTTAGTCCAGACATGAAATTCTCTGCACCCAAATTAACCATAGAGTACAAAAACACTGAATTGCATCCATTCATCTGTGCAATGAATGTGAATGTTTCCCTTGTTTATTTCTTTGAACTTTTGAGTGATGCATCCTGGATGTGCAAGAATTCGAGATCAGGAAGAACACGACCACTGCGCAAGAATTGCTCCTGCAAGCTCTTTTAGTTCCCATGCATCTACCCTGCTCCAATTGTACTCACAATCTAGTAAACACACCATCTGCTCCAAGCCTCCAACCCTGGCTACCCTCTTTTGGGTACATGTATGTGCTATCTGAATCGCTGGTAAGCATACTACCACAAATGCTATCTTTACAAAGCCGCTAAGTTATCAACTGAAGAAAATATCAGATGAGACCAAACCAGCACACGAGAACAAAGGAAAGTCAGCTAAAAGATGCTTTGTTTATGATCATACCCAGTCAATAAATTATATTCATATAACTGTTTGATACATAGAAAAAATAGGATAAAATATATCAGCATCAAAACAAAACAAAACAAGCAAAATACCTCCATGCACATTCCCAACTGCATTTTTTATTTGACGAACTTCTTCAGCATTCTGAAACCTTATGTTGTCCGCAACAGACTTGCCATCAACAGACTACGAGAAAGGCAAAAGTGCAAGTTCACAACATCAAATCATTAGCATAAGATAGAAACGACAATACGATAAGGCTCCAATGATCCATGAACTACAAAGAACTGAAGTTTCACATTCTTTTCATAGAAATGGAAGCTAGTCCACAACCATGAAAGGTACCAGAAAGCTCCAATACGATAACTCTTGTTTATTTGTTTCTTGATTGTTGATAAATCGTTTAATCTGGTAGCTAATGTTGATTGACATTTCTTTTACAGGATGTTGCTAGGAGTGTGACAACCCGTGATATAAAAGAAGCACATCGTCAAGACATAAAGAATGAAATCCTCAATTCTGACAAGTAAGAAAGTAGTTGATTGTTAAGGAAAGTGCACCTTGCTTGTGCAGAGCTTCATAGCAAAGTACGATTTATTTCCCTCACCTTGTGACTTCACCAACCTCATTGGTCAGAACTTATGCTCCTTTCCTTCCGACCACAATGTACATAAATGTAATACCGTATTACACAACAGATTTGAATCCCCTGGTGCAGGAACAATACATCAATAATCTCTTTGACAGCATAAATAATAGCACTTACCTAGTCAGATGCCGCTCGTTACCACAAGTTTATAGAGTAAGGTAGACAAGTATAGGAATATACAATATGCATTTCTCGAGCTCATAAACCTGTTTGAATCAAACATACAAGTTTAGGAATTAATGGTGCAATCTACTTAATCTGAAAAATAAAGCTGGCATATGCGGTTACCCTCGATCTTCTTGTAGTTAAATTCAGCTAGAAAGGATGGATTCAGTGATCTGGCAACAATCAAAATATGGGTTATGCTCAAGCTCTTTAGAACCTCCTTGTTCAGTGCTGCCCCAACAGATCCTAGGTAGAGCCCTGCGAAGTATGTCAAAGATATATATCAAATAGATGCAACAGTTCAACTAATTCTTCAAGAAAAAATATGGTAAAAAAGCAAACATTGTGCTACTTAACTGGCTTCTTGCAACAAGTTCGTATGGATTAATCGTTTAATTCAATTGGAGAGCTCGTATTGCAACATCAAGTTCTCCCAATTAATTAGTGTAGTTTCTCCATTCACGATGCAGCATTGTGCTAACTGTACTAATTTGCATTGCACAAAGGTTCCAAAATTCAACTTCAAACCATCATGTGTATCCCAAAAGTGGCTTTTTTAGCATTTTAGCGGAACAAGTAAATCTTGGTATGAACTATGAAGTGCAAATCAGTAAAATGCTTTGTCACTGTCTCACTGATCATAACTACATACCTTAACGCCTGCCACCAATCCACAACCCATACCAGTTGAAGCCACAGCAGCTCGGCCAAGAATCTGTTGATCCGCCAGTATAAGTTCTTCGAGAATGGCCTTATCGACAGAAATAGGATGGCCTGCAATTTTACAAAAGCATACAAACAGATCAAGCAATGTCGAGTACTCAAGTGCTGATCTTGCTGCACAGCTGTGTGTACATTAGCAGATCAAACGCGACAAAGTTTGATGTTCTTATTACAAAAGGAGAATTATTGTTTCCCAGATTGTAGTTATATGCTTAAAAGTCACAATGAACGTGTGTTTAATGTATACACTACAGAATAATGTAGCTTTGCCCTTACAGATGGAGCTGCCACATGATTTCTCTTTCTCAATTTTGATACTGTGTCACTACAATCCTACTATATCTTAATCCCTAGCTAATCGGTGGTGAAATTGGCATCTCTGAACTCAAAATACTGATAATAGTGTCACAAGATCTGCTCTAAGAGAAGGCATTACCTGTCGGCCTCATCCAAGATGACGATCTTGTGCCACCCCGGCTGCAGCCTGACTTTTTTCTGTGCAAACATCTTGATCTTGTTCCGCACCACATCCAGGCCCGTGCAAAATCACGAATCAACCGTCACGCACCGAGAACGCACCACGGCGCACGGATACGGTTCGTCGAGACAAAAGCACAAACCTGTCGTCCGAGGCATTGAGCTCGAGCATGGCCTCGCGGTAGCTAGGTCTGAGAAGCTCGTGTGCCAGTGCCAGGATGCGAGCGGCCGGGCGGCGGCGGGCAGGAGGTTGATGTTGCTACTGTGCTTGATGTTCTTGACTTTCTTCCTGTCCCTCTCGGGCTCCTTGAGCGCCTTGATGACGAGAACCACGGCGGAGAGAGCGACAGACACTTTGGCCTGACGGTTTTGGATGGTGAGTTTGACGGTGACGTGTAGGCCCTTCTAGTCCTTGGTCGTTTCCTTGGTGATGTCCTCACCGATCTTCTTGGGGGAGAGACCGAGCGGACCAATCTTGGAGGAGCGTCACGTGTGGGGAGCCGGGGACCGCCGGACACAGGGTGGGTGGCACTTGGCGGCTACGCGGATGGCCCGCCGCGTGGGGAGCTAGGGGCCACCGGACACAGGGAGGGCGGCACTCAGCGGCTGCGCGGATGGCCCGCCGCGGGGGGCGTCGGACACGAGGAGGGCTGGGGGGCATCACGTGGGGAGCCGGGGCCTAGGGGCGGCAGACGCGGGGATGGCGTTATGGCTTGGCTTCGCCTCGGCCCGTGGACTCGGAGGAGGCCATGCGGTTGCGCGCCATCCTAGCTCTACGCGATTGAATGGCTGAGATAACTCTGGATAAGCGATGAGTGGCTAAGATTTATTTGATGGTAGATGAATTAACTCGTCAATCGTATGGTAGATTATATAAACCATAACCAGTACAAGTTTTCTCTATCCTGATGCATCTTATGCCCATACATAGCAGCATATTATTCAGCTTCCTCCATTGTCGCGTGCTGTCACACCACCGCTGCTTTGGTTATTAAACTGTCGCGAATCAAACCTTGTATCGAAATTTGAAAAATATGTTTCCAACAGTGGTGTTAAGTATTTCTACATGCTAATGAAGATTACACCAAATGGTGCATGCCATAATCTCAAAGTTTATGAGTTAGGAGATTTTTTATGAATTTTCAATAAAGTTTATTCATTTTTCAAGGGAAAAAATTGGTAAAGTATTTACTTGGATGTCATAATTGTTTTATTAAAGAAACTATGGCGCACTTTGGAGAATATCTCTTATAATAAAAGTTTCTGCCAATTGGAGCTCTCACATATTGTTTGGGCATGTTGTAAGTGCCCTAACTTTTACATACGGTATTAGTTTATTAATTTTTTTATAGTAAATCAAGTGAATCTATTTTAGAAAATATATAAAAAGATAGAACTAATTCATAACTCTAAATTAATACATGTCATATTTGGAGCTCTAGTATCACTACTGAAAACCTGAATATTCAGGTCGGTGGAGCAATTTTCCTATCGGTTTTTAATCACCGACAGAAATAAAAATGTTTTCTATCGGTTTGTGGCTTACCGACAGGGAAAATCATTTGGTCTGACAGGTTTTCAATTACCGACAGAGAAATTGGTTAATGGATTGACGGGGTGAAAAGAACCGACAGAAAACATTTTTATTTCTGTTGGCAATTAAAAAACCGACATACCTGAAAATGTAAATTAAACAAACCTATCGGCCTAGTGTGCAATCATTAAAATAAGTATCCTCTAACTGAAAGCATATTTTCCCAAGAATCAAATGCAGTGTTTGTCGAGTGTATTCCCTCGGGTACTCGGCAAAGAGGCTGTAACATCCTGATTTTTTGGCTGTTTTGAAACTTTCAATTTTGATAAAAAACTAATTGGAAAAATTTGGTTTCTTACCGATTTGTGGTTGTTGGTGCCAAAATAAATCTAAAAAGAAACCTCAATCAAATTCCAAACCGAAAATGTGATTCGCCTACTTTTAATTTATCCTTGACTCTACCAAATTCTACCAAGCAACTCATCGAACCGACGATCCATATTCCCAATCCGATAAATTTAGATCTTCTCAAATCATTGTCTTAACCAGTTCATTCAAATTTTCTCATAAGCTCATCTTTGAATTCTACTAATTACACTAGTCACTCTATTCCAATTTGTGAAATCCCTTTTTTTCAAAACTTGTACAAAAACATATTGGAATAATGTTTACTTGAAAAACTTGGATTTCAATAATTTGAATTTAGTGCCAAAATGCGTTTTCCCTCCGAACAAATAATAAACACTATTCCTCGTCCGAAAAATTTCGTTCTTAATAAAGAATATTCTTTTCCTTTACACTCGATGCTCCAATTTAACCTCAATTCTCGAGTATTATATTCCAAACACACTCTCTATCTAGAAATTCCTAATCATCGTCCTGAAACTTCATTCTTAATAAAAAAACTGAAAACACTATTCTCGAAATGAAATTCCCTATTCAAAATCCGAAAACAATTTTTGCAATCCGAATATACTATTCATCGTCCGAAACAACCAATTCAATTTCCTCCTCTTGTCAACCCATATACGTATATACATATATACATAAAAAACAATGGAGTTTAATTCACCATTCCCTATCCAATTAAATTCTCCGATTTAACCTTGATTTCCAAATATTTGAATTACAAACCTAATTTCTAACTCATATTCCCCATCGGAAACCATTAAACCAAATCTTGAAGCTAAACCTCCCTCCTAATTAAAATTTTCCATTTCTAATCCCTGTTTCCAAACATTTTACTCAGAATTTCACAAGCATCCCTTTGCAAACTTTTCTCTGGTTTTTGTTCTTTCTTCCGAAATGATTTTTCCTTCTCTGTACTACCAAAAGAAGCTCCTGCTTCTCTCCTGAGTAAGCCGCATCCTGCAGCTCCTTGCTCCCACACCAGGAGCAGCGCCAGCCATGCGTCTGTGCTGCTCGCCGCGCAGCTTGCGCGCCGGCCACGTGACTAGAGATAGCAACGGGTCTGGCCCCGTCGGATTTTACCACTCCATCCCCATCCCCGTTACACACAAAAATGCCCGTCCCCATCCCCGTCCCCGTCCCTACGCGGGTATGGGGAACCCGACGGCCCCCGTACCCGAGTTCAGTTACCATGAACCTGACACCACCGCCGCGAGAACTTGCGTCATCACAGTTGTCTAGAGCCGCCGTTTGGGACTGTCACCACCTAGGCCACCGCCGCCTAGGGCTGCCACTGCCTGGAGCAGTGGAGCCCCCATCACCGCCTGAGCAGTGGAGCCCTCACCACCATCTAGAGAAGTGGATCCCCTGCTGCCTAGGGCCATCACCGCCTGGGGCTCCCGCCACCACCGTCGAAGCCCCCGCCGCCTGGGGCTTCCACCGCCGCCGCCACTCGCCGATGCGGGCAGAATGAAAAGTGCGGCCATGCGGAGTGTGGGGGTGTGTTGCAGCCTGAGGGATGGGACTCACGGGAGTGTAGGAGGGTTAGCAGCAGTAGCAGTGTGGATTATGTTGCGCTGGGCCTGTGCGAGACTGGGCTGTAGCCTGCAGGTTGCTGTGGCGGGGAAATATCCCCCACGGGAAAACGGGGACAGGGACCTGAGGAACGTCCCCAGCCCCGATTACCTGACAGGGACTACTATTAGTCCGATTTCATCCTCCACGGGTACGAAATTTCTCCCATTTTCAGTCCCCATCGGGTTTCGGGTTTTGGGTCCCTATTGCCATCCCTACGCGTGACCGTGCCCCTACGTCACGCCCGCGCCGGGCAGCCGCCAGCCCGTGTGCATGCGACACGTCGCCCTCACGTCTTGCCCATGCATGTTCCCCTCCGTACGTCCGCGCCGTCCGTCGTTCTCGCCACGACATGTAAGCCTCGCACTGTCCCATCGCCGCTCAGCTGTCCCATCCGCCAGCTAGTCACGCCGCACAAGCCATCATCACCGTTTCCTCCTTCGCAAGCATAAAAGGCATCGGCCATTCCGTGCTCAGCACACCTCCAAACCAGTCCTTAGCCTCCCGAAGCCCAGCACCCTGCGTTCACCATGCTTCACCGGATTTCCGCCGGAATCAACCACCGCTGCTGTTATCGGTACGTCACGATTCCTCCTCTGCATTGCTCCATTCCTCAAGCCAGTAGTGGGAACATGATCAGTGTAGCTCACCGTCTCTGTTTCTACAGCCAATTTCACCGGACCGCGCCACCTCGCAAAACCCCTAAATCGCCTCCATCGTCACCCCTCTCTGCTCCGTCGACCTGAGGTAACACCATCCTTCGATTCCACGTAGCAGTAGCAAGTACATGTAGTAATGATGATGTTCCCAAAGTTGGCTAGCCATGTTTGAGGCCGAGGTTCGTCGGCGACGTGCTCTCGTAGCCATCGTTTTGGTTCACCGTCGCTAGGCCTTTGTAGAGCCCCTAGCTCGATCGGATGGCGTGGTGAGATTCCTGCTAGTGTATCTCCGGTGAAATAGGGTTCTGATGGTCGCCGGCGTAGCCGCTTCTTCCCCTACGCCGGTAAAACCGAGCCGCTAGAGCCCTGCCACCCCGCTTCTCCGATGCTCTGTTCGCGGATCCGACCGTTGGATAGAGGCATCATGGTGTGTAGTATACGATGTTAAAATTTCGTGGCGATCGGAGTTGAGATGAGGGAGAACAAGCTCAGAGAAGTTTCGGCCGTTGAAGGTCGTCTTCGACCTCCCGCCGCTGCCCTGGAGTTCCCCCTGTCTCGGTGACGATCGGGCCCTGCGCGTCAGTAGGCTCAGCTGTCCCTGCGCTGTGGGTCTCGTCTTTTGCTCCTGTGGCCGCGCGTGTGCAGTGGAGCGCCGGCGTCTGGCCAGTGGGGCCCAGCCGCAGCCACGTTCGGCCGGCCAGGCCGCACTGCACGCCTCGCGTGCCTGGGCGCCAGCCCCTGGCCAAGGCAGCCAGCCATTTCCGAAATCCTGGGCCGCCTGTCTGCAAGGCCCACTAAGCCCTTTGTCTACAGCTCATTCAGCACAGCAATTTTTCTATTTCCTGGAAATTCCAGCAATTTGGCCTAGCACCACACAGCCGCCAGCCCAGCTCGTATGAACAGTAATGCACAGTAGCAGGCCGGCCCATTTCGCAGTGAATAGTGCATATTTCTGTTTTCAGCAAATAATAAATCTTTAGAAAATCATACAAAATTCGTTTTAGCTCCGATTAGCTCCGTTCAAGCTCCTAAAATTTTTTAGAATTCCAAACTTTATTTTGGCACTACTATAAATAATATTAGGATATTTTTTGTATGTTTTATTTATTGTATTGTTTCTTGTGAAGTCCCTACTTCGGAAGAAAAATCAAGACGACACGATGGAAGACCTCGATTTTGATCCTGAGTACTTTTCGGACTAAGATAAGTCTTTCTTTGATCGTGCTTGCTCCTATAATTGTTAAATTAATTTTGTATAAATACATGTATAGGACACACGCACACATACATTCTAAACTAACGACGATCGCCCGTGCGATCAAGTCGACTAAAACCTAAAATTGCTGCACATAGCCTCTCTTTGTATTGATAAACCTTGTATATCCTTGTAAACCTTGATGATTACTATAACTCCGTCCTAGTATAGCGATGGAATTGTACGTGATCAAAACTTGTTTTTTACTCAAACAAATCTCATTCAATTGAATTGAATGAATTGTGTGTGATAAAATAGGTTTTGGAAAGTTGTTTGAAAATGGAACAAAGTACCAATTGTATTGAAAACAAGGGAAAAGAAGGGTTTTAGGTAAAAACTTGTTACGTGAGATCGTCGCCTTTGTGGCCCGATTTCATATGACGTATAAGAACCTATTCCTTGGGGAACTATATCATGCACCACAATCGTGCAACCTTACGGATATCATGACTATGTCCCTAGTTTAGTAATTAGTAGACTTAGGATAGCCTGTACTTGTAGGGGACGAGGGATCGCTGAGGTGGCTCTAGTTTGGAAAATTTGCCCATGTGGCAGCCCTACGGGGTGTTTGCGAAATGTGTGACAGAGGTTGAGCACCTATGGGATTCCTGAGGAAAGGAGTTGAAGACTGCCTGTTCCTTGGTAGTGGACCCGTTCTGACGGCAATGTAGTATCCTAGGTTGGCTTAAGAAAGACCTTGTAGCGAACCTCCTCACCTAGCTAACGAGGAGTAAGATCACGACGTAAGGGTAAAGTGTACACCTTCAACTGAAGTATAATCTGTTCGAACAGCCATGTCCATGGTCATGGGCGCATGCATTGATGACTTGCCCATGCGTAGTGTTTGGTTTTGCAAAGAATAATGAGTTGTGGGAGAGAAAGCTTTACTAGAGTATGCCATCGTGGTGTACAGCTAGCCTTAGTGGCTGGGAATGAGCCTGTGTGGTTCGGGAAGTCGTATGGCTTCATAGAGAGAGGGTGAGGTTTAACCCTAGGTTGAGAGATGAAATATATTTTGGTAAGCAAGAAAGATCTACCCGATGAAGGGAAAAACCAGTATCAGAGTAAAGTAAAAGTAATTAAAAGTGGTGATGAGGTGAGTTGATGGATTCATTAAGGATTTATTGTAAAGCAATCCCGTAATGGCAGAACTTCGGATTAAAGTGGAAAGATTATTATGGAAAAATAATTGGTGAACTGAGAAAATTTGAAGGATTGTTGTGGAAAGTTTAGAAAAGGTTGAATCAGGGGTTCACCCTAAGTTTTTGAATATCAATTTTTATTACTTGGGTTAAGGTGGAGGTTGGGACCCCTACCGTTGGGTGTGGTATACTTAGCACTTTAAACTTGCATATCTTTATAAACCTCAGCCGCCCTTTTCAACCCTCATCTATAAGCTTTTGCAAGACTTGCTAAGTACGTAAGTACTCATTCTTGCCTTCTTCACCTCAGTGATTCAATAACAACTAGATGGAGATGAGAACCTCGATGATTGGAAGATGAATTGTTTTGGGCCCAGTTCCCAAGTGATTCTAGAAAATGTTGTTTGCGCAAGGTGTATGATTTGCTTCCGCTGTTCTTTTGTAATAATTGATTGCCATGAGGTATGCCTCATACGGTTTTTATAAAGACTATTCTATAATTCTCTAAGCAGGTATGTGATGGTCTACCGGTGAGTTGGACGAATATCAGGTATGATGTTTGTTTCAATTCAGTTACGTAGCCCCTCGTCTCGGTATGGCGAAGTCCGTACAGGGCGAGGCGTTACAGGGTGGTATCAGAGCATAACTTGGCCCTAGGAACGAAACCCAAGACCCTAGGAGTATATTTATCTATAAATTATTCTCTAAACACCGTCTTGTACACTTCTCTGTTCTACTACAGTTAAAAAAATATGGTTTTCTATTCTCTACCTATTCAAAAAAAAGTATTTAGACGGCTACTGTTCAACATCATTACTTCTAGGGAAAAGGATGCCGATAAAGGAAGGATGTCAATGAAGGAAGACGCCGCATGAAGGGAGTCTTCGCCAGCCCAGAGTTAAAGTTGTTCACGTGACTATAGTAACGCCAACTTCTTAGGAGTTGTATTATGTTGTATTATATTATGTTGTATTGTATTATGTTGTATTGTTGATTTAGATCTTCTCGGATGTGCGCTCAATCTACTCCATAAAGCAAGTGACTTGGCCGCATTTCCTAGTCTATTTGGATCTTTTGTTTTACAAAACAGTTTGTGCTGGAACTCTATCAGTTTATTTCTCATCTTTAAATTATTTCCACTGTTCTATGGGTAGAAGTATGCGTCACCAAATCCATGCCTTAAACCTCTTAAGTTTTGAAGAGGAAAGTTTAGAACTAAAACCCTATAGGACAACAAGAAGCACGAGGAATACCTAAGCCCTTGGATAAACCCTAACCCCCAACAGACCATAACCATGCAAACCTGAATTTTCTAAGGTGTCACAAAAGCCTGTGCGTGTTACAAGGGCAAGCCCATATACAACCTTATGAGCTACACCATGGAAGGGCTAGGCTTATCAAGTTTTCTCCCTTTCACCATCCGAAATTTTCTCAACATAATTGGATACAGTAAAAGCAGATGCCTGGTTGAATGGGGCAAGTAAGTTGAACCTAGACCAGTAGGCTACTCATCTACTACATGAAGCAACTGAAAATTTTTAGTAAAATGATTACACAAGTTCATGAGGATGTTGCTAATAACCCCTGATAGAGTATACAAAAGCCCACAAGTCAAAACTAGGTGTCTACAAGTGACTCCGAAAGAAAAGTTATGGACTTCGTACAAACCAGGCTAGGAGGATCCACCATTAGTCAGTACCTCAGTTATTTCAAAACAGCTCACAAGAAATGCAATCGATGGAGTTAACATTAGATAATTAGGAGATTTTGAAAGGGACCAATGTTGGGTGAATGATCTAACCAGTTACCATAATCCTCCCAACTTCTAACACAAGACTCTGAATCATAGGGACAACCTACTGAAGAAAGTGCTTCAAAAGATAGAAAAAAAATCAAGGGCAGGTTCCCCAAACTTTGAAGCATATGAAGTTGAGTCAAGCAATTTAAAACTTCCTATTAGTTAATGCCTACATCTGAGAGGTACTACAAGGGTATGTGACATGATTTTAATGTGAAAACTTTATTTGATCACATCTGCACGAAGAGTTGGTTCAATGGCTCAACTAGAGAATCGCTACAGAGTAGCTGATGCCTAATTTGTTACTCTGTGCATAACTCTAGATGGATAACCTAGTCATAAGATGAGGTTAAAGAAAGGGTGAAATTGACATTAGTGATCTGCTATCTCGACTAGGGACTATAGTGTCACCCTAGGGATCTACTGTTCTGTTTGCCGCAGTTTTGGATGTGTGACCAGGAAGTGCCCTAAGACCATGGCAATGCAAACCCCTACCCATTCAAATGTGAGCACCACCAAGGCTCCACCTATAGGATGGACAAGAGCAACTTTAGCCACTAGCGCTCAAGATTCTCGCGCTACCAACAACTTTGATCAAGATCGAACCCACCATGCCTAGGCCAAGATTGCCTAAGACATGCCTGAAGTGATGGTGGTTGAAGGTTAAAAAAACAAAAAAAGAGAAGAATACCTATGATGAAACATTCTTATATACAGGAAGTTAAAGCAGATCAATCCAACCCTAAGGTGCACTTGGAAGTACAAGACCCTAACTTTACAGCGCACCCTTCATACTCAATCCCCGAGAGATAGACCCTGTCTTCAAGATGAATTGGATGACAAAGCACTACGGTCGTAGTAACCATTCCAAGAGGACAATAACTCTAGAACGCTCAAAGAAAAATGCATACTTAAAAAAAAGAAGAAAAAAGGGGTTCAGTACCAACTTTGCCCTAACAGTGAGTAACCCCTAGCCGCGAAGATGTGATGATAGTGCATGAGTGCCATGGAGCTTACCAAAGGATTTCTGAAAAACTGCAGAAACTCATGATGAAGTTACCCGAGAAGTAAAAGGGGACTGAATGAACTAAGTCATGCGAGAAAAGCTTCCAAAACTGAATAAAGGCATACACCAACCCTAGTGTTAACTGCACCTAATATCAAGAATATTATGAGATTTATGGTAATGCATTCCGGGAGAATTTGGTTTGTGTTTTGATATAGAACAAGAGACTAGTGGCGTGTACCTCAATGTAGTTAAGGCATGATAAACAAGATCACGCTATCTCTGATTTAGAATAAGCAGTCGTAGTGTTAAAAAAAAGAATGGAAGAAGAAGAGAAGAGAGAGAGAAGAAAGTGTTTTTGATCAGAGATTGGCATGAAGTATATACCGATTGTAAAAAGTAAAGTATGTATTTAACTAAACTAAGCTGAATATGAGGCAAAAAGGATTCTTGAGATTAATATAAGGCCATGACTTTAGTATTCCCTACTAATCTAAAAAAGTTAGCATTGTGGCAGATGCTTTAAGCCCAGAGGTTTGTCATAACTTGCCTAAAAAAGAGAGAAAGAAAGAAAGAAAGAAAGAAAGAAAAAAAGAAAATCTTTTTGAAGAAAGGTCAGAGTCTGTTATGCCAGGAACATGAAAAGATTAGACTCACTCAGGTACAGTCTATGTAAATGGTACAACCTTAGAGGCTCAGCCTTATGCAGCCCAAGTGAATGATGAGAATGCTCCAATGACCTCAGTATGTTTCTAATCTAAAACCCTAGAAAGAATATCTCGGAGATAAAATACCATAGCCATTGATGGAAATATTCTAGATCTAGCGGGATAATAGTGATATAGTATATGATCGTCAAGGCTCGACCAGGGTGATCAAGTTCAAAAAGGATATCAAATTCAAGGTGGTGACCATTCTAAGAGATGAAGGTATTTGGAACTAAGGAGTTTATCGCCACGCCCAAAGAAAGAAGATCAAGTTTCATACGGCTTAATGGATCGGCCCTCCAAAATACGATAAAGATCTATAGGATTCGATGAAGCAACTATTTTGAAGTCCAGCTGTGAACTAAGAACTTTATCGGCAAGCCGTTTACCCGAAACCGTTAGCTTAGCTTAGAAATCTCAGGACAAGATTTTCTTAAAGGGGGTAGGTCTGTAACATCCTGATTTTCAGGCTGTTTTGAAACTTTCAATTTTGATAAAAAGCTAATTGGGAAAATATGGTTTCTTACCGATTTATAGTTGTTGGTGCCAAAATAAATCTACAAAGAAACCTCAATCGAATTCCAAACCAAAAATGTGATTCACCTACTTTCAATTTATCCTTGACTCTACCAAATTCTACCGAGCAACTCATCAAACCGATGATCCCTAATCCCAATCCGATAAATTTAGATCTTCTTAAATCATTGTCTTAACCAGTTCATTCAAATTTTCTCAAAAGCTCATATTTGAATTCTACTAATTACACTAGTCACTCTATTCCAATTTGTGAAATCCCGTTTTTTCAAAACTTGTGCAAAAACATATTGGAATAATGTTTACTTGAAAAACTTGGATTTCAATAATTTGATTTTAGTGCCAAAATGGGTTTTCCCTCCGAACAAATAATAAACACTATTCCTCGTCCGAAAAATTTCGTTCTTAATAAAGAATATTCTTTTCCTTTACACTCGATGCCCTGATTTAACCTGAATTGAGTATTATATTCCAAACACACTCTCTATCAGCAAATAATAAATCTTTAGAAAATCATACAAAATTTGTTTTAGCTCCGATTAGCTCCGTTCAAGCTCCTAAAATTTTCTAGAATTCCAAACTTTATTTTGGCACTACTATAAATAATATTAGGATATTTCTTGTATGTTTTATTTATTGTATTGTTTCTTGTGAAGTCGCCGCTTCGGAAGAAAAATCAAGACGACACGATGGAAGACCTCGATTTTGATCCTGAGTACTTTTTGGACTAAGGCAAGTCTTTCTTTGATCATGCTTGCTACTATACTTGTTAAATTAATTTTGTATAAATGCATTTATAGGACACACGCACACATACATTCTAAACTAACGACGATCGCCCGTGCGATCAAGTCGACTAAAACCTAAAATTGTTGCACATAGCCTCTCTTTGTATTGATAAACCTTGTATATCCTTATAAACCTTGATGATTACTATAACTCCGTCCTAGTATAGCGATGGAATTGTACGTAAACGAAACTTATCTTTTACTCAAACAAATCTCAATCAATTGAATTGAATGAATCGTGTGTGATAAAATGGGTTTTGGAAAGTTATTTGAAAATGGTACCAAGTACCAATTGTATTGAAAACAAGGGAAAAGAAGGGTTTTAGGTAAAAACTTGTTACGTGAGATCGTCGCCTTTGTGGCCCAATTTCATATGACACATAAGAACCGATTCCTTGGGGAACTATATCATGCACCACAATCGTGCAACCTTACGGATATCATGACTCTGCCCCTGGTTTAGTAATTAGTAGACTTAGGATAGCCTGTACTTGTCGGGGATGAGGGATCGCTGAGGTTTCTGTTGTTTGGAAAATTTGCCCATGTGGCAGCCCTACGGGGTGTTGGCGACATGTGTGACAGAGGTTGAGCACCTACGGGTTTCCTGAGGAAAGGAGTTGAAGACTGCCTGTTCCTTGGTAGTGGACCCGTTCTGGCGGCAATGCAGTATCCTAGGTTGGCTTAAAAAAGACCTTGTAGCGAACCTCCTCGCCTAGCTAACGAGGAGTAAGATCATGATATAAGGGGAAAGTGTACACCTTTAGCTGAAGTATAATCTGTTCGAACTGTCGTGCGCACGGTCATGGGCGCATGCATTGATGACTTGCCCATGCGTAGTGTTTGGTTTTGCAAAGAATAATGATTTGTGGGAGGGAAAGCTTTACTAGAGTACGCCATCATGGTGTACAGCTAGCCTTAGTGGCTGAGAATGAGCCTGTGTGGTTTGGAAAGTCATATGGCTTTATAGAGAGAGGGTGAGGTTTAACCCTAGGTTGAGAGATGAAATATATTTTGGTAAGCAAGAAAAATCTATCCGATGGAGGGGAAGACCAGTATCAGAGTAAAGTAAAAGTAATTGAAAGTAGTGATGAGGTGAGTTGATGGATTCATTAGGGATTTATTGCAAAGCAATTCCGTTATGGCAGAACTTCGGCTTAAAGTGGAAAGATTATTGTGAAAAATTGATTTGTGAATTGAGAAATTTTGAAAAATTGTTGTGGAAAGTTTGAAAAAGGTTGAATCAGGGGTTCGCCCCAAATTTTTGAATATCAATTATTATTACTTAGGTTAAGGTGGAGATTGGGACCCCTACCATTGGGTGTGGTACACTTAACACTTTAAACTTGCATATCTTTATAAACCTTAGCCGCCCTTGTTCAACCCTCATCTATAAGCTTTTACAAGACTTGCTGAGTACGTAAGTACTCACCCTTGCCTTCTTCCCCTCAGTGATTCAATAACAACTAGATAGAGATGAGGACCTCGATCATCAGAAGACGAATGGTTTCGGACCTAGTTCCCAAGTGATTCTAGAAGATGTTGTTTGTGCAAGGTGTATGATTTGCTTCCGCTGTTCTTTTGTAATAATTGCTTGCCATGAGATATGTCTCATACGATTTTTGTAAAGACTATTCTATAATTCTCTAAGCAGGTATGTGATGGTCTACCGCTGAGTTGGATGAATATCAGGTATGATGTTTGTTTCGATTCAGTTACGTTGCCCCTCGTCTCGATACGGCGAAGTCCGTACGGGGCAGGGCATTACAGAGGCACATTCGTCGAGTGTCGCCTGAATACACTCGTTAAACCCTACGACACTCGGTAAAATCTCAAAATACACTCGGCTAACTTATACACTCAGCAAACTTTTAGGGAAAATACTCGGCAAAGTCAGACACTCGGCAAACAGTGTTTCCCTAACGAGCACTGATGCACTGCAATGGAGGGTGCACTGTCTGCTCAACAAAAGACAATTGTCAAACCCTTTCTCACCGACAAAGGGTTTACTGAGTGTTCTTCGCCGAGTATACCACTCGGCAATCCCTTCGCCGAGTGTATTCGGGGTGTCACCATGTGCCTTGGGCACATGGCAAACAATGGAATTCTGGTGGTGCTGGAAATTACATTAATTTCCTTCTAGTAGTGTGCCCGTGCTAACGCTACGGTAAAATCAAAAGACAATAAATGTACAATAGGTTCAGAATTCATAATGATATTAGTATGAATCAAGAACTAGCACCCTTAAGACGGCAATATATAGTTACCATTATCCTAATTTTAGAAGCTAGGAGCCCTTGGTCTTGAATTGATTAGTTGAGATTTTCATTTATCTTGGTTAGAGTCAGAATGAAGAAATCATACTTCATGCATCTGAGGTACTCCAGCAGACATGCTTGTAGAGTCGCACAAAGTATAAATAGGAGATAAAACACAAAAAGGGCTCATACACTCAGGGACATCGGTTCTTGTTGGCACAACAATTTGCAGTAGAACCACTTTATCATTCCAATTAGGGTTTTCTTCAAGAAACTTTTCAAAAGCCAAAATCTTTTGTGGAATTCCCTTAATCATGTCAAGTTGGTCAACACCAAGCATTACCTATGACATCAAGGAAAAATATAGTGGTAAGACCATAAGAGACATTGCTACACCATTTAATGCAAACAAAACAAGATTGTAAAGCATATCAACTGGAAATTATTATTTAATGCCCTTTTACAACAACGAAGAAAGTAACATGCAACCGGGTATTCCTAAGTTAGAACTAGTTAAAAGTATCAAGTGGAACTAAAACGAATTGGCAAATATAATTGCATTATCTTATGAGTAACGAGGGGGACAAGCTCAGTATAACTAAAATATTATCCAAGAAATAAATTTGACACCATATGGAGCGATATGGCTAAAACCGATCATGGATAACATCATTATTGATTGCTAACCTTCCAATAACAAAAGTGATTGAGTGTAACATATGTGAAACATGTTATACAGTTAGTGATACATGACTGGAGTTTGGAACTGTTGTTGTATCTGATATTTAAAATCAGTAAAAAGAAGCAGAAAATTCATAATTTACCCCCGAAAAAGAATTTAAGGACAAGATTTTTCTCACCTTTCGACCAGCAAAACGATGTGTTAATTCATTTATGTGTCTTTTAACTGCTGTAATCTCTAACGCTCGCTTGAAACGTTCAGAGTCTATCCCAATAGGAAACTGAAGAATTCAGCTAAGTGAGTCAAAAGAATCACACATTTTGGACATTCTGAAGCTTCTTGGGCATGCCATTTTTCTCCTCCTGTTCAATCATAATTACATCATTTAAATCCTAGATCTTGTTTTTATCTGTAGCAGGTGCCCAAAAATATATGCATCATAAGAGTTCGGCACTGCATTCCAGATCATTTAATATTTCACATGGAAAGGAAATTTAGAACATTGCACTGCTGTTGACACCAAAAATTGAACAGGTGCATCATCGGCATGACAAACAAGGTGGCTGGGCCAATGGGCCGCCGATATATAGAAGCTTAATGGGTGAAGATGTGAAATTCTTATTTCAGAACAGATGCGAACACGTAATTGAAACAAAGTTTAAATTTGAAAATATGAATTTTGTGATAGGATTTTAAGTGCCAAAATGAATTTTCCCTTTAAACAATTAATAAACAATATTCCTATCCAAAAACACTATTCCTCACCTGAAACATTCTATACTTGCCAATGCAAAATTCCCCAAACAAAACCTTAATTCTCGAATATTCAAATTCAAATCAAGTTTTGAATTAGAATCTCTATTTGGAATGCACTTCAGAGCTAAATATACCCTAAATTGAAATTTCTATTCCAATCCGAAAATACTATTCATCGTCCAACAACTTGCTCCTTCTTAATCCGATCATCCACTTGAAATCTTGATCACTTCAACCCCAAAAAAAATCCAGTACCAAACATTCAAATCCAGACTATCAATTCAAACCTATACTTCCATCAGACCATATATAGGTGTACATGTATACGTATGTACACCAAACGTCATGGAATGCAATGCCACCCAAAGTATACGATTCTACACTCAAAAACCAGAATCACCATCTGAAAATACCGACAAAAGAATCTGAAACTCTATTCCTATTTTCAGTCCAGATTTGAAATTCAAACTTTCCCTTCCTTTCCTCCAAAGCTGCAGCCGTTCTGTTCTTTTCACTGTTAAAGGCATACCCCGGCTGCAAACCAGCCACTCGGGCCAGCCTTGGCAGCACCAAACGCGCCGGGCCGGCCGGGCCGGCTGCACCCGCTGCGCGCGCCTGC
>KE371551.1:1338891-1355935 GCA_000418225.1 Zizania latifolia | reverse complement strand
CGACCATCGGCTGCTGAGTCTGATCATCAAGAAGGATGAAGTCGGGTGTTTTTGTCCTGATTTGGTTTTTGTTGAGATTTTCATTTTAGGAATTAGATCCCATTCACCCCCCCTCTGGTCGCTACTCTCGGTCCTACAACATATAAAATAACAATCCCAGCAGTATCTCAAGGTGGGTCTATCCAACTTCATGTTCACCAACATGAGTCTATATCACTAATTTGACATCTCCATGTCTATGATCCGTGAAACATGATCATCAATCAGACAGATGTGCTAATCTATGAATCACCACTGTCTCACATGACGATATGATATTAGGGATCGTTTAAAACAACATCATAACATAAATAGTCTTACAAACAAGTCATCAACTTGCTGATCAATGTAAAAGACATTTATTCAATGAACAAGATAACAAATTATCCAAATGTACATCAGCATAGACAAACTAACTTCTTCTCACATACACTCGACTCACTCACGTAAGTATCTAATACCCATAGTGCTCAAGTGTGTCTTATGTCTGGGCTATGAGAGAGGCTTCGTCAACAGATCGGCTATGTTCAAATCCATGTGCACCTTGCATATCTTCACATCACCTCTATCTATAATCTCACGGATCAGGTGATAGCGCCGCAGTATGTGCTTGGACTTCTGATGTGACCTAGGCTCCTTGGCTTGTGCAATGGCACCACTATTATCACAATAGAGGTCCACTGGACTGGACACACTAGGAACAACACCCAACTCAGAAACAAACTTTCTAATCCAAACTGTCTCATTTGCAGCTTTCGAAGCTGCAATATACTTGGCTTCTGTCGTTGAATCTGCAACCGTTTCTTACTTAGAAATCTTCCAACTCACTACGCTTCCATTGAGGTAGAACACAAATCCAGACTGCGATCACAAATCATCCTTATCGGTCTAGAAGCTGGCATCGGTGCAACCATTTACAACGAGCTCCTCCTCGCCTCCATAGACCAGGAACATATCCTCAGTTCTTCTCAAGTACTTAAGGATACTTTTTACTACCGCCCAGTGACTTTCATCCGGGTTTGACTGATATCTGCTCGTAACAATTAGAGCATAAGAAACATCTGAGCGTATACAAAGCATGGCATACATGATGGATCTGATTGCGGAGGCATACGGGATCGCACTCATTTTCTCTAGCTTATTAGGTGTCGAAGGACACTGACTCTTGCTGAGAGAAACACCATGTGACATTGGCAGAAAACCTTTCTTGGAATTCTGTATATTGAACCATTTCAATACCTAGTGAATGTACATACTTTGGCTTAATCCAATTAACCTTCTCGATCTATCTCTATAGATTTTAATGCCCAAAATGTATGATGTCTCTCTAAGATCTTTCATTGAAAAACTTTTTCTCAACGAAGCTTGACAGCATCTAGCATAGGAATATCATTTCTGATCAATAATATGTCATCTACATAAAAGACCAGAAACACAAGAGAGCTCCCACTAGCATTTTTGTAAACACAAGGCTCTTCTTCGTTCTTGATGAAGCCAAACCCTTTGACTATCTCATTAAAATGAAGGTTCCAACTCCGAGAAGCCTGCTTCAGCCCATAAATGGACCTTTGCAGCTTGCAAACTTTCCCAGCACTCTCTAGATCATCAAGACCTTCAGGCTGTATCATGTACACATCCTCACTTAGGTTTCCATTAAGGAAAGCCGTCTTGACATCCATTTGCCATATCTCATAATCGTAAAATACGGCAATTGCTAGGATGATCCGGACCGACTTCAGCATACCGACGGGTGAAAACGTTTCATCATAATCAACACCTTAAATCTGCCTGAAACCTTTCACCACCAATCGTGCCTTATAGATGTAAACATTTCCATCAACGCCTATCTTTTTCTTAAAAATCTATTTACACTCGATAGTTTTTACACCATCAGGCGGATCGACCAAGTTCCAAACTTAATTCTCTCGCATGGATTCTAACTCGGATCTTATGGCTCCAAGCTATTTCTCAGAGTCTGGTCCCATCACTGCTTCCGAATAAGTCTTAGGTTCATCATTGTCCAATAATAATACGTCGCACTGCCTAGTGGTCAAAAACCTTAACCGCTCGGGCACACGACTCAACCTCTCCAACCGACGTGAGGCTGGTGTCTCGACAACGGGTTCTGCAACATCTTGCATGTCGAGTGACGGTTCAGTAGGAGGTGAAACACTTTCTAGTGGCTCTCGAACCTCTTCAATACGCACTGTGCTCCTACTAACCCCCTTCGAGAGAAACTTTTTCTCAAGAAAAACACCATCCTAGGCGACAAACACTTTGCCCTCTTCCCGGTTATAAAAGTAATATCCTTTGGTTTCCCTATGATACCCCACAAAGAAGCATTTATCAAATTTGGGAGTGAGCTTATCGGACGTCAAACGTTTTACATAGGCCTCACAACCCCAGATCTTTAGAAAAGACAACCCAGGACGCTTCCCAGTCCATATCTCATATAGTGTCCTCTCAATAGATTTAGATGGAACTATGTTTAACGTGAAAGCAGTAGTTTCTAAAGCGAATTCCCAGAAAGATAATGGAAGATCAGTTTGACTCATCATCGACCAGACCATGTCCAACAAAGTTCGGTTCCTCCGCTCGGACACCCCATTCTACTGAGGTATACCAGGTGGAGTCAGCTGTGGAACAATTCCACACTGCTTTAGATGTTCATTAAACTCATAGCTCAAATATTCACCTCCATGATCTGATCATAGAAATTTAATTGTCTTGCCAGTATGATTTTGTACCTCATTCTAGATCTCCTTGAACTTTTCAAAGGATTCCGACTTATGCCTCATTAAGTAGATGTAACTACATCTACTAAAGTCATCGGTAAAAGTTATAAAGTACTGAAATCCACCTCTAGCTGTAGCACTCATTGGTCCACATACATCAGTATGTATAATGGCCAATAGCTCGTTTGCCCTCTCACTTTGACCAGTGAAAGGCACCTTAGTCATCTTGCCAAGTAAACAAGACTCACATATGTCAAACGATTCAAAATCAAATGACTCCAAAAGCCTATCTCTATGGAGCTTCTGCATGCGCTTCTCATTTATATAACCCCAACGACAATGTCATACATAGGTGGGATTCAAATCATTGAGTCGAGGTTCCTTTGTATTAATGTTATATTATAAAGCTTTAGCCTTTCCCTTATGCTTTCTCTTCTTACTTTTTTTTAAACCATTATCACATGACTAGGATTTTTCTTAAGTCTTTTCTCGGCTGTCTTGAGCATCCCATGCAATTCAGCTAATGTTTTCTTCATGCCATTCATATGAAAATTCATGATAAACGGCTCGAAGCTCGCAGGGAGCGACTGAAGAATCACATCTGTGGCCAAATCATTATCAAGTTTAGAGCCAAGCTTCTCCAGGTTCTCAACGTTACCAAGTTTAGAGGCAATCATATTAACTATGACATAGTATGGCCCTCTTGTATGGTGATCTCATCTCCATGGTTTCTATCCTTCGGGTCATCACGCTTCAGGCCTCCATGAACCTGTATCAGCCTATTACAGCTAATAGCACTATACTAGTTACATGAGCAGAAGCATCACATGTTGATGCGTAGGTCATACAACATTTGAACAGCCTTAGGCTACAATCAACCATGACACGCAGGCCATGTTATTACAAGCGAGTATCGTATACTTTGCAAGGCCATACCAGTCACAACATTCCTTGCAAAAACAAGTTAGGCGGAGACTATGCGCAACTAAAAACAGACCCGGAACTTTCGGCTCAACCAGAACTTCCGATCGAAGGGACCAGAACTTTCAACTCAGGACTGAAACTTCCGAAATCAACCTTCTGACTCGAATTTATTTTTGGTCCGGAAGTTCTAAGTCACACCCGGAACTTCCAAAAATAACCTTCTGTATGGAATTTATTTCTGTCCAAAACTTCCGGTTCAACCAGAACTTTTGGACCCGGAACTTCCGAGTCATACCCGGAACATCCAAAAATAACATTCTGTATCGAAAATTATTTTGGCCCGGAACTTCTGGTCCAACCGGAACTTCCAGAAATCCAACAACAAAAATAATAGATCCAATCTATTTCCATCACATATCTCCATATATGATCGAACACTATGCACGTAGGCTCTGATACCACTGTTGGGTTATGGGGAGGCTACACTAGCGCTTAATTTCAAAATTTTGCCCCGTTAACCCAGGAACCATGCGTGTAATGGGATCATGAATCGTTACCTCAAGCCTCAAGACGTGCTCAGGCAGCGGAAGTAGAGTCGATGAAGCCCGTCCTCGATCTGCTCCTCACAGCTCCATCCGTTCATCGACGGTGAAGTCGACGTAATCCGGTGATCTCCAAGGAAGAAGAACAACACCGATGCAGCAACGGTGCCTCTACGGTATCCACACATACTGGGATGGGATCACCTCATGCCAGCGTGCTAGCACCACTCACGAGATCTGAAAGATCAATCACAACACTTATGATCGTGGAGAGAGGAGAGATGGCGGCTAGGGTTCTCAACTAAAAGCAATAGCAGCAACAACCAGTAGTCTTTTCGTGCTTGCCCCACCTCTTTTTATATAGTGTCCCATCGTGGGCCTTTAATCTGTATTAAAGCCCAACAGATCTAATTTGTTCGCCTGGCCCAGAACTTCTGGCTATAGCCAGAACTTCCGGACCCCGGAACTTTTGGCTATAGCCGGGACTTCCGGAAATGACCTTCTATATCGAATTAATTCTCGAGCCGGAACTTATGGTTCAACCAGAACTTCCGGTTCGTCAAGAACCTGGAACTTCCGGTTACAGCCGAAACTTCCGGTTCGTCCAGAAAATCGAATACCAGGGCTGGCCCAAAACTTCTGGTCCTACTAGAACTTCCGGATGCTCTAGAACCCAGAACTTCCGGATGCTCTAGAACCCAGAACTTCTGGCTACAGCCGAAACTTCCGGTTCCCCAGAATTTTCTTGGGCACAATTCCATCATAAACATCAAAGAGCGTTTGATGAGATCAAGAAATATTTGAGATCTCCTCCAGTTCTGATCCCACCACGGCTTGGTAAGCCATACAAGTTATATTTATTCATCGATGACGTGAGCATCGGGTTGGCGTTGATTCAGGAATTAGAAGGAAAAGAATATGTTGTGTTTTATCTCAGCCAACGATTATTAGACACCAAAACAAGGTACCCCACAGTCGAAAAGTTGTGCCTATGTCTCTATTTCTCTTGCACTAAATTAAGGCACTATATACTATCGGTGCAATGCACGGTCATGTGTAAAGCCAATGTCATTAAGTACATGCTATCGGCTCCAATTTCAAAGGGAAGGATTGGCAAATGGGTATTTGCATTAACAGAATTTGATTTACAGTATGAATTAGCTAAAGCGGTCAAGGGCCAAGCCATCGCCAATTTCATTGTGCAGCACAGAAATAGAGCAGTAGACTATGTGGAGCCGATACCATGGACACTTTTCTTCGATGGGTCAGTGTATAGTCACGGATGCGACATTGGGCTGGTAATTATATCGCCTCGGGGGGCAAGCTTTGAATTTGCTTATACAATTAAGCCATATTTCACCAATAATCAGGCAAAGTACGAGACGGTTCTCAAAGGATTAAAATTGTTATCAGAAATAGAAGCCGATGCTATCAAGATCATGGGGGATTCCTTGTTGGTAATAAGGCAATTCTCCGGGGAGTATGACTGCAAAGATGAAAATTTGAGGGTTTATTTTGAAAAATGTCAAGAATTATTGAAGGAGTTCAAGATGGTGTCGCTAACGCACGTGTCAAGGAATCAGAACTTAGAAGCCAATGACTTAGCTTAAGCCACATCTAGGTATCGGTAGATGGGCAAACTCATTGAAGCGGAAATAGCTGATATCGATGCCGAAGATTGGAGGGCCAAAATAGTGAGCTACTTATGGGATCTATCCCAATCGGCCTCAAGAAAGCTCCGTTACAAGGCACTGAAGTATGTATTACTTGATGAGAAATTGTATTATCGGACGATTGGAGGGGTTTTATTAAAGTGCCTGAATCTAGAGAAAGCCAAGGTCGTAATATGCGAGGTACACGAAGGAGTTTGTGGAACCCATCAATTGGCCCATAAGATGAAGTGGCTGCTACGACGAATAGGATATTTTTGGCCGACGATGCTCGAAGACTACTTCAAGTATTATAAGGGATGCCAACACTGCCAGAAGTTTAGAAACATTCAACGGGCTCCCACATCGGCCATGAACCCGATTATCAAGCCATAGCCATTTAGAGGTTGAGGAATAGATATGATCAGCCAAATCTACCCACCATCCAGCAAGGGACACAAGTTCATACTAACAGCGACCGACTATTTTACCAAGTAGGTAGAAACGATACCTTTGAAATAAAGTGACTTCTCAGGAAGCCGTAGAGTTCATTAAAGAGCATATTATATCAGGTTCGGGATTCCACAAACAATCACCACTGATCAAGGATCGGTATTTATGTCAGAAGAGTTACAATAGTTCATAGTCGGTATAGGGATCAAGCTATTGAATTCATCGCCTTATTATGCCTAGGCCAATGGTCAAGCTAAATCCTTGAACAAAAGCCTGATAAAGCTAATCAAGCACAAGATTGCAGAACAACCTAAGAAGTGGCATATGACGCTAGCCGATGCACTATGGACGTATCGGATGGCTTGCCATTGGTTGACACAAGTATCGCTTTATCAGCTAGTCTATGGGCACGAAGCCATACTACCATGGGAGATGAACATCGGCTCTAGGCGTCTCGCTCTTTAGAACAAATTAATGGCCAATGACTACTATAGGCTGATGACAAATGAGTTAGAAGACTTGGCGCAAAATTGGCTTCGGGTGCTCAGGAAGGTAGAGGAAAACAAGGCAAGGGTAGCGAGGCATTACAATAAGAAAGTATCAGCCAAGTCATTTAAAGAAAATGACTTAGTCTAGAAACTCGTGCTACCGATCGGGACTAAAGACAATTACTTCGGCAAACGGTCCCCTAATTGGGAAGGTCCCTATCGGATAAGCCGAGTTATACCAGGCAACGCCTACGTGTTGAAGACATTAGAAGGAGAAGAGTTCGTAAAGGCTCTCAACGACAAGTACTTGAAGAAGTACCATCTGAGTGTCTAGTTCAAGACCTGATCAGCCAAAATGCCGATGAGTAAGGAATAGAACAAACATCAAAATAGCCGATATCGAGGGTATCGCCTTTAGAAATAACTAGATAGCCGATACCGGGTGTATCGCCTTTAGCCCAAAATAAAAGCAAGACATTATAGGCAAGCAGTTGACATTCAAAGTATCACCATAAGAGATAACGAGAGAAAAATTCAGAGGATCGTAACAGGAGTATGACATTAAAAAGAAAAAATATATACAACTACTCATGGGTCTCCAAGGAAGGCGATGAGCGCAGCCACAGCATGGTCCCAAACACTGTTAATAGTAGCCAAATCCCGACGGTCTTCCTCATCGCTTCCAGGGATCGACTTTGTTTGTTGATAACGGTGGAGGGCATCCTTGGTATAATCATCGAGATCCTGTCTATGAGAAACGATCTCCGCCGGTATTGCCGCCAACCACTTCTCAGGCAAAGCGATTTCAGTACAGACTTCTTCAAGCTGAGAAAGGAGTTCTTCCTCCCTAGACCGGAGCTACGTGATCTCTTCATTAATCGCAGAAGGCTCGGTAATTAGGACATCAAGATTCACTTTCTTGGCCAAGATAATGTCCCGATTGGCTGGACCATGCTGGCGCCGTTGTCTCCGCTCGGCGTGATCAGCTAACTGCTGCTGGATGCGCTGATAACGCAGCCGGAAGGCTTCAAAATATAAACTTGGAGACAGGTCCTCCAACAGATCAACGGGAAGCCAATCCTCATCGTCAGCAAGTCTTGCTCTGATCAGCGTCAAGTCTATTACAAGCACGTCGATCGGCTCTGGAAGGCATCGTAGGACGTCAACCAGAACCACACGGGCGTCGTCAGGGATAGGCGCGGCTTTGGCCGAAGTACCTCGATCAACCGGGGCATCGTCAACTAGTTCCCTGATATCAAAAAGGAACATCTCGGTGAACTCCTGCACATGAAAAGCGTAGTGAGCATGATGATAAAACATACAGCAGAAAGGAATAAGGAGCTAACCGATGGGAGCTCAGTGGCTTCAGTGATGACATTGGAGCGAGAGCCAAAACAGGGTCATCGGAGGAAGCTCCCGGGCCGCCAGAGGCAACGGTAGGTCCTAACCCAGTGGTGGAATCAACCGGTAGATCAGAAGCCCCCAAAGCAGAACGTGAATCGGCCCTTAGCTCCACCGTCGACATAGTAGGGTCCACGGCAGTCGATCGGTCACCCACAATTACAACGACAACTGCAGCCTGCCAGGTTATGGGGTCAGCAATAAGGAGACAAGAATAAAACAGTTAACGACAACAAAGTCACTTACAGGCATTGGCGTCGCCGATGGAGTGGTGGCTATCGCCGTAACAGGAGATCTTGATGACGTCGGCAGATCACGAGGAGCCGACCACTATGGACGGGGAGGGACCATGGAAATCTTCTTAGGTGGTGGAGCGGTACTCTCCAATACCTTAGGTGTCCCACGTTTTTTTGCCCCTTTAAGAGCGGGCAGCACGGTGATCGATGGGGCAGCGTTCAATAAAGCCATCGAGGTCCGCGCATCACATCCTAAATTGGGATTGTCTGACGGCAAGGCATAACTAATCGGCTTCCCGCTCTAGCTTAGCGTCAGCACAGCAGGGCGGGTGTCCTACAAGAAAGAGCGTACATCACTTGAGTACTTATAGTGTGAGTAGAGCAATAAGATTCAGCGAAAGATAGAGCCGATACCTCATCATCGGCCCTTGGAAAAATGAGTTCAAAGCGGGAGCAAATAGAAGACGGTAGAAGATTGAAAATGTGAAGCCATCATTCACTCCAAACCCGTTGAAACGGAACAGAGACATCGGTGCACGGGAAAAATCCTCCAACTCACGAAAAGAAAGATCATGCAGAAGAGTCTTGACATATCGATGCTCAAACGATCGAATGATGCACCGAGCTTTAATCTTACCAACGAAGGTAAGATTCATCAGCATCTGACCAAGACCAAACTAGCGAGAGTACACCGTTGGATGGTAGAATTCGTAAGATGGTTCCGATGGCCCCTGAGGAAGGCTGATAGGGAGAATCCTAGGCTGGATGGCAGCGAACAAGTTGGTGGTGGAAGATTTATCAAGGCCAATCTCCGATGGCCAAAGATGACTCGGGTCTTCAAAATCAACAGTGCAGAAGTAGACGAACCACACTTAGACAGATTTCATGATGCCGAGATAAAATAGCCTGAAGAACTCACCCACTCCATCAGCCGATAAAGGGGAGCCTTCAAACATATCTATCGCTTCCCTAAAAGAAGTGTATCGGTGGGTGCGAGGTTGTTCACCTTCACAATAGTCCCCAGGGAAGTGAAGGCTCAGCAAATACGGACGGGTAACAGTCTCATAGGTGTATGTGTTTAGCCACATCTGCACAAATCACCAAGGTCCATGGATCCGATAGATGGGCCTCTCTCACAAGAGCCCCTCCACAATCCGATGCAGCATGCAGAAAGTGGATCCAAAAAGTATATGGCCGATCAGCAGCTTGTGATGATCGGCAAGGCGCTCGGCTAGATACTGGTAGTCCTCAGAGGGGCCACAAGGAGAGTCACAGAAGAAGAAGTGCGGCAGCCACATATTAAGAAAATCAACGTGCTCTTGTGGGCTGACAGTGCCAGACTTCTTGTTGTGGTGCTCAATATATCTTTTCCAATTACCGAATCCACTGGCTTCAAGACGATGTGAAGTCTTGATCCAAAAATCAACGTCATGATTGTTCTCTATGATGTCAAGACCGGTCAGCATCGCCATGTCAAGAAGTGTAGGCCCCATTATCCTGTGACCGAAGATGAAGGCATTTAGGGCATCAGACCAGAAGAAACATACTGATATCAATAGAGGATAGTCTACTTGTGGATCGGCCAATGACAACCCAATGCAGTGACCAATCCTCATCTCGTCCCAGTACACGCGGTGAACGGCTGATACCCATAAATATCAATCCCTCTATCTAGGTACCATACTAGGCTAGGCATTGAAGCTATTCTCCCAATCAGACAAATCCTAGGAAGCCACATGAAATGGAATACGATCGGTTTCACAGTTAATCAATTTGGTCGAATCGGCTTCACCACAAGGCCCTAACCAGTACGTGGAGGAACTTGCATCCAGTGAGATCAACAGTTAGTTCCTAGCACTCTATAGAAGCAAGAAAAGAAATGATCTACAGTGCTTAGGCAGATTATAAAGAAGCAAGAAACAGGTACCTCGAGGACGCCGTCATTTGAGACCACAGCAGGGGTGCGCGATGAAGAAGCCATTGATGGCGGCGGCGAATGGTGCTGGACGTCTAGGCAAGACTAGGAACACGAATGACGGCGGAGCTGAACCGACGGTGACCAGGGACTTGATAGGTTCTACTGGAGGAAAGAGAAAGTTTGAAAGCTTACAGTGGAAAGAAAAGGTTTCAAGCTTTATAATAACATAGTTGCACCAGTTGAGTTCCCAATGCAAAGCCGAAGCAATGCAATGGTTGTGAGGTTCCAGGAGGAATTCAAAACTTGCCCTCACACATCCCGAACTTGGGGGGCATGCGATGCACCATTACAGATGCACCACAATCGGCACACGTCTATTTATGTGAGTCAGTCAAAATTCATCAATGACGACCAACTCGAGGAGCATCACGCCTGTTCATAGCCAATGGACCTAAAGATTTCCAACCAAACGGTCAGAAAATTTTAAATTCTAAATTCTCGAAATATCAAATTTTTTCGAAGTTTATAGTGTAAGAAAAGAGGCATTTGACCAGCATTGCCAGTAGGCCGATCAAAGTACCCATTCGGCCAAGTGGTTTAAAGATTCTCGTACAAGTTTCAAGGACTCATCGGAAAAAAGAAAAGAGATGATAGCCGATGAAGTAATATCATAAGAAGCAAGTCTCCCGAACAATATTATATCATTTACGGAAAAGGTGTTACAAAACTGATTGCAAAATTTAAAAATGATTACAATGTACTAAGGTAACGTTTTAAGGCAGAGGCTGCATTGGCTTGGTTCCCCTCGATGCGTACGATTGTATTGGTGTCGGCCTCATCGCTTCCATTGACTATCCAGAGGGCTTGTTGCTTCTAGGAGCATTCCTCATTCAGGTTGATTAGATCAAATTTCTTAAACTGAATCTTGATCAATAGATCATCAAGAAATTTTTACCGAGCCACCATATAGTTCTGGAGCTAATCTAGTCTATCGGTCTAAAGACTTATCTTCTGGAGGATGTAGTTTTCCTCTACTTTGAGCCAATTCAGATACGCCTGGTCTTGATCGGACAGGTTAAGCAAGAATTGGAGGTGATTCTCGGTCGCACGCACCTTGGGATCAACTGAATCAAGATTCTAGCGATGGACCCTTTGCATCGCATGATCAGGCCAGAGTACGCATTGTGATAAGCTGATTGATGATCACGGGAGAAGGCCCAAAAAGGGGTATCAGCCAAATCTTTAGGGAGTCGATCGGCTATGGATTAGAGTCGAGATCGTGCTACCTCGATATCTTGGAAGAAGGGGCTGATCGGGCGACGAAGGTGGTCGAGCAGGGCCGATAGGTCGTTTTGTATAGGGTCTCGAGAAAAGAAACCCCTGTCCGACGATTAAGATTCCTAAAGAGAGTAGAAGATGAGCCGATGGACTCACAGAAAGTTGTAAACAGTGAAGATAGGGGTTACTTGAGGGAATCGGCAGGCAAACGAGGAACTTATGGCCAGTAGTGAGTCCTCAGAGTTGTTTTCTTCGTTGAAGTATAAATTAGACAGTTGCTCGTTGTGAGGCCAATTTGGGTCATGATCGCCATCAGCGCTGATCGGATGAGTTGGGACGTTAGGGCTCCCAGAATGTGAAGGGTTTGGCGAGTTGGAATTTGGTTCAGTAGGGACCTAGGGTTCAAGCACCAGGATAAAATGCGCAAGAATTCAAGCAAGATGAAGCAAAAGTTGTGCTAATAGAACCAGTAAGTCATAAAAGACGTACCGGATCATGATCATCGGATGCATTGTGTTGAGAAGGACTCAGCTTCAATTTCTTGTTTGGCGGAGAGCTTGGAGCGTTGGAAGCCATTGGAGAGGAAGGAGAGAAGAAGCTGGTGCAACAAGGGCAGCCGAGCTTGAAGAAAGGGGCTTATCAGGCAAGTTTTTATACTACCCGCTCGGTGATCTAACAATTCAGTTCTCGAGGAAAGATTTCAAAACACGACATTTTGCATTCCGAACTCGAGGGGGGTGGCATGTGTTGACACCAGAAATTGGACAGGCGCATCATCGGCGTGACAAACAAGGTGGCTAGGCCAATGGGCCACCGATTGAAGCTTAATGAGCGAAGACAGGCTGCGCATGATGTGGGCTGATGCTTCGTGATGTTTATCGTTTAGTTAGTAAATAATTAGAGTCAGTTAAGATTCTATGTTATCCACAAATAGCGTGTTTACCCGACTATAAATAGGTAAGCCTAGGGTCATTGTAAAGGAGTTCACACAACCAATCAATCAACCCTTCGATGTATCGCCAACTTTAGATTCATAGCATTAGGACGATTTCTCGCCGGGATCAAGCTGCATCGGTTAAGTCCGATCTCTGATCATGACGGAGATAGCCTATTTGGTAAACTGATTAATATGTTCATAACTTTCTCGGTTAAGTCCGATACTGTGAGCAGATTGAGTAGTTTTACTAGTTATCGGTTTAACACATTGATTTATCAACATGGTGCTATCTCGGTTGGGTCCGATCCATGGTGTTGATGGGGGCATGTGCGAATTAGTTTGATCTAATTTATTGGTCCGATGTTTATTGGAGTTTTAGCCGATGAATTATCTATTATTATGTCGATTGGTTCAATCTTATTCGTAGTTTTCTTGATACAATATCTTTGTGTTGTATCGGTTTGGTTCGAACCGTAGAAATTGGTACGTCAAAGCTCTAGCGCTAGAGCCAATTGGTTTGGTAGGATTTATGGTACTATATATACTCTTCACAAAGCATCATAGTTTTTACATGTGCTATCGATGCCGATGCCAGTAGGCTGTCGCCGATAGCGTTAGGACATCTCACATTTGTCTCCTTATCAATTGCAGGGTCAAATTGACTGACATGCTCTGTACACCTCCGAATTATTTACGACTTGTACTGGAGCTAAGCAGACTTTCTCAGACCTTCAAGTGTGAAGGTGCAACGATCCCGGTGCAATTTTTGTGTCAACACTGTAGATGCACATCAGCTGGAACTTGTTCCAGCCTGCTACTAAGCATATCAATGTGAGCTTTATGAGCTTCCAGTTCTAACTTGAGTTGCTTTATCACAGCTTTATTGGTTGCTTGCTGAACAAGAGCGCAGCTGGCTACATTAGAAGTTAGGTCTCGCAAAGCAATCATGCAATCAACTACTTCCTCAAAAAGAAACTTTACCTGCGGTTGGTCTCCAAGGCATTGCAGTTCATTTCACTGCCAAGCTTAAGTTGTTCGATTCCTCTCTTATACTCCTGAATGAAACGAGCACTAATTAATATACAAGTTATGTTTTATGGATTAACCGGAAACTTGGGAGGCACTGATTACCTCTTCATGGATGACAATCTTCTGTTTGCCTTTTCCAGTTCTTCCTTCCGATATTCGAGATTCTATGTGAAATTTCATCTGAATAACATCAAGCATACCATAAATTATAACTAATCCAGAATTTCATAGACATAAATGTGCTGCATATGATCATTCTAACTCTTGTCTGGTATCAAATTGCCTACCACCAGTTTCCAGAGTCCAACAAATAAAACAAGACTAACTTGCACGATAATCAACATCACATGTGAAATGGTGCGTATAGAACTCAAGGTGAGTTGATCAATTACATGATTCCATCTATATCAAGTAGTTAATATTGAAATACACCAACTAATTAGCACGTAGTAAATAGCACCAGACCTTGTTAGTGAATTTGAACAACATTTTAGTGTACATCCTTCTCAATCACTCATTATCTGCACGGCATAAAAAATAAGAAGCTCAGTTCTTGTCTGAACCTCAACAAACAATAGAAACCATCAGCTATCACACAATTCACATTAGCAGGAAAGTAACAAACTGAAGCTAAGCTGCTACAGAATGACAAAATATTAGCTAACCACTCTTGAGATCTACAATGTGCGACTCAAGAGCTTCACGCTTCTGGGATTTAGAACTGTAGTTCACTCGTAAAGCCTGGGCCTCCATAAGTGCATCCTATTCGCTGCCTTCTTAGACGAAAGAAACAGTAGATCAACAAAGTTTACGTCTTGGATCAACAAAGTTGCAAAGATGCTATCTTCAAAGTCCACAAACCATCTGAACACCAAACTCGCAAACACCAAGCATTAAAAAAAGCATCACGACACAGCAAAATTCTTGTGTTTTGCTTGCAAGTGAACAGAAAATATCATCAAATCCCCTTAAACTGTAGAAGCATCCACAGATTAAAAGGGGGTGCCAAATCAGATCAAGCAGACAGCTAAACCCCATTTGTGTTAGTACTAATCAATGAAGTGCAGTACAGAGCACAGATCCCCGAAACAAGAGTTACCTGAACTACTACAATGAGCCCTAGATCAGAGACGAAGCGATTAGTCGCACTTACCATGGCAAGCCACGCCGGGAAGCCCTTAATCTTGGCGAGCACGAGGTCGCCCACCTTCCACTGATTGACTGTGTTGAGAGGGGCAGGCAGCGGCGACGGATTCTCGTGAGGGAGAGGCGGTGCACTCGAGAGAGGGGAGGAGCCGAGGCAACAGAACGGGAAACAGAACTGGGCGGCGGTGGCGTGACGCTTGCGAGGGAACAGAACAGGGCGGCGGCGGCGTGACGCTCGCGAGGAACAGAACGGGGCAACGTCGGCTTGAGGTTCATGAGGGAAGGGGCGGCGGCGTCGTGACACTCGACGCTCGTGAGGGAACAGAATGGGGTGGGCATTTGATTATTAGATTAGATTAGGTTAGAAGATTAGAGAAGACGAGGATATGAGATTTAATAAAAACGAACGAAGGGCTAGAATTTGTTATATGGATGTCCATGGCGGTTAGGTAAATTATCAAAAGCACATTGTTTATTTATTTTGTCAGGTAATGAAGTTGGGCTACACATATCACAGGTTCTTTCGTTCAAATTGATTTCAACTAGATTTACTAATAAAATTGTAACCTAACTACGTCGTTAATTAACTCACCAATAACTCCTAAGTACTGGCAGCTGGGGCCCAGCCGTCACATTGATGCCGATGACTATCCAGTGTCCTTGGCTGCAATCGAGTGAGGATTAATTAACACAAAATCACATTAGAGAGCTAACCAGCTAGGATCACCACAGACATGGAATAGAGGATTCACCCCCAAAATCACCATAGTTATCTGTTAGCAACCCGGATCACAAATCAACAAGAACACAAGAATTCACAGCAAGAACAGAAAACATAAATCTCATGCAGGATCGCTGATCCGCCGAGCCGCCGGCCTGGTTCCTTTTCTTTCTTCTAGTTCCAGTTCTTACAGTGTTTGTTGTACCCCATTTATTCTGCTAACTTGCCTCCAAGTTTCCTTCGTAACCCACACCAGCTCATATACTCTGGATCTTAACATTCGTCCCCTCTTGAAAACTGGCTTGTCAATTCCGATTGCAGCTGCTCCAAGTCCTCCATTTGTAACTTCAAGTCAACAATCGATCCACTTGTACATAACCCAATCCAATCAGCATGCAACTGCTCCATATCTTCCCTTGCTGCAGCTTCAGCAGGATCATTCTTCCATTGTACCAGCATCCAATGAATTGGAATTGCCCATAGAAGTTGATGATCAGAACTCTGCAACCTTACAACATCTCTGATCCGGTGAACTGAAATAGCATACCTAGCAGGCATATGACTGGGTTCATGCCTTGCTGCCTGCTCCAAGCACCTCCTTGAATTTTTGTGTTCACCAGCCATGTAATATGCATTTGCAAGATTAATCCATGCTGATGCAGCTTTAGGATCAGCCTTCACTGCTGCAAGTAAGCACTCCTTTGCAACAGCTAATCCTTCTTTCTGATACAGATAAGAACCTGCACTGACATTACCACCTGCAGCCAAAGATCCATATTTACAGAGAAGGAAAGCGGCATAGTTCACCAAAGCAGCTGGGTGGTTTTGATCTTTTAGAATAAGCTCCTGAAAGCATTTTGCAGCCAGCTCTAGATTCCCACTTTGAATATATGCAATACCAAGATTTGCAAGTGAGTCCAAATAATCTGGAGCAACAGCCGTGAGAGAAGATAAAACTAAGATAACACTCTGAAACTGACCACTACGAAGAAGAACCAAACCAAAGATATGCCAAACAGCTGCCTCTCTGGGGTCAGACTCAATTGAACTCTTCATTTGAACAAATATTTCATCTAATTCACCAGTTTCAAGCTCTTCATCAAAAGTGTTGTAATTCTGGAGAATGTCTATTATCCCAAAATATAGAATCACATCATACACTTCAGCAGCCTGGTTCAGGACCAAGAATTCCCCACCATTAAGGAGAAACTGGTCGAACTCGCTACTTCTGGTTCCAGGTGACGACAGTTCCCTCAATGCATCATTCCCGCAGATCGCAAGCATGTAATCCGCGGAATCAACTGAGAACAACTTCCTCAAGTGTCTGAACACCATGGGGCAGTAGTGCTTCCACCGGAAATCTGAGGAGGAATAGGGTGGTGTGACCCTAGGTCCGAACTCCACCCCCTGCTTGTGGAGCACCTCGCTGGCGCTGGCGGCGGGCGCCGGGCGCAGCGGCGTAGCTCCGAGCGCGTGACACAACTTCAGGCACAGGGCGAGAACGGGCAACGCAGCTAGGCGGCGGCGAGTCGGGCTACACGGCAGGGC
>KE371551.1:1318996-1338601 GCA_000418225.1 Zizania latifolia | reverse complement strand
CTGCTGCCTCGGCGAGGTCGGAGGAGGCCGGCGAGGAGGGTGAAGGCGTTGGCGACGATGCGGTCGCCGCGGGCAGTCTCCTGGGCGGAGGCGCTCACGCCACGGGCGGTGGAACCGACGCGCGACTTCCGCACGGCATCGTTGGAGAGGAACTGGCGGGTCTCCACTAACAGTGCGCCGCGGCGGTTGCGGATGCGGACAATGGCGATGTGGACGGCGCTCACGACAGAATGGCGGGGACGAGCCTGCAGTCTCCTTGGGAGAGCTCGAGGAAGAGGTCGAGGGTTGTGGTGCCCAGCACCATCCCCCTGAAGGCCAACGCCATTGCGGGCAGGCGCGTGCCGAGGAACGCCGCCAGTGAGTCCAGCGTCGTGAACGCCAGCGGCCGTGATGGCGAAGTCATCGCCGGTGTCGGCGTGCAGCTCCACGGACACCTCCAGGGCCGCGACCGAGGAGGGGTGCAGCGCCGCCGCCACCGACGAAATAACCCGATCAACTCCGCCCTCTTCCACATCCCCTCCTTAGTCTCTTCCATCTTCCTCACGGCAATTACCCCGAAAAGGCTATTCTTCCTCTGCTCTACCTCCTCGTCCATCTTCAATAACAAATCAAGCTTCGCGTTGATTTTAGCTTCTATCTTCATCCATAAGGCTCTGATATCACTTGTTAGCAATTCGGATCACAAATCAATAAAAACACAAGAATTCACAGCAAGAACAGAAAACATAAATCTCGCGCAGGATCGCTGATCCGCCGAGCCGTCGGCCTGGTTCCTTTTCTTTCTTCTAGTTTCAGTTCTTGCAGTGTTTGTTGTACCTCATTTATACAGCTAACTTGCCTCCAAGTTCCTTCGTAACCCACACCAGCCCATACACTCTGGTTCCTAACATTATCATAGGTTTTGTGTCGTCGATTTTTATTTAGACAAATAACCATAACCGTATAAATTAGACTTGTGACCGTTATAATGTTGGTTTTGTAAACCCTGGCTGGAGAAGAAAAGGTTCGTTCTATGCTCTATCCAGCCAAAACTGAGAAATAATGACCATCAAAATGATGAAAATCTGTTTACTGTCTTTTATTGACGTGTTGGTAGATATTTCAAATTTTAGCATACGTTGGTTTGACTTTGGAAATTTGGTAAAGTTTGATGTTCAGTTCATATTTAATTCAAATTTATTGTTCTGACCAATTTAATTGAGGTATTTAATTAGGGGATAATTCATAAAAAAATACATCATGCCTCCCTGGCTGACAAGTATTTTGAGAATTTTTCAGTTCTTTTGTCAGATTATCCACACCTAATTTCATGTTTCTTTTATGCATGCCAATGCATTTATGAAATGCAAGAAAATCGATAAACAGGCCAAATCACAGATTATAGAAGGTATGCGAGTCAGTTTTAAATATACAATATTTTGGGTGTTTTTTTTACAATGTTGGGATGTTACAAGTAGGTATTCAAGTCATCCTGCAAATCTAGAAGGAACACACATTGAGAGTCCCATCCAGTTACTGCTCTTACAGTTAATCATCACTGAAAAGTGAGGCCATTCTAGATAAGTTCGAACCAACTATAGTTGGCCCGATCAGAATGTGCACCATGTGATAGCTTCTTCCTCAAAGCCTCTCATTCCCAATGTATTTTCTCTTTAATGAAACTTCATAATATGCTAACTGGTTAAGAACTGCCTATCCTGCTGCTGCATTGACCTGAAGGGAAACATGGTGCAACAATATGTTGTTCAGCTTTGCTCGGTGGCCTGGCATATATATGCTGGATAGATGGGACCAGGAGATAATGGGCATTAAGGCATCTAATTTATTGACATGAGCATAATGGGCATTGAGGCATCTAATTTATTGACAGACGCAATCGCTAGCACAGAATAGCAATTTAGTGTCAGTTCAAGCACATATAGATACTGGTTTTCTTGCCGGCAATACAAAAGTGACACTAAAAGCTTAGGATTATAGGTGTCGGTTCATCAACCGGTACATAAAAACTATACAAATGTATCGGTTATATAACTGGCACATAAAATGAAATAAAAAGCAACACTATTGTTCTCCGGTGCAGAGTGAGGGAGCTTATAGATGTCGATTCTTCAAGAACCGACACCTATAATAGATCTATATGTGCCAGTTCGTTTTAAGAACCAACACTTTTACTAAGATTATAGGTGTCGAGTTTTCAAATGAATTGATGCCTTGATGCCAACACATATACGTCGGTTGTATCAAAGAATAATTTTTAGACAAAGCTGCTCAACTAATATGATATTATAGAGGACCAGAAAGAAACCATGAAGCATCATGCTTTGATGAAGAGGGTGTTCTTTGGAAAAAAAATTGAAGTCAAAGTTCATGTTAGAGTATATACTCTTAGGTGTACATATTGACGTACAAAGGTCATTGCCCTTTAATGTATACTAGTTAGATGCTCGTGCATTGCTATGGATTAAAATATTATTAAAATATTTAAAATATATATATACATAAATACATAATCAAATCTAATTGTAAAATAATAGGGAGCAAGAAAATACTCTAAAAATAGTCTATCAAAAAAGTGCACTATGACCTACTTCCCAACCCACATATAATTGAAAGATTTTTACTTCTAATGATGATATTCAATTATGACTATAACTCCATTGCAGATGCATCTTCTACATTGTTTAAATCTATGTCTTCTCTCACATCCAAGTCTGAGTAGGTTAGAGTATAAGAATCAAGCCAGGCTATCCATGATTAAAAAATGATTGACAATGATAAAAATAATATCTCCACCGGCGAACATGTAACACTCCTCATCCATGTCCTCTTAAAGGATTGTATCTAGATCTATGATCATTTTTAGATGTGAATATAGGACCAAAATGCCTTTTTCTTTGTAAAAGAGTGCTAAAATCAAGTAAAGGAGGTTACCATCGTCCATATTTGAAATATTGTGGATTTGGCACTATAGTGATGAATTTTCCATTGATGAGGTGCCACCTTCTAGACATTGCATTGTAAGAGATTCAAGACATGGTGTATCTCGCCTAGTTGCATAGTTTGCATTCATTTTATCTAGGAGTGCTTGCCTCTCCTCTAGTGGCAAACATTGCCTAAGTGCTCTACGACACGTATTCTTTTTTCTCTCCTCTTGTGTCAAACTCTGCCTACGAGCTCTTTAACTAGCGTTTCTCTCCTCAAGTGGTAAACTTTGTCTACATACTCTTCTACGAGCATTAATCTCTTATCTCTCCTCAATTGTTAAACTCTGTCGGTGTGTCCTTTCACGATCTTGCTTTGTTTGCATTTGCTCGGGTGTAAGTTTTGCATACCATCTATTTTGTCGATCACGTCATGTTTGGATTCGTTTAGATACAACTATTTCATGTTGGATAGTTTGTTCACCCATGCTTGCTTCCCTTTGTTCACAAGAACATCTTTGTCCTAAGATATAATCAAAATAAATTATATTGATGCATATTAAAAACATGTTTTCCCATATGTATAATGTGCAGTTAAAGATGGTACTCTTTGAGCTCTCTCCTTGTTTATGCAAATTAGTTGAAGTGAAAGTACTACGAGCAAGGAAAGTCATGGCTACTTGTTTCAAATCTTCCTCATCCGAGGAGGCATAATTTAGGCTTATGACATCGGGTGGTTTGTGTATTATCAGCATTGTTGGAGTTCGTGGTATAACATTGGTGTAAGATCTCATTCCCTTTGCCAAGTTTTTATCAAGTACTATTTGAAATATTCAGTTAAAATTTGAATATAAGCTCATGTTTTATTTCTAAAACTTGCACTTAAAGAATTACAATATAGGGACCCTTTTCCCCTTTGAGAAGATTTTGACTTGAGTATTGTGACATCTTGCTAAAACATCTTCCTTCAAATGAAAGGTGTAAGACACAAATATGGTAATATGACACAAATGGCAAATATAGCCTCGTTGCAAGGACATAGTTGTCTAGATCATAATTTCATCGTAAAAGAAAATAAATTATACAATAAATGACATACATAACTTTACATCATTCAAAATAATTACATATCGTAAATCCCATTATCATCGTTGCCCTGAAATAACTAACAAGTGATACAATAAATGACATACACAACTTTATAACATTCAAGATAATTACATATCATATATCCATTATAACATATACAAATATTCATTACATATTTAGAATTCAAATGTTTTATTAAAAATGTGTTCATCCCTACGGTATATATGCGTTTCTTATCTATTTATTCCCAAAAATTTCTTAAACTAAAAAAATTTATTCAAATTGCTTTTTTATGGAGTAGAGATCTTAGATTCCTATTTGTAAATCAGGTATCCTATATCCATTTTGATACTCTAACTATACATATTTGCTACATGTTCTCAACTGCTCAAACAAAAACATTCCTTCTTTCTTTTAAAAGCCAAATTATCCTGCAATGCAGTTACAGAGACATAGAGAGAAACCTATTAAGGTCCCCTCTTCACCACACTGTACTCAGGTGATGGATCGGTGGACCAAGATGATATCTTTTTTATTAACGAACACAATTTCCAAAAAAGCATGATCATGAATGTACATTTCTTCATCCCCCAACACACAGGAAAAACAAAAGAAAGAGCAACACACCTATCCACATAATCAAGCTTAATTTGTCAAGCTCCATAACCCCCCCTCAAAATCCTTCATATTTCCTCTACGAACACAACGAAAATATATCCAGAATTTTTTCGTTGTGTTAGTAAAATCTACTAACACAACGAAAATCTAGGAGGTGTGTTACCCCTTAAATTGCACCAAAACCAAACTAGGAAAATAAAGCTTAGAAATCGTATCATCTTGTTAATAAAGCAAACGATCGCACACATCAGCAGTGGCTGAGATGGGATTCGTTGACTGCGCCACTAGGCGCGGGTGGGTGGCGATGAGTTGATCGCGGCCAGCTAGCTGACCGGCATGGGGTGGGGCGGGGCAACGTGGGGGCGGTGTGGGGCAGAGAGGTACCGAGCGAGGTGGCATGAGGTGGGGCCGGGCGGAAGGGGAAAGAGGGCGCAGCAGTGCTAGGCGGTGCGGAGCGGAGCAGGAAAAAAAATGGATGGATACAGTATCCACCTAACCTACTGTGCATACCTCCTACAGATGTGCGACACCCATCCACAGCCCCGATCCGACGGTGAGGTGAATCTGGCTCTAGATGCTGCGACGCAAGGCTGGCTCCAGAGAAAAATTGATTCGTCTCGGCTCTTCTAGCTCCAGAGAAAGCGACTTGGCTCGGTGATTGTTCATGGCGCACGGCCCAGAACGCCGCTCCGCCGGGCCACGCTCGCCGCCGTGCCACGCCGCAGGGACACCGCTCTGCCGGGCCACGCTCGCCGCCGTGCCACGCCGCAGGGACACCGCTCTGCCGGGCCACGCTCGCCGCCGTGCCACGCCGTAGGGCCGCCGTGCTGCCCAGGACCGATCTTCTAGAATTGTCAACTGGTTCAGCTTTGTGTTTATCATCAAGACGATAAGAACATATTCTATCTGCCTCTTCCACTTCATCGCTCTCAGTTCTGTGAGCCAAGTATGGATGGACCTGGTTAGACATCTATACTTTCCCACACCACCGACCAGCCAACACTATTTACTTCTCATCTTCTGCCTGCCCTGCTTCCTTTCACAAGGTTTCAACTTAACTGGTGAATTGTTAGGGGAATTGCAGCCAAATGCCCTATAAATGACTCTGTTGTATGGCATTTGCTTGTTATACAAAGGACATTTGGCAAGATTTGCACTAAAATAAAGGCTCTGTCTGTCCTTATCCCGTAGAACACTTCCTGTATTTTCTGTCTGTCCTCCAAGTCGGCCTCCTTGAAATGAATGTCCTTCCAATCATACTCCACCTCCATTTCTTCAGCCAACAATCTTTGTTCTGCTTCTATTTTGGGATTTTGGGATATTCTGTACAAATAACAACAAAATAGTTAATTAAGGTTTTAATGACATAAGAAGCCGCAAAGTATTATGAACATCTGAAGAACCAAATGTTCAAACTACTTAGCCTGATTTCATATGCCTTTCAAATCTGAAAGGATGACATGTTTGTGGAGAATGGGTCATTGCTAAATCACATGAACTAATGAAGTCCACAAAAAAGTATGAAGGAATGCTTACAGATCATAAACAAACAAATGCATTTGCTCTTATTGATATATGCTGTCCATGTGACAATCAAGAAATTGTGTACAGGAAATATGAGGGAAATAGGGCAATCTCAGGCGCGGCAGCGCGGCGGCTCGGTGGCCCGGCGGCCCGGCGGCGTGGCCCCCAGGCGATCTCCTCCTTGCGGCGCCCAGGCGATCTCCTCCTCCTCGCGGCACCGACAGGTGATCTCCTCCGCCTCACGGGTGCGTGAGTCAGCTCTCACAGCGGCAGCGACGTGGTGGTTCGGGAGTTCGAGAGAGCGGCGAGGATTGAAGTGCGCCTGCGCCGTGCGCCATGAAGAATCACCGAGCCGAGTCGCTTTCTTTGGAGCCAGAAGAGCCGAGCCGAATTGTTTTTTCACTGGAGCCAGCCTTGCGTCACAGCATTTGGAGCCAGATTCACCTCACCGTCTGATCAGGGCTGCGGATAGGTATCGCACATCTATGGAAGGTATGTACAGTAGTTAGGTGGATACTGTATCCACCTAATTTTTTTCTGCGGAGCAACGTGGCGCGGTATCAGCAGGGCAGAGCGGCACCGAGCGAGGTGGCGTGGGGCGGGGCTGGGATATTTCATAATTCCTATAATTTATTTGTAAAAAACAATCCATATATATTTATTTATAAACTCTGATATGATTCTATTCGTCCAAATAAATATATTTGATATAGAATTGATAAAACAATGGTAAGAGCAAAATTTCAAAATACGTTTCAATATAAAGTGACGGTTAAAAATAGTAAAAAAATAAAACGTTATAATTTATGAAATGAAGATAGGTACAACAGTAAAAATAAATTATTTTTTAGACAAATATAAATATGCGTAATTAAAGATTTGTATTGCGGAGGAAGTAGAATAGCAAGACGAATATATGCTCTCGCCTGGTTGTTTGAGAAAAAAAAGATAAATTCATCTAGATGAGCCGTCGTCTCGTCCCCTCCTCTCCGTTCAGAAATTTGATATTCATTGACCTCTCCACCAAGCCGCATCCTCCCTCTCATCCTCCCCTCACGCACTAGCCCGCATGAATCGCGCCACGCACCATGGCGTCCTCCCACGCACTGACGACGAGCACAGCCTCCGACGAGGCCTCCGGGGCCACGCACCACACCGCGACGGCGGAGCCTCATCCTCTGGAGGGGGAGGCGCGAAACCCTGCCAACCCTCGGCCCTCGCGACCTGCCATCACCGAGATGGAGGCCACGGCGGAGGCGCCGGGCAGGAGGTCCGTGCGGGGCACCAGGGAGAGGCAAGAGGACCGTGCGGGACACTAGGGAGAGGTGTTCTTGGTAGTAGGTGAGATGGGAAATTTTGAATTAAAAACATGCTGAACAGGAGATCTGTGGCCTCCACATGTCAGTAAAAAAAAGTTGTAGGATGCACCGTCACCATGAAATCCTTTTAAGAAGTAGAGATCCTTTCATAACCCCAAAGATGAACCTGGTAAGAATTTGTGACTATGAAAAATACAAAAGAATTCAAAGAAAATAGTTGGACCCATAAGAGCCTCCAAGCTAGGAAAGAAACCCATACCGACTAGGTACATGAAAAAGAAGACTCAACAAGAGGTGAAGGATGAAAAGGACAAAAAGACGAATGAACCCATGCCATTCTCAGATATCCCCAATGAACACGCCAAGAACTAGCCAAGAGCACGAGGGCAGAAACTTCCATGTGGTACCGTTAGCTTCCAAATGAAGTTGACGCCAAGGTGTACCAGCAATTGGTGAGTGTTCCTTTAAAACTGTTTATATGGTGGATGATGGAATTGTGCCAAAGAGAATTCTGGGGGAACCGGAAGTTCTGGCTGATAGCCGGAAGTTCTGGGTTCTAGAGAACCTAGAAGTTCTGGTTAGACCAGAAGTTTTGGGCCAGTCTCAGTTTTAGTTTCTGGAGGAGCCGGAAGTTCCAGTTGGACCGGAAGTTCTGGCCTGCCTGGACGAACCGGAAGTTCCGGTTAGACTGGAAGTTCCGGATCGAAATAAATTCGATACAGAAGGTTATTTTCGAAAATTCTAGTCAGAATCGAAAGTTTCGATCCAGGCGAACATATTAGATCTGTTGGGCTTTATACAGATTAAAGGCCCATGACAGGGCACTATATAAAGAGAGGAGGGGCTAGCTCGAAAAGGATGCTGCTTATTGTTGGTTTGACCAAACACTAGCCACCACCTCTCTCCTAGCTACAACGGTTGTAGCGATCTCTCCCTTGATCTCGTGAGTGGTGCTAGCACGCCGGCATGAGGTGATCCTGTCCCCGAACGTGTGGATACCGTGGAGGCACTACTCCAATAGTGGTGCTCGTCTTCTTCCCGTGGAGATCGCCAGATCGTAGGATCGCGTCATCTTCATCGCCGAATCGCCGACAAACGAACAAAGCCAGGAGGAGCAGCTCGAGGACGCGCTTCATTGACTCTACTTCCGCTGCCAGAGCGCGTCTCGTGGCTTGAGGTAACGATCTATGATCCCATTACACGCATGGTTCCTGGGCTAATGGGATAAATTTTTGAAATTAAGCGCTAGCGTAGCCTCCCCATAACCCAACAGTGGTATCAGAGCCTACGTGCGTAGTGTTCGATCTGGATCGATCACATATGGTGATATATTATGGAAATAGATTGGATCTATTGTTTTTACCGTCGGATTTTCCGGAAGTTCCGGGCTAAAATAATTTTCGATACAGAATGTTATTTTCGGAAGTTTTGGTCAGACCAAAAATTCTGGGTCCAGAAGTTTCGGTTGGACCGGAAGTTCTGGGCCTAAATAAATTCGAGTCAGAAGATTGATTTCGGAACTTCTGGCCCTGAGCCAGAAGTTCCGAGCCCTTCGACCGGAAGTTCCGGGTCTCTGAGCCAGAAATTTCGGGCTTGGTTCAGTCACGTCTAGATTCCGCCTAACTCGTTTTTGTAGGGAATGTTATGACCGGTATGGCCTTGCAAAGTAAATGATACTCGCTTGTAATAACATGGCCTGCGTGTCATGATTGATTACAGCTCAAGGCTGTTCAAATGTTGTACGATATATGCGTCGACATGTGATGCTTCTGTTCATGTAATTAGTATAGTGCTATTAGATGTAATAGGCTGATACAAGTTCATGGAGGCCTAAAGCGTGATGACCCGAAGGACAGAAACCATAAAGATGAAGATCACCATGTGAAAAGGGCCATACTATGTCACAGTTAATATGATTACCTGTGATATTTACTTATGTTCCTATCATACTATTCTTCCATATTTTTGTGTGTGCTAGGCGTCGTTACCATGTTAGAATAGTTTTTCTCAGAAAATTAAGTATTGATGCTCTTTCCAATAGCTGTACCTACCAAGGTTCTCGATCATCGATGGTGGATCTACCAAAGCAAGGTGCCATCTTTTATCTTGACCAGTTAGTGTGAATGTCGGACAACCACACGCATAGTATTGGTTTGCTTAATAAAGCTATCAAAACGGTTTTGGGCTTTGGGGCATGGAGTGGGGTGTCGAGGCATAGGATGCCACCCCAACGAACAAGAGTCACATAGAGATGTGATTAGCAAAGTGTTGTTTATCTATGTCATTAATCTTCTAGCAGTGATGCCAAAGCTCACTAGGAGTTTAATGAATATGGATCTTGTCCCACAATGTGTCGTTAGAGGGAAAGCGATCATTTTACATATTGTGACATATCTTTTATTTGATAGAAGATTAACATAGTATAGTGCTCAACCTTGCATTGTTGTTATAGATCATGGCACCTACTGCAAAGAACACTTCCATTTTTAATCTATGATCTATCCTTGAGAGGGAAAAATTGTCTAGAATAAATTTTATTTACTAGTACAGAAACTTGAGAATTGTTCTCAAGCAGGAGAAAAAGGATTATGTTCTAGAGGAACCCCACCCTAATGAACCAACGGATGATACACCAATTGCTGAAAGGTGGGCTTATGAGAAGCACGCTAGTGATTCAGTTGATGTCAGCTGTCTCATGCTTGCCTGCATGTCCTCTAAGCTTCAGAAGCAATATGAGGACAGAGATGCCTATGATATGATCATGGGACTCAAAGGCATGTTTGAGAACGAAGCACGGACTGAGAGGTATAATGTCTCAAAGTCCTTGTTTGTGTGCAGGTTGGCGGAAGGCAGTCCAGTGAGTCCTCATGTGATCAAGATGATTGGTTACGTTGAGAACCTGGAAAAACTCGGATCTAAACTTGGTCATGATTTGGCCACAGATGTGATTTTTCAGTCACTCCCTGCGAGCTTTGAGTCATTTATTATGAATTTTTATATGAATGGCATGAAGAAAACCTTGGCTGAATTGCATGGGATGCTCAAGACAGCCGAGAAAAGCTTTAAGAAAAATCCTAGTCATGTGATGATGGTTCAAAAGAAAAGTAAGAAGATAAAGCGTAAGGGAAAGGCTAAAGCTCTAGATTTGATCTCGAGCTCTAAGTCTAATTCGACTAGAAAGTCTAAGTCGAGTCCTGCTAGCTCTGACACTTGCCATCACTGCCATAAGCCTGGCCATTGGCGGAGAAATTACAAGTTGTACTTGGAAGAACAAAGAAAAAGAAGAGAGGTGTGACTTCCGCTTCAGGTATAAATGTTATTGAAATTTATCTTGCTACTCGTCTAATTGATTCATGGGTATTCGATACCGGATCAATGATTCACACTTACAAATCGTTGCAGGGGCTGAAAAAAACTAGGAAGTACGTAAGAGGCGAATTGGATGTTCGCGTCGGCAATGGTGCAAAAGTTGCTGTGTTGCCCGTCGGCATTTATTCTTTGTCGCTACCCTCAGGATTAGTTTTGGAACTGAATTATTGTTATTTTATTCCTGCCTTGGGCAGAAACATTATCTCTTCGTCATATTTAGAGGAAGATGGTTTTAAATTCGTAATAAAGAACAAGTGTTGTTCGATATTTTTGAATGGTATGCTCTATGGGGTTTGTCCATTGTTGAATGGCTTGTATGTTCTAAATCTTGAGGATACACATGTTTATAACATTAATACAAAGAAACCTCGACTCAATGATTTGAATCCCACCTATGTATGACATTGTCGTTTGGGTCATATAAATGAGAAGCGCATGCAGAAACTCCATAGATATGGACTTTTGGAGTCATTTGATTTTGAATCGTTTGACACATGTGAGTCTTGTTTTCTTAACAAGATGACTAAAACGCCTTTCACTGATCAAAGTGAGAGGGAAAACGAGCTATTGGCCATTATACATACTGATGTATGTGGATCAATGAGTTCTACAGCCAGAGGTAGATTTTAGTATTTCATAACTTTTATCGACGACTTTAGTAGATATGGTTACATCTACTTAATGAGGCATAAGTTGGAATCCTTTTAAAAGTTCAAGAAGTTCCAGAATGAGGTATAAAATCATACAGACAAGAAAATTAAATTTCTACGATCGGATCATGGAGGTGAATATTTGAGCCATGAGTTTATTGATCATCTGAAGCAGTGTGGAATTATTCCACAGCTGACTCCACCTGGTACACCTCAGTGGAATGGGGTGTCCGAGCGGAGGAACCGAACCTTGTTGGACATAGTCCGGTCGATGATAAGTCAAACTGATCTTCCATTGTCTTTCTAGAGATTCGCTTTAGAAACTACTGCTTTCACACTAAACAGAGTCCCATCTAAGTTTATAGAGAGGACACCATATGAGATATGGACTGGGAAGCTTCCCGGACTGTCTTTTCTAAAGATCTGGGGTTGTGAGGCCTATGTAAAGCATTTAACGTCTGATAAGCTCACTCCCAAATCTGATAAATGCTTCTTTGTGGGATGTCCTAGGGAAACCAAAGGATGTTACTTTTATAACCGAGAAGAAGGCAAAGTGTTTGTCGCCCGAAATGGTATTTTTCTTGAGAAAGAGTTTCTCTCGAAAGGGGTTAGTGGGAGCACGGTGCAACTCGAAGAGGTTCGAGAATCACTAGAAAGTGTTTCAGCTCCTACTGAACCTCAACTCAACATGCAAGATGTTGCAGAGCCTGTTATCGAGACACCAGCCCCACGTCGGTCGGAGAGGTTGAGTCGTGCTCCCGAGCGGTTTGCGTTTTTAACCACTAGACAGCACGACGTATTATTGTTGGACAATAATGAACCTACGACCTATACGGAAGCGAAGATAGGACCAGACTCTGAGAAATGGGTTGGAGCCATAAGATCCGAGTTAGAATCCATGCGAGAGAATCAAGTTTAAAACTTGGTCGATCCACCTGATGGTGTAAAAACTATCGAGTGTAAATGGATTTTTAAGAAAAAGATAGACGTTAATGAAAATGTTCACATCTATAAAGCACGATTGGTGGCGAAAGGTTTCAGGCAGATTCAAGGTGTTGATTATGATGAAATATTTTCGTCCGTCGCTATGCTAAAGTCTATCCGAATCATCCTAGCAATTGCCGCATTTTATGACTATGAGATATGGCAAATGGATGTCAAGACGGCTTTCCTTAATGGAAACCTAAGTGAGGATGTGTACATGACACAGCCTGAAGGTTTTGATGATCTAGAGAATGCTGGGAAAGTTTACAAACTGTAAAGGTCCATTTATGGGCTGAAGCAGGCTTCTCGGAGTTAGAACTTTCGTTTTGATGAGGTAGTCAAAGGGTTTGGCTTCATCAAGAACGAAGAAGAGCCTTGTGTTTACAAGAAGGCTAGTGGGAGCTCACTTATGTTTCTGATCTTATATGTAGATGACATATTGTTGATCGGAAATGATATTCTCATGCTAGATGCTGTCAAGGCTTCGTTGAGAAAAAGTTTCTCAATGAAAGATCTTGGAGAGGCAGCATATATTTTGGGCATAAAGATCTATAGAAATAGGTCGAGAAGGCTAATCGGATTAAGCCAAAGCATGTACATTGACAAGGTATTGAAATGGTTCACTATGCAGAATTCCAAGAAAAGTTTTTTGTCAATGTCGCATGGTATTTCTCTCAGCAAGAATCAGTGTCCTTCGACGCCTAATGAGCTAGAGAAGATGAGTGTGATCCCGTATACCTTCGCAATCGGATCCATCATGTATGCCATGCTTTGTACACGCCCAGATATTTCTTATGCTCTAAGTGTTACGAGCAGATATCAGTCAAACCCGGGTAAAAGTCAATGGACGGTAGTAAAGAGTATCCTTAAGTACTTAAGAAGAACTGAGGATATCTTCCTAGTCTTTGGAGGCGAGGAAGAGCTCGTTGTAAGCGGTTACACCGACGCTAGCTTCCAAACCGACAAGGATGATTCGTGATCACAGTCTGAGTTTGTGTTCTGCCGCAATGGAGGCGCAGTGAGTTGGAAGAGTTCCAAGCAAGAAACGGTTGCAGATTCAACAACTGAGGCCGAGTATATTACAGCTTTGGAAGCTGCGAAGGAGGCAATTTGGATCAGAAAGTTTGTTTCTGAGCTGGGTGTTGTCCCTAGTGCGTCCAGTCCAGTGGACCTCTATTGTGATAATAGTGGTGCTATTGCACAACCAAGGAGCCTAGGTCACACCAGAAGTCCAAGCATATACTGCGGCGCTATCATCTCATCCGTGAGATTATAGAGAGAGGTGATGTGAAGATATGCAAGGTGCACACGGATTTAAACATAGCCGATCCGTTGACGAAGTCTCTCTCACAGCCCAAGCATGAGGCGCACTTGAGCTATATGGGTATTAGATACTTGCGTGAGTGAGTCCAGTGTATATGAGAGAAAGTGTCTTGTCTATGCTAGTGTAATTTTGAATAATTGGTTATCTTGTTCCTTGAATAAATATATTTTATATTGATCAACAAGTACGTGACTTGTTTGTGAAACTCTCTGTATTACGATGTTATTCTAAACGATCCCTAATCTCTTATCGTCATGTGGGACAGTGATGATTTATAGATTAGCACATCTGTCTGATTGATGATCAAGTTTCGCAGATCATAGACATAGAGATATCAAATCAGTGATGTGGACTCATGTTAGTGAACATAGAGTTGGATAGACCCACTTTGAGATACTGCTAGGATTGTTATTCTATATGTGCCATCAGTTGTCATCTCTACCTGCAGAATCCTTAGACCTAAGATTGTCATTGATTCCAGAATATGTAGTGCACACTTAGGGGCTTCCAAACGCTATTCCATAACAGAGTAGTTATAAAGGTTGCTTTAGGGTGTGTCACGAAACATGTCGTGAGATGTGAGCGGTCAAGATGGAATTTACCCCTCCTACATAACGGGAGAGACATCTCTGGGCCCCTCGAGGTAGTCGGATCAGAAAGTGCATGGCCATATCACTATGATCAAAGAGTTCATCATGATTGAATCCACTACTTGATCGAGTGAAATGTCGAGATATCTACAAGGGTGACACGAATCTCGCCTTGAGCTTAACTGATGTCGTGTGGTAAAAAGATTGGTGGGTGATTATATCAATGTTCAGAAAGTATGTTTTGACTTTGTATGCTTTCGGGGGTCAATATGTGCTGCTAGGTACTGCTATTGATCGGTGATTCGGAAAGGGTTTCCGGGTAGCGGCCGTTTGCATATGAACCTATCGGGTCGCACGCTTAAGGGGATTAGATTTTAAAGCTTGCAAGAATTGGCTCTTGTGCAAGTGGGACATTGATGGAATTGTGCCCAAGAGAATTCTAGGGGAACCGGAAGTTCTGGTTGATGGCCAGAAGTTCAGGGTTCTGGAGGATCTGAAAGTTCTGGTTAGACCGGAAGTTCCGGGCCAGCCCCAGTTTCGATTTCTAGAGGAGCTGGAAGTTCCGGTTGGACCAGAAGTTCCGGCCTGCCTAGACAAACCAGAAGTTCCGGTTAGACCGGAAGTTCCGGGTCGAAATAAATTCGATACAGAATGTTATTTTTGGAAGTTTCGGTCAGAACCGGAAGTTCTGGTCCAGGCGAACAGATTAGATCTGTTGGGCTTTAATACAAATTAAAGGCCCATGACAGGGCACTATATAAAGAGAGGAGGGGCTAGCTCAAAAAGGATGCTGCTTAATGTTGGTTTGACCAAACCCTAGCCACCACCTCTCTCCTAGCTACAACGGTTGTAGCGATCTCTCCCTTGATCTCGCGAGTGGTGCTAGCACGCCGGTGCGAGGTGATCCTGTCCCCGAACGTGTGGATACCGTGGAGGCACTATTCCAATAGTGGTGCTCGTCTTTTTCCCGTGGAGATCGCCGAATCGTAGGATCGTGTCGTCTTCATCGCCGACGAACGAACGGAGCCGGGAGGAGCAGCTAGAGGACGTGCTTCATCGACTCTACTTCCGCTGCCCGAGCGCGTCTTGTGGCTTGAGCTAACGATCCATGATCCTATTACACGCATGGTTCCAGGGCTAACGGGGTAAATTTTTGAAATTGAGCGCTAGCATAGCCTCTCCACAACTCAACAGTGAATACATGCATCAATACATGACAAACACATTTCTCTGCTCCACCTTGCCACCACCACCACTGCTCACGCCGCTACCACCCAGTTTCTGGTGTAGCGCCTAGCAGTCTCCACCACGATGTCGTCGCCCAACACGCTGTCGCGCGGCCTAGCTAGGAACACCGTAGCGCCCGAAGATGTTGCTACCGCCATAGCGGGGTACGTGAAGAAGCACCCTGCTAGGCTCAGTATCTCCATCATGCCACATAGTAGAGGTTGACATGTGGGTTTATTTTCAAAGAGTAAAATATAATATACACAATAAATCCTAACATTTTTAAATCCAGAGCTAGTTTGTAAGTCAAACAAGACAGCTGCTCCATAGGAGAGTTGTAATCCTACTCAGGATTTGATGCTAGAAGAATTTCGTAGAGTAGAGCAGATTTTAATAGAGCGGAGCAGTCAATGAAACAATTTCGTAGAACATATTTGCATGCAATATTTTCACCAATAGGATATATGATAGCACGATGAATATATGTTTGTTTGCTACAGTTGTTCCACTTCTCTTTATGATGTATGCATAAAGTTATTATTTTTTCTCTACATAGAAATTGCTACGAAAACTGCACGGGCAATTGTGTAAGAAGAAGAACTGAAGAATAGAAACGGAATAGGACATTTTTGGGGTTAATCGGTTACATTAACAGGAACTTTTAATACTGGGTGGCCTTATTACATGGTACTAAAGGTTCTCACGCGAGGTTTTAGAAACCTTTATTTGTCGGGTTGGGAGACCACCCAGCATTAAACTTATTAGTATCAGTTGGTCTCCTCACCCAGTACTAATGCCTAAGCTTTTAGTATTGGTTAGGGACCTCGATCGGTACTAATAAGTTTAGTACTAAGTGGTCTCTCAACTCGGTACTAAAAAACTTTATTAGTACTAGTTATATCTACTCGTGACTTTTTCTCTTTTCTAACCGTTATAGATGATTTTTAGTATCAACTTAAATTGAAATGGGTATTAAAAGGGGTGAATGAAAGTCTGCATCTCCAGTAGTGGAGAAGGCAAGAATAGCATGTGAAATTACCCGTGTGGGCAAGTAGGTTGATGGTAGCATGTTCCATGATGCGTAGAACATCTTGGATGTAATTAATCTCGGTCACGTACACTTACTATTTGCTCTCTCTTTTTTTCTTCTGAACTTGATTGAGAAGTTCTCATAACTATCACAGAAATGCCCGCAGATTTAGCAACGGCTAAAAACATGTGTCACTAATAGATCTTTAGTGATGGGTATGTTTAAAGTTGTCACTAAAGATCACTCTTTAGTGCCGGACCTTAATTACGCTTGTCACTATTGAGGTACCTCGAGCTACCAAATCCTAAACTGGTTTTTAGTGATGGACGTCCTATAAGTCTCTTACTAAAGACCAGTTTATCAATTTTTTTCAAACTATATTAGATGGAGATATATCAAAGTTGTAAAGCTCAATGATATCTACAAATATGTAGTTAACAAATTTTTATTTAAAGTCATCTAGAGTATCAAATATATATTATAAATTTTTGTGAGGTCAAGTCAAAAATAGACTAGGTTATTCCATTAAGATCTACTTTGAGTGAGATAATAAGAAAACCGTGAAGGTAGAGGCCTTGGTTCAAATCATAGCAACTGTATGTGTAATTTTTATATGAAAAATCTTGTGACTTACAATGTTCAACCTCATTTATATGTCATGTAAAATACAACACATTTTTGCACGTATAAAATTAAAAAACCAGTATGGTTGGACTACTGCGATACATAATATTTTTTGACATTTTTTGTGCATACAAAATTTGAACGACTCTTTGCTAATGACGTGTGATCATTAGTGATAGGTATCTTATATGCTTTTCACTAATAAGGTATGACCATTGGTGATGCACCAATAGGACGCTAGTCACTAATGATCATTAGTGACAGGCGTCCAATAGGTTTGTTACTAATGATTTAAAATATTTAGGTGGGTGAAACAATATGTGCTCGAACACACATACTACTTATAAAATCTCCTATCACTCTTCTCCACCTATCCACTATCAACCATCTCTATCCCTCTCTCCACTAGACAATGGCAACCCAAGCTCCACCTAATGGTGGCTAGCATCACCTCGAGCTCTACCTACCACTGTGAGCTCCTCTCCTCCATCACTAATGCCACCTCTTCTTCTCCTCGGCCACCTCCTCTGTCGACAACAACGTGAGGAGCAGCTCAGAATGGTGATGACCATAATAGAAAGAGCCTCTCCACCTCGAATATAGTCACTATCGCTAATGTCGTCCTTACTTGAACTAAACTAAAAAGAATAATGGAATGAACGGAACAGAATTCTTCATCTCTAATAATTAACCATTAGTGATGGGTGAAAATCTATATCCATCACTAATGATCATCTTTAGTAACTGACGTAGAATACAATATGTCTCTAATGGTTAGTCATTAATGACGGGCGTACATCTATACCTATCACTAATCATTACTACAGAAAACCCTATTAATGACGGGTAATAACCTCTATTAGTGACGGGTAAGTCTACCATCACTCTTATCGTGTCAGTGATATAAAATCATTTGTGACGGGTGTTTACCCATCACTAAAGGATCAACCGTTAGTGACGGGCGACAATATTCACCCGTCACTAAAGGGGAGCCTATCGGCTCACCTGTTATGGCCCTTTAGTGACGGGTCATAATGTCACCCGTCACTAAAGGGTTCTTTAGTGATGGGTGATTATTGTCACCCGTCACTAATATTATGGTTATTTAAAAAAATTATTTTTAGTCTGTATCCTGAATCAAAGCCAGGATTTGGCAGCCAACATATCCAACATTCTAGAGCACATTACAGACAATTTATCACAGAACACAAACAATTCATCACAGAAGATTCATAACCAAATTAATATCACATATATTAACTTCTAACTCGTTATCTCGAAGAACATGGCTAAAACAAAGTTTCATAAGATTAACTTCTAACTAACTTCTAACTTTCACTAGGGCATTCCCTAAGAGCGATATCAAGAGCTTAAATAGTATCCTGTAGAGATTCTCTCTGTCTACCCATCATGAATTACTTAAGTTTGTACATGTCTAGTTTTACAGCCTCTTTTATGGTCATCATGTGCTCCTTCTTGAAGAAAAAAGAATCAGTACAATATGCACAATAGTTATCAGTGTAAAAAGAAAGATGAACAGGAAGACATCATACCCTAGGTTTACACCATATACATAACAGCCTCAATTGCACCATTGTTGATGTTAAAATGGAAGATGCATACTGTGCCAACTTCTAATGTGTTATCTCAAAGAAATTAGTTAAAACCAGTAGTTAGGTAGCATTGTCCATCCGTAGATTTAAGCACCGCAATTGGGACTGCCTCAGTACCTGCTACTGCTACTTGAATCTCGATGGTCTACTGGTGTAGGTGAGGTATGATGTACTTCTCACAATATTATCTTAAAAAGTACTATTATAATAAAATTTATACAAAGCTAGTTAGACAAGACCAAGTACATATATGTAGATGCTTGCTTTTCTGACATGTGCAAAGAGCTTACCACCGATTTCTTATTGATGATCGAGTTATTTATTATGCATACATATAACTGGGTCACAGAGAATAAACCTACCGAGATGTCTTGCAGGAGAGTCTTCCTTACTAGAGTAATATCTGTTGAATTGCCAAAATAACAGATGTCCTTTAGTTGATCCATTTGGTCGGTGTCGACCTCCCTGGCTATCTGCTTCCCTTTTTTCTTCGCAGTATTGCTAGGACCCTCACCCGCCATTATAAAAAAGTCAGTAAGTACATAAACAAAATATGCATTTCTAGTACGTAATATGAGTTTGCTATACATACCGCTATCACTGTCCTCTACTTTTATGGCTCCTGCGATCTTCTCATCGTCAAAATTATTAAAAATAGTAGTCATACAAGACTTTTGTGGTCAAACTGTTAGTTCCATATAGTCCCCTTCTACTATACGGACT
>KE371551.1:1302536-1314271 GCA_000418225.1 Zizania latifolia | reverse complement strand
GAGGATCTACAAGATACCTTGATTGTTGACTTGGCCATATTACAAGTATTCGATAATCTGAATGAGAGCGATTTGTATGTTTCTCCCTTTGTGAGAACATTTGTTTCCCTCATGAATACATATTGATCGATACTTGTACTTATCGTCGCTGCTGTAGTGTTTGTCAAGTGGAAGTTGTATTTCGACTTGCCTGGTGTGACTTTTGTGGCGTAGTCCTACGCATAATCTCATTGAGTCACTAGCAAGTCGAACACTTGATTTTAAGGAAGTCTTTCTGAAGTTTTAGTATCGACTTGCCAGGTGTGACTTTTATTTGTCCAATCTTGGACTGATTCTCATCGAGTCACTCGTAAGTCCGATACTCAAGGTTTAGAAGTTTTTATTTTCCGCTTTATTTTTATTTTTGCGCCCATTCACCCCCCCTCTGGTCGCTAGTTTCGGTCCTACAAACAGTGAAAATCAAAACAGAGTTAGGACGAAGGTTTTGAATACCGGTTCTGGAAAATATACTGGTCCCTCAAAAAATCCAGTAACCAGCCAGTGACCATGCAATTATGCAAATACCCTTTAGCGCCATTTCGTAGTTTTCAACATCTTTGTACTTCAAATAATTAGAAGACTTTCTTAATTGGTATAAACATTTAAGTGATTTTGACAATGAAAAGGAAACGAGAGAACATGAGAAGAAGCAGACTTGAACTCATGACCTCAACTACCATACCCATATTATCAACTACTAGGCCACAAGGTTGTCCCTAGTGTTCAAGATACATGTAATACACAAACCGAGTACCTAAAATTTCACTAGAATCTCATATTACAAGTACTGAAATCACATATTACTGATACAAATATTGAAATCTTCAAAGTATTAAACTAATTAAAAATCAATACAAAAGATAAATAAAACCATGAGAAATAGCTCTTTACATGTCACCGAGGATTTGACTAACAGTAATTAGACTTATTGGTGGCAAAGTAAATGAAAGTGAGACATCAAAAGACTGTTTTGAAAAGGCTGTGATTTATGGAGGCCAGAGGTTTATGGTTTTTCTGTGGGAAAAGTGTATTTTACATCCCTAAACTATCCCCAAAGTCTAGAATTCATCCCGAAACTTCAAAACTAGACATTATACATCCTTCAACTTTTCATACAGTTCCCTTAACATCATTTGACCGAGTCAGAGTTGTTTTGGATAACATGGTGCTGACATGGCAAGGTATTGTAATACTAAAAATATATTTTAATTAAAAATAGTAAATGATTACTAAAAGTCCAGAAAAAGATTGTCACATCCTCCATGGAGCATTTATAAGTGAAATTATTTTTTTCAAAAACAGGATAAAAGTGTAATTTCCCTGTGAAAACAATGCTTAAATCTGAATAAATCATATTTTAAGAGACAATTAAACTTTATTTCACTGTGAACCAAATTTAGATAGGATCTAAATTGTCCAATTTATAATTAGCATTTTTTAAGAATTTATGGATTTAATTTAATAATTTTGAAAATTCAAATACAAATCCCATGGAAGAAATTGCATTTGAATTTTTAATATTTCTAAATTATTTTTAAAAATTAGAGAAATTTTCAATTGCACATTAGTGTAAATTAAACCTAAATAAAATTGATCCATCTTAAAAAGATTAATGCAACCATAAAAAATTAATTTATAGACTGTAAAACTATTCTCTGCAGGCAAAATATTCTTTATATACTCAAAAGAATATCTAGGTTGTAACCGTACAGAGCAAATAAGAATTTTTTAAGTCATGTATTAATTTTTAAAAATCAAAAGTATTTTCAGTATTAGAACACATTTTCATATCATCCAAAACCACTTTGACTATGGTCAAAGGATCAAAAGTACACATTACGGAAAGTCGTGGTATGGTCAGCATCCGATATGGTAAGTTTAACTGTTTAAGAATGAACGTTAGGCTTATGTGATAATTCAAGGATGTAAAATGAACGTAACTCTTTTTTGCCAAGTTTCTACCAAGGCTGGATAGCAGTAGAAAAAAGAATAGTTACAGATATCTGGTGTAGTTGTAAGTGATAGAATAATAGTATAATATTAGTGTGTTGAACACGTAGCTTAGCCAAACAACAGCTAAAAATTTAGCCAGCCCATCATTTTAATATATCAGCTATAATGAAACATAATTACCTCTATTTAAAACAAATATAGCTGATAAACAAGCAGATAAGCAGTTGCTTCACTATGTTACAACTGAGTTATCCAATTAACAAAAGCGCACAGCAACCACCTGCGCTATTTTAAACTAATTTTCAGAGGAAAAAAGAACCTGTTTCGCCCATACTCCACGTCCAGTCCTTTCCAGATAATTCTGCACCAGGACTACTCCATTGAAATCTATGAGATGATTAGGTTAAAAAAATGTCAACGGAAGAGCAGAAAGGGAGGATAATAGGTAAACAAAATAAGAAAGTAACAGGGACTGAAGTCACAGGTGAGCTCAATGGTAATAGGCACTAACACACAACCCAAACAAACACATACACCAATCCACCCTGGAAAAAAATCCTTCAGGCGCTTGCTACAGTTGGATTTTTTTTACAGCTCTAGCCTCAAGTAACACAGAAATGTAACAGGTATACTATGAATCCATCAACTGAATCAATACCAAATCATGGAGTTAGACTAATGATGATGGTGTACCTTATTAGTAGTAAGTGATACACTAAACAGCTAATAGAAGGTATGACAGTTCTTTGCAGATGGATCAAACCAACTTGATCATTTACAGATTAGCATCCACTATATCAAACAGAAACAAAATTAACCACAATTAATTAGTGCTCCAGCATAAATTTTTGAAACAAAAGAGCCATTCTAGGCAGAGGAACAATGGGTGTAATTGTAAATAAAGATTGTTGGAGACTAATCACAGGTTTTGGGACTGTTTTGCATTCCTCTTAGCCACAAAACATGACAGGTTTGGGATACATATATGATAGCTTACTTGTAGCTTAAGAAAGCTAGAGCATATTCCAACTACTAAAGAAGATGCTAAACAAAATAAGATAGGTGATAAGGTACTGACATATGCACCAACTACTCCTAATAGATAAACATAAGAATTATCCTATCAATCTCCCCCTAAATCTTGTGTGGCGTCTTTTTGGGGAATTTGAACCATCCCAATCTTAGCACGAAGCTCCTGAAACTTGACCCGCCCAAGCGACTTGGTGAGGAAGTCAGCGAGCTGGTCCTAGGTGTTGATTTAGTTGGCCCTGACGCTCCCCTCGTTCAAGCAGCTCCGGATGAAGTGGGACTTAACCCGGATGTGCTTGCTGCGCTCAAGGAAGACGGGGTTCTTCGCCAAGGCCAAAGCAGACTTGCTGTCCACCCTGAGCTCCACTGCTTCAGCATCTCTACCAAGAAGATCACCAAGCAACCGAGCCAGCCAGAGAGCCTGAGTCGACGCGAAAGTGGCTGCGATGTACTCCGCCTCGCAACTGGACAGAGCCACCACCTGCTGCTTGACCGACTGCCAACTGATCAGACACTTACCAAGGAAGAACAGCGTCCCCGCTGGTGCTCTTGCTTGTGTCGATGTCACCAACGTGGTCGCTGTCGCTGTACCCGATGAAGTGTGCCGCACCGAGACACCTCGAGTAGTGCAAACCATAGTCGGAGGTCCCCGTGACATAGCGTAGGATCCTCTTCACGGCCTGCTGATGCTCCGTCGTCGGTCGCTGCATGAACTGAGTGACGTAGCCGACTGCGAACGCCAAGTCCGACCGCGTGTTGACGAGGTAGCGAAGGCTGCCCACAATGCGCCGGTACTGCATCGCGTCCACCTCCTCCGCCGTGCTGTCGCGGCTCAGCTTCAGCCTTTCCTCCATGGGAGTGTGGGCTGGGTTGCAGTCGGTGAGTCCGCCCAGCTCGACGATGCACTTAGCGTAGGCGGTCTGGCGAAGAGAGATGCCGGAGCTATCCTGGTGCACCTCGATCCCTACGCAGAAGGAGAGTAGCCCCAGGTCACTCATCTGGAAGGCGGCCTTCATCTCCGCCTTGAACGCCTCCACCTCGTCCTCCTTGGTGCCGATGATCACCAAGTCGTCGACGTAGACACCTACCAGCAGGGCATTGCCTCCCTTGCCCCGCTGGTAGACAGCAGCCTCGTGAGCGCTCTGTTAGAACCCCATCTGCTTGAGGGTGGAGTCCAGCTTGGCGTTCCAAGCTTGTGATGCCTACCGCAAGCCATAGAGAGCCTTGCGCAAGCGGAGAACCTTGTTCTCAGGTTCTCCTTGCCGGGGATGACGAATCCCGGCGGCTAGCAGACGTAGACCTCCTCCAAGTTGCCGTTGAGGAAGGCGGACTTAACGTCCATGTGGTGGACACGCCAGCCCTCCTAGGCTGCCAGCGCAAGAACACGAACGGACTCTATCCGCGCAACGGGCGCGAAGGCATCGTCGAAGTCGACTCCCTCCTGCTGGACGAAACCGCGCGCCACCAGCCGAGCCTTGTGCTTAACCACCACCCCGGCCTCATCCTTCTTGAGCTTGAACACCCACTTAAAGGTGATGGCACGGTGGCCGGCTGGAAGATCAGCTAGCTCCCACGTCCGGTTAGCGCCAGTGCCAGGCCTCGTACGGCGTCTTGCCGTCAAGAGCTTTGGTAGGCGAGCGGTTGAGATGGATGGCGGTCATCACCGCCTCTCCCCAATAGATCGCCGGCATCCCCCTCTGCTTGAGGGCGCGAGCGTTGGCCACCACCGTCTGGTTGCGGCGCTCGACGACGCCGTTCTGCTGCGGGGTGTACGGCGCGGAGAAGTGGCGTTGGATCCCCTCGTCAGCGCAGTACGCCGCGAACTCGGCTGCCATTGTCCGTGCGCAGCACCCGAAGCTTGCAGCCACACTCCTCCACAGCAGCTTGATGACACTTGATAGCGTCCGTGACTGCCGCCTTGGTGTCGAGCAAGACCGCCCACATGTAGCGAGACACGTCGTCAACGAGGAGGAAGTAGCACCGGCCTCCAGGGGTAGCCGGTGTCACGAGGCCGCAAAGATCGCCGTGCACAAGCTCTAGCTTCTCCTTGGCGCGGAAGCTCGCCTGACGAGGGAAGAGGAGCCGCCCGCTGCTTGGTCAACACGTAGGTGTCACAGAGCTGCTCCACGTGCTCGACACTCGGCATGCCCCGCACCATCTCCTTGCTGCCGAGCTGCTTCAGGGCCTCAAAGTTGAGGTGCCCAAAGCGCTCGTGCCACCGCCAGACGTCGTCGTCGCGACGGGCTGCAAGACACATAGGCTACGCCACCTGCACATGGAGAACATAGAGGCGATTGCTTCCTCTGTTCACCTTGACGAGAAGTTGGTGCTGACGATCCTAGATGCGCAGCACCCCATGCTCAATCTCCACGCGCGAGCCGTTCTCATCCGGCTAGCCAAGGTTGATGATGGAGTTCCTCAGCACGGGGATGTAGTAGACACTGGTGAGCAGCCGATGCTCACTGGTCTTGGCGGTGAAGACAACGGAGCCGACGCCCTTTATCTCCATGACAGAGGCGTCCCCGAACTTGACGGAGCCTCGCACGCCAGAGTCCAAGTCAAAGAAGTACTCCCGCCACCCAGTCAAGTGGTGGGTGGCGCTGGTGTCGAGGAACCAGCCGTCGATCTTGTCGTCGCTGGACCCATTGCTAAGGAAGACGTGGGCGCGCGGCTCGTCGAGGTGGAGAAGAGCAGCGGCGGTCGGCGCGGGAGGGGAGTGTAGCTCGATGCTCCTCTGTACGAGGAACAGAGCCGGCTCGTCACCCTCCTGCGCTTGCACGACGTGTGCCTGACCGCCGCGCTTCGCCTACCGGCAGTCCTTGACCCAATGGCCGGTCTTGCCACAGTTGTGGCAAGTGTCGTCACGAGTGGCCTTGCACTCGCCGTCGGCGCCGCCAACAGCGCCTCCATGCGCGTGGGAGGCTCCTTGCGTGGCCGGCGCTTGCGGCCGCTCGACGAACCCGATGCCTCCTTTTTCCGCTCCCGCTGGCGGGCGAGCCACTGCTCCTCGGTGAAGAGAAGCTTGCCACCGATGATGACCGACTCTGAGAGGTAACTGCTCGCGGTCGTCGATAGCCTTGAGGCAACCCGTCACCTCGTCGATCGTCAGCTCAGAGAAGTCCAGCAGCGTCTCGATCACCAGAGAGACCTGCGTGTACTTCTTGGGGAGACGTGGAGAAACTTCTCAACAGCTCTCCTCGTCGATGTCGTCGTCGTCGCCGTACCACGCCATCTGCTGCATCAGGGTGGTAAGACGGAGAGCGAAGTCGTCGACATCCTCGCCCAGCTTGAAAGCCAGGCGGTCCCACTCGGGTGCAGTCGCTGCCGATGCGTGCCGCGGCGATGGCGTCCCAGGCGTCCTTGGCGGTCTCCTTGTTCACGAGGGTGGGCTGCATCTCCGGTGAAAAGGCAGCAAGAAGGGCCTCCAGCGACGTACCGCACCGCCTCCCACATGTGCCTCGCCTGCATCTTTACCTTCATCACCATAGACCACTCGTTGTAGTTGGTCTTGGTGAACATGGGCCATCCGCCACCAATGCCAGAGTCCTTGAAGACGGTCTGGACGACGGGAGGGGAACCGTGTTGGCTGAAGCACAGACAAGCAATTCACAAGAGCGAGAGAGAATTTTGTACTGCGCAATGAATCAACAGCTTTTCTGTAGTTCATTTACTCCCTATTATTCATCTGAGTACATGCGATGATGGCCCGGCCATTCCGCCACTACAGCAGGGGGTCCGCACACACTACGCACTACTCTACGTGCATGTCTCCACGACGCAGCGTGGGCTCATGCAAAAGACTCAGCTAACTCTAACCGAAAGACCAGCATGCAAAGAACAAATTAATTCAAACGTAAACAAACTAGATTACCCAACAATACTCCCCCTAATCTAGATGTGATTGACGTTGACAACACCAAGCTTCTCTCGCAAGTGCAGAAATCTCACTCGACCAAGCGATTTGGTAAGAATATCTGCCAGCTGATCGTCGGTGTGAATCTTCTTGATGACAACCCGGCCACCTTCGACACATTCCCTGATGAAGTGAAACCGGGTCTCAATATGTTTGCTTCGCCCATGAAACACCGGGTTCTTACAGAGCTCAATTGCAGACTGGTTGTCGATGTATATTACCACGGCATCAGCTGTTCTTCCGTAGAAATTACCAATCAATCGCCCGAGCCAGACTCCTTGACAAGCTGCAGATGCTGCCGCGATGTATTCTGCCTCACACGATGACAGCGCCACCACTGATTGCTTCTGGGACTGCCATGACACCGGTGCATCTCCAAGACAGAACAGGACACCGGAGGTGCTCTTGCGATCATCCAGGTCACCAGCCATATCCGCGTCGCTATATCCCTTGAGTTCGATGTCGTCATCTCCCTTGGAGTAACACAGGCCATAGTGGATTGTGCCAGCCACATAGCGAAGCAGATGCTTGACAGCGCTTAGATGTTCTGTTGTAGGCTTCTCCATGAACCTACTAACGTATCCAACAGCGAAGCTAATATCCGGCCTGGTGTGCACCAAATACCGTAGACTCCCAACCAAGCTGCAATACAAAGTGAGATCAATAGATGGGTTAGAGCTTTTCTTACTCAACTTGAGTCGAGCTTCCATCGGCACTTGCACAGAATTGCAGCCATTCATGCCGGCCTTGTCCAGTAGCTTCCCCGCATACGCAGCTTGATTCATTGTGATATTCCTGGGTAGCTGTTTCACTTCTATCCCCAAGTAGTAGCTCAGCTGCCCGAGGTCACTCATCTTGAAAGAGCGCTTCATCTCCCTTGAATGACTCGATCTCTGCTTGATCCGCCCCGGTGAGAATCAAGTCGTCAACGTACACTCCAAGGAGAATACGCTTGTGACCAGTGCCACGCATGTACACGCCATGTTCTTCCTCGCAGTGTGTGAACCCGAGCGCCACCAACGTGCGATCCAGCTTAGCGTTCCATGCTCGAGGGGCTTGACGTAGACCATAGAGCGCTTTGTGAAGGCGCAACACTTGTCTCCCGTCCAGCAATGGAGAAACCTGGTGGCTGAGCGACGTAGACTTCCTCAGTGAGATCGCCATTCAAGAACGCAGACTTGACGTCGAGGTGATGAAGCGACCAGCCTTCATGTGCCGCCACAGCTGCCAATGCTCGTACAGAATCAAGCCGTGCCACCAGTGCAAACACTTCATCGAAGTCCACACCGGCGCGTTGCACGTACCCCTTTGCCACAAGACGCGCCTTGTGTCAGATTACTGCACCCTGGGCATCCTTCTTCAATTTAAACACCCACTTCAGACCAATTGGCCGATGCCCAGTTGGAAGTTCTGTTGCCTCCCAGGTACCATTCTCCTTGATAGCAGCCATTTCTTCCTCCATTGCTGCGAGCCATGCTGGATCAGTTGCAGCCTCATCAAAAGAGGAGGGTTCCTCGGTTGCTACCAGCAGCCATTTATCCGGATCAAGTTCACGAGGCTCGGCTGTGTTGATGCAATTCTCCACCATGCGGTATCGCCGTGGCGCCCCATTGTCGTCGTGGTCTTGTTCTGATGCAATGTGCGATGGTGGTGTGCAGTGCTCCACCCGAGTCCTGTCCGGAGTGTTCACAGCATTCACCGGAGTACGGTAGCCGTTGCTATCTTGCTCCTCTTCAGATGGAACCGCAGGGGATACAGGAGTGCTCGGCACGCTGCTACTCGAGACCATGTATTCAACAGTGAAAGTCTCAGGTACAGCATTGCCACTCACCTCCCAATTCCACCCTTTGGCTTCATCAAATACCACGTCGCGAGTAACATGTAGACTCCCGCCCACAGGATCGTACACTCGGTAAGCCTTCGAACCTGGTTCATATCCCACGAACACCATCTTCTTGCTTCGATCGTCTAGCTTGGCGGCGTGCGGACGTGTGACCTTGACATATGCGATACATCCGAACGTGCGCAGGAAGTGCACGGTCGGCTTCACACCATGCCAAGCTTCATAAGGAGTCTTGCCAGTGACACTCTTCGTTGGCGATCTGTTGAGAAGACTGCAGTGCTTACAGCCTCCCCCCAAAACATACTAGGCATGTCCTTCGCCTTGAGGAGGCAACGAGCCATTCCCATCACAGTTTGATTCCGGCGCTCCACGACCCCATTTTGCTATGGAGTATATGGCACCGTGAGTTGTCGATTCACACCCTTCTCCATGCAATACTCACTGAAAGTGACTGCTGTGAACTCCCCACCACGATCTGTGCGAAGCGCACGAAGCTTCCTTCCCGTCTCTACCTCGACGCCTGCCTGAAATCTGCGAATTACAGTTGCCGCCTCATCTTGTGTTGTCAGCAATACAAGCCACATATACCTGCTGGCGTCATCAACGAGGAGAAGGAAATAACGCCGCCCGCCATGTGTTGCTGGAGTGACAGGGCCGCATAAATCGCCGTGGACGAGGTCGAGACGTCCTTTGGCACGGTACTTGGCTTCTTGGGGAAATGCAGCTCGACGTTGCTTGCCCACGAGGCAGGCATCACACAGCTGATCAACGTGATCAAGCTGTGGAAGCCCACGCACCATGGCTCCTTTGCTCATCTTTTTCAGTCCATCGAAACTCAGATGACCAAACCTTTCATGCCAGCGCCATGCATCGTCGTTCGCGTGTGCTAGGAGCGAGACCGGCTGCGCAAGACTGAGCACAACCTTGTACGGCCGGTTCGTGGACCGCTGCACCTTGGCGAGTAGCTCCTTTGATGGATCGTGCACCCGAAGAACACCGTCTTCTATCAGCACCTGGCATCCAGCCTCATCAAGTTGCCCCAGGCTTATAATGTTGCTGCGCAATCGTGGGATGTAGTAGACATCCGACAATACACGATGGCGCTCGCCTCGTGCAGCGAAGACGATCGTGCCACGCCCGAGGATATCCACCAGGGAACCGTCGCCGAACCTCACTGTGCCGGTGATGGTGCGGTCCAGCTCGGTGAAGGCCGTGCCGATCCCCGTCATGTGATTTGATGCTCCCGTGTCGAGGTACCAGACACCATCATCGTTGCCGCTGATGTTGTCGGTGTCGCCGAGTTGTATCGTCGCGCGTTCCTCGTTGAGAAACACATGACCGCCGATGCAGGCCGGAGTAAAGGACGTAGCAGCATGTACAGGCACTGTTGGGATTGCGACGGCTCGTGCCATCAGCAGTCCAGGCTCCTCGTCGGCGCCTACTTCCTCTGCCAGCAGTGCTTGAGCAGCCGCCATATCCTTCTTCCTCTTGCGGCACTCCCGTCTCCAATGCCTAGCTTTGCCGCAATATCTGCAGGTGTCTTTGTCGACGGTTTTGCTCCCAACATCACCCTTCCGTGCATCGTTGGTGAAGCGTTTGGGTGGCTGTGAGTTGCGGCGCGGTGGCACTGAGTCACCGCCCACTCCACCACTGGTTCCGCCAGGGTTGCCGTCACGTGCTCCTTCCTTGTCACGCTTGCGCAAACGGCGGATGAGGTCCTCTTCCTTGGACGAGAGGAGAAGACGAGAGCCAAGCTCCGCAGCCGCCGTGCGCGCCTCAAATCGCTGTTCGACGGCTCGGAGGCGCCCGGTCACCTCCTCGACGGACATTTCCTCGACGTCCAACAAGGTCTCGATTAAGATCGCAATCTGCATAAATTTCTCGGGGACGACCTGCAATAGCTTGCGCACAACCTCCGCATCATCAATTTTGTCACCGAGCATCCGCAGATTGTTGGCGAGGTTGGTGATCCGCATAGAGAAATCATCCACGCTCTCGCCCTCCTTGAAGGCGACGTTGTTGAAGTCACGCCACAGCTTCTGCGCGTTTGTGACACGCACACGCTCGACGCCTACTCGCATACTCCTGATGGCTTCCCACGCCTCCCGCGCGGTCTCCTTGCTACCGATCGTGTTCACCATCTCCAGCGGAACGGAGCGAGCGATCGCGGCTAATGCCAGCCGGTCCTCACTGTACCCAACGCCTCCGGGATCGATCGCACCCCACAGGCCCTAAGCCTGCATGTTGATGCGCATCATCGTTACCCACTCCGGGTAGTTTGTCTTCGTCAGCATCGGGTACTGCATAGACCCCGATGTCTCCTTGACGGTGCAATGAACCACGATTGGCAGCTCCCATTGTGGTTGCCCAGTGTCGTCGTCCCACCCGCGTCCACGTCGCGACGGTGGCGACTGCAAACGGCGCCGGTTGCTTGGCGGTGCACTGCCATGGCGGCCAGCCATCTTCTCTCCCTGACCGGAACAGGGCTCTGATACCACGTGTTGGCTGAAGCACAGACAAGTAATTCACAAGAGCGAGAGAATTTTGTGCTGCGCAATGAATCAGCAGCTTTTCTGTAGTTCATTTACTCCCTATTATTCATATGAGTACATGCGATGATGGCCCGGCCATTCCGCCACTACAGCAGGGGGTCTGCACACACTACGCACTACTCTACGTGCATGTCTCCACAACGCAGCGTGGGCTCATGCAAAAGACTCGGCTAACTCTAACCGAAAGACTAGCATGCAAAGAACAAACTAATTCAAACGTAAACAAACTAGATTACCCAACAAACCGCGCCGGCCATGGCAGCCACGGCGCCTGTCCGGGGAAGGGGAGGCGCGCCACCTGTGAGGGCTCCACGCGCCAGCATCCCATCCACCTTGCTCCCTGTCGTTGCGATCACGTCCGCCAAGGCCGCGCGCGTCGAAGTCCCGCAGTGCTTGCTCCAGCGCC
>KE371551.1:1258039-1269741 GCA_000418225.1 Zizania latifolia | reverse complement strand
CCCGTGCTCGGGACCCCTTGCTATTTATACCCCCGTTGGGTCTAACCTATCGTACAGCACGCTCCGACGGGACGTAGCACGGCTTGATCGGACGCAGCACGCCTTGATGGGACGCGGCGTGCTGCCTACTCCCCAACTACTCCCTGGTTTGACGCCGCCCGGCAGTCCTATGCATCTGTCACGCCTGGAGCCTCCGACCGCTTTGCATCGTGTCGCATTTAATGCGCCACGCTGCTTTCGGCTGGCTCAGGCGGGGTTGGTATGACGGGCCTGATGGACCCTCTACCTGGCCCATTAGCCAGAAATGGGGTCTGTGGGCTACCCGGGGGGTATATCCCCCACAATGATCCTATAATTGATGCAAATGCACGTGATGAATCATTCTAGTTTTCTGGGAAGCATAGGGCTTTGCTGTCCGAGTGGAAGCCACTGATTGCTCCAGTCTCACGATGTAGACCATAGTGCACTTTTGAAGAACCCAACAAGTCTGTGCCGTTGCAGTTAGCACCCTGCCTATCTGTGTCATGCTGATACGAGTCATCCTGCATCATTTACAAGTCATAAATTTTTTTTCATTGACCTTGAATGAAACAACTAAAGAAAAGATGAATTCTCTTAAGAGTTGAGATTGAGATATATAATATGTCTACGCAATCTGCATTCATATGTGGGGAATGACCTACATGTCAATGTAATAACGCAGTACATGTGATGAGAAACATGATGCCCCACCCCTAGCAGGTGTAGAAGCCAGTAAGACAGCAATGCAACAGTCCACATCATGTTAAACAGGACAATCCATACAATAAAGATATAAACATGATGCCTGATGAGGAATTATCATATTGCATTATTCTAGCATGTGTGGCATCGGAAGCCTTTACAGCGCCATCTTCATCCAATCATAAGTTTATAAAAAAGCATGCTGCAGAAGGAGTATTAATGTATTATGCAGTTTCCTGGGAATTTAGACCAAATATTGTATATCCAAGCTAAATTGAGCATCTTCCTATCCATGTAGATCACATTACTCTGATCTTTGATGATAAACAAACAAACCACGGAACTCACCCAAAACAGTGGATTCTAGATGGTTTGGCCACCAATCCATCCAGTCTGAGCGAACCGAGCAACCATCGGTAGGCCACACTGCCATGGAAGGCAATACTGCCACACTCCTCTCGCTAGGGGAACCATAGTACACGCAAACGACGGACTCCGCGCCATGAAGGAGGGCACCCGTGGCTCCGTAGCAGCCGCACTGGATCCCCGGTGACACGGCGGGTCCTGCGCGGGAGTCGAAGGCGGCGATGGCATCTGCGATGGAGGGGAAGGTAGAGGGAGCGGAGGCGAGCATCTCGATCAATGGGCCCCGGCGGGTGGAGGCGAGGAGGAGGGAGGAGGCGACCGATGGCTTGTGGGAGGGCGGCAGCGGGGGAGGGGAGCGGGCTGGCGGCGGCGAGTAGAGGTGGGCAGAAGAGAGCGGAAGTGGGTGGAAGCGAGCAGGAGGGCGTAGGCGAGTAGGAGGGCAGAGGCGACCGGCGACTGGCGGGGGTGCGGCGGTGGCCGGAGGCGGGTGAAGGAGGACGCGAGAGAAGGTGTGGCGGAGCGGGGTGCTCTTGGTTGTGGGGTGGTGGGGTACCGGGAGAGAGAGGCGGCGGTATGAAATTCTAGGTAATTAGGTTTAGGGTGGCCAGATTAGCACCAGCGGTATGAAATGCGGTTAGGGCGTCTGGCGCATGGAGCGGTGAGCGGTGATTCGGTAAGAGGGATGAAGGGTTTAGATTCAATAGAAGCAAAAGAAGGGTTAAGATTTATTTGATGGTAGATGATGGTAGAGTAAACAACTCGTCAATTATATAGTAGGGTAGATAGATGAAAGACAATTTTGCTCTACTACAGTAACCATGCTAGTGTTATGCTACAATAATCGACATGCTACAGTATGGTTGCTACGGTGTATACAAAATTTTTCAAGGTCCATACAAATTTATAGACTGAAAATAGATACGGTGCATACAAATTTTATGATTTGTCCAATATAAAAACATCCACTAATCACTCTCATCTAGCAAACAAAGCATTAGCAATGTTGTCACGGAAGGCATTTATATTTTGATCTTCGTCATCTACAAGTGTATTTGCACCCCTCCGTTGAGATGAAAACTCTGAAAAAGGCATGTAGTTTTCATCACGGTCACACATGTCAAAGTCTGCATCAGCCATAGCACTCTCTCAAATAAAGTTATGAAGCGCCATACATACAAGTATTATTTTACTTTGCTTTGCCATTAGATAACTTGGTAAGTCTAAAAGAATCATCCATTTCATCTTTAAAACTCAAAATGAACGCTCGATGACATTTCGAAGAGATGAGTGCACAAAATTGAATACCTCCTTTTTACCTATTGGTCTTGGGCCTTGTCGAAACTCTGGCAAATGATACTTCGTACCCTTGTACGGTGCAAGATAACTAGGACGGTTAGGGTAGCCCGAGTCGACAAGATAAAACTTCCCTACAAAATAATAATTATTAATGACAATCACAAATATGCTTCTTTTAAATAATAATACACTAGTAAAATACTTGTGTTTACCTAGAGGAGGATGTGGATACTTGTCGCCATATTTACGTACTGAATCATTAAAAGCTTTCATGTCATGTGCTGATCCTGGCCATCCCGCGACACCAAATGTAAACCTCATATCAAAGTCGCATATAGCCAACACATTCTGAGTGGAGTACCCATGACGACCCACATGTTGAAGGACCTTCGAAGCTGGCACCACAATAGGGATATGTGCACCATCAATTGCTCCAATGCAATTATCAAAGTATGGTGAAAATCGTGGAGATTGTAATCTCTGATGCACTGCCAAAAATTTAGGATCTCTTGACTTGATAATATCTGCTGATAGCATATACACACTATCCAAAACTTCTTGAAACTTTCGACTAATCGTCTCGGTTGACCTCTCAAAACGGTTTTCAGCTTGTCTAATTGATTGAGGGAACCAACTATCCACAAAAACATAGCTAAAGACTCTACCGATGTCATCTTCTTCGATGACGTCAAGCCATAGGTCGATACTAACAAGTTATGTAGCCTTTCAAATAGTATTCTACTCATCCTTAACATGTTGAAACAAGTTGTGGGATTTTGAAGAGTTCTTCTAACCCAATCATATCCAGACAGTTCAAGTTGCTTCATCTTAGATTTGTTTATGAAAGAGTCATAGTAGTACGTACCAATCATGCATGCAATGGTACCATATCGTTGCATCACCTTCAAATATTCGTGTGCAAACTCAATTGTTTCATCCTCCTCATCACTTGACGAAAAATTCATCTACAAACAGTTACAACATAGATCAATCAACCATGCATATATCAACACACATCAAAGCATACTAATAAACAGTTCTATCATGTAGTTCATAAGAAAGTACATTATAAGTAATGAAAGCAGTTCATAAGACATTACATAGTTTATAGTCAGTTTAGTTCGTATTCATTTCATAAGACTTAGTACATTTTCATGAGTTGACACTAACGCTTCAACCAAATAAGCCTGGCCTCGTTCGTGCTGAAGTTAAAGAAAATTTCACGGTTTTTAGCTTTCACAAACAACTGGCTAGCCATAAAATACTCTATACTTTCTTCCACTGCGCCACATTGAACAGCCATTTGAAGTGCCTTCTTCATGGATGAGGCCATGAGCTCTCCCTGCAGCACCTTTTGGGCAACAACACTATCAGCCTTCAAATTCTCTAGAACACCCCTCATAATATTCACCATAGGACTCTTCGTCTTCTTAGTTAGACTAGTGACACTAGTATTGGTGCTATTAGTCCTCTTTCGGGTATTGGCATTCATAGGGCTATCATCAAACTCTTCAAATTCATCAACTTCAATCCTTTCATCACATCACTCTCTAATGTCTTCTCCATGAATACATGATGATGAGCCATCTACAGCCACTTGATCAAACATTTGCTCAAGTTGTCCAAGATTTTCTAGGGGGCATTCCTTAGCTTCTTCCATTCTGATTTTCCCTGAAAAGTAGACATAAAAGAAAGCAAAAAATAAGCTTATGTTGATGTTCTTATTAAAAAACTACATCACAAAATAAGGTACCTTAGTGTTGTCTTTCTAGAACTGCTCATCAGCAACGACCGTCCCATTGGCACGTTCAAATTCAGTTTGTTTGTTAAGCCACAACCAAAACTGATATAGCCCCTTAAGCTGACTCCATCTATTTCTCAGTTGTTTTGTATTGTGTCTCAGACCAACACTAATGTAATACTTTTCAGTTATATTCTTGAACCCTCGGTTAGTAATGAAACCATCGTTCGTATTCCCAACCCTTTTTTCCTCAAGGCAAATGTCACAGAAAACATAGGTATTCTTTAAACTCCAATTTGCCTTATCAACTGGCCCATCCATCTAGTAGAGTTTGTATACGACATATGGGTTATTTAAATAACAATATGAACATCAAGATAGAAGCAATGCAACATTGCATTATTTAATCACTGTACTACCTAGCAATTTAGGAATATTTTGTCCTATCTGTACATGGGTTCAGGGTGGTGCATGCCATCCAGACTTATCTTTTGTGGTAAATCATTTTAGGATGTGAATAATTAGCTTCCTCTCTTCTGAAACCATGCAAGTTTATAGCTATATGCATGTAAGCCGTAGCATGTTAACTTTGAATTTTTTGCTCTTGGATTTGTGTTCCTTACATAAGTAAAGAATATGAATTTAGGAGTCTGAAGTTTGGTACCTATGTAAATATGCCAAGTAGAGCCAATTTAAGATAAGCAATCCCTATCGGTTTCTCTGTGCCTACTGATATGTCCATATATAGGTTTTCTAGTAGAGTTTGCATACGACACATGTGTTATTTAAATAACATCATGAATAAAGAATGATTGATGCTCACGAAATGAATATGCCCAAAAGAGCCATCGTCGTCTTCTAGTCCATCACATACATCGGCCACAGGTGCACTTTCACTGCTCCCACCAGCGGCAGCGACCACAACTCGAGTCTGTGGAGCACTCCTAGCTGTGGCGGTGGCGGACCGAGAACCTCCACGTCCTGTACTGCGAGGTGGGCGAAACAACATCGCTGCCTTGGATGATGCATCTCTGCCATATTTGCGTTTCAATGTGCCACCACGGCCGGAGGATTATAGAATATCTTTGTATGATGACAGGTGGAGGAATTCAGCCACCTGTGTGTTGAGGCCGATGTTGTCCATACCAATAGGATTGACGGGCGACGCCATGGTAGCCGGTGTGTGAAGAAATCAAAGGGAGTAGCATGGTCATGCTCGTGGTCACCGTGCTCCATCTGCATGTGAAAAAATTGACATCCAGTATTAAACATCACACTCAGCTGAACTGAAAACTATGTGCTGTAATCTTTCAGTTCAATTCAGTTCACTTAGAACAAGAAAACTATGCATGGATTGCCCACTATGCATGATTGCCATCTTTTTAGGGTAATGTTATTTTTACATTCAGAAAGCCAGGAAGACAAAAGGATACATATAAGTTCTACAAAAAAGGTTAGAACCCAAATTGTCTACCAGTTAAGTTTGGACGCTGACATAACAAAGATAAGGTGGTGTAATTCTGGTGAGTTAGTATTCAAATTTGCTTGAGAAAAATATGTATGAGCCGCATGTTACAACATTCACAGCAACTAGAGGCATCAAAGGAACATAAACAGTAACTTTTCCTTGCTCTAAAACAATTTATGCATACTACTTGTTTTTTCATTCTTTTCCTTACCATCCTCTGACTCAATTATCAACGATATCTGAAGCATCAATATGATTTCTGAAGCATCAATATTCACCAATCCAAAAGATGATTATGTAATTGCTGTAGAATTCAGCTACATAACATTCCACTAGTAGATGAAACCCAAGTAATGACACAAGATATCTAGTTAGCAAATAAAGGGAGCAAATGCACCACATCGACATAATATAAAGATCAAGCTCTCATGCATAATGGCATTTCCAATTTCTCTCCTGCTGATGTACTCAGGAGGAATCTCCTTTTGAATTTCTGCTCCTAACCAAATACATTCAATTCAAATTTCCAATTTCTGGAACGACCTTTGTCAATTACAGTAGTGGCTTTTGATTTCCAGCTCGGGAATTAATAATGAATAATACACTGAAGAAGAATACCACATCAAGAAAGAAGAATCTCATCATGAACATAAGAACAAATTTATACCACCGCATTGAACAGGACAACGGTGGTAGTACATTTCATACCAGATCGGGACGCCAGGAGGAGGAGGGGCGACAGCAACCAGGAGAGGCGGTGGCACAGATTGGGACGGGAGCTCGGCAGTGGCGACATATTCGGACGAGAGCTCGGCAGCGGCGGAAGCATTGGACGCGAGGAGTGGCGGCGGTGGAAAAACTGGACGGGGAGATCGACGGCGGCCTGGACGGGAGCTCGGCGACGGCGACAGCGACGGCCGGGCGACGCCCTGGTCGCGCCCTGGTAGCAGAGTCTCGGGCTGGGCTAACAGGAGAATGGGGGCAAAAGAGTAAAGGGTCCCCTATTAGCTCCCATTAGTTCACTTTTATGGACTAATGGGCTAACCATTAGTTGGCCCATAAATTAATAATTAGTTCACTAATTAGTTGGGTTGTTTAGTTAAACTAAAGCTAAAAATAGCTACTAACTGTTAGTTGATGTGATCTAAACAGGGCCTTAGCTCAAGGTAACATAAATGTTAATGGAATCAATTACGGTGCTAAGAGATAACAAAGTAACAGATTACTGAATTTATTTGGTTAACAAGCGTAACGCATTCTATTAACATTATAGTGTTTGGTTGACAAGTGTAGCGCAAAGCACACAAGAACTTCAGAAATTAACCACACGCGAATGCTTGCGGGATGAAGAACTCAAACAAAATCCGAAGTGAAAATCTGATCAAACGGCGTCACATGAACCATGCCCCAGTAGTGAAATTTTGCGTGTAATGATGTAATCACCTTTGCAAAGAACAGAATACCCAAAACAAGTTCGCATTGAGTAGCAAAAGAATTAAACAGGAAGTGCGAAACGCAAATGCCTACCCATCTCCGCCGTCATTCTCGTGATCAGCCATCTTGGTGACGACGACGATGAGTAGATGAGAAGGAGGAAGCAAACAGGGTTCGCTTCTCGGTCCTTGGGTCTACGAAAGGGTCCCCCTTGACAGCGCCTGCCACGGGAGGGCCGCCCTCTTCCGAAAATATATAGCAGCGGGAGAGGAGGAGCCCGTGGCGGCAGCACGGCCTCCTGGTCGATCTAGCGACACGCGAGGGGCTCTGTCTGGCCGCGCACGCGAAGGATCAGCCATCGGAGCGCGTGAGGGATTAGACGCTGGCGCGAGCGAGGGATCGACCGTTGGCGCGTGCGAGGGATCGACTGGCGGCACGCGCGACTGTGAGAACGGAGACGCCAGACGCGACTACGTGAGACCATGCGAGCGAGAGAGCCAGCCGGTAACGGTAAGGGTTTGCACCCAATTTGGGCTGTCATCCCTTTCCTTTAGGCTCAGTAACGATTTCCTTTACTCTGATTACAGCCCAGCCTAAACAAACATAGATAACGTTTTTGCTTCGCACTGTAATCTGATACGGGCTGAAATGAGCCCAACCAAACATCTTCTAGATTCCTCCGCTACTTTAGTGATCTTCGATCATAAACATTAAATACTTATTTTATCGAAAGAGATAGGGGCTGTTGATTTAGTCCTTCGGTTAAGGTGGTATCGTCCTTGGGACCCTGTATACTAATGGGAATGGGATTAGATCTTTTACTAGCCTTTACCTTCGAACTAACATAGCTTTCTTATGGTCTAAGGGGGCCTCTGAACTCTCTATAACCCCTTCGTAGTTTTGTCACCAAAGAGGTGATAGGGTATTTATATCTTCCCCGATAATTTACTTTGAATTTTCTCAAATTGATATAGATAGATAGAGTGGTCTGTGTGTATTATAGTTGTAGAGTGATAAAATCCTATGCTAATGCACATGTTGATTTTGAGGATATCAATGTGAAAGTTCTGATGTTTAGCGTTCATCCCAAATTTGATGAACTAAGTCATAAGTGAGAGACGTCGTTGGATGGATAGAAGAGAATGAATGAATTAACATTGTTGGACAAGGGCACAAGTATATTATCAATTTGCTTGGTCAAATGGATTAGGAGATTGGTGCAAACTCCAATACTAGTACCTGGGTATTCTTGATTCAGGTATGGATATGGCTAAGGATATTGGTTGGGAGACTAGTTTTGAGGGAGAGTATGCATTGACCATTTGAGGAGGAAGATAGGATTCGTTGCGTATTACATGTTCGACTTAGTCCCTCTGTCGTACGGCCACAATGGAGGAATGTAGGGAAAATGATGCTTACGTCCATCCGGTGCATTAGGAGAAGAAGTTTCATGAGTACTTTTGTTAGCTCCACCAGACATACCGATTATTTTTTAGCGTTTATGGACCAATACAGACATAGCACAAGAAAGATCATCGGAGAAAGAGAGCAACCCATATGACCAAAGATCGCATATTAGAAGCTAAGTTGAGCCCGTGCCTATGCGAGATCAAGTTGTAAGGATCCCTACGTTACTACTATTTTGTCTTAAATTTTGTATGTCCAACTAGATTTGTTTTTTGTTATGTAGTCCAAAGAGCTTATTCACATGGTCAATGAGGTGGGCAATACACTTGGACTTCAAAGAAGAGAAGAATAGACTGAGAGCGCACTCCACAATATGCTCGAGGTACTATTGGTGCATAACAAACGACTTCAGATTATATGGGACTAACACTTAACATAATTGTGGTTTCTTAATTATTGTAGAAGATAAGCAATAGATGCTGCAAGGTGGCGGTAAGACTTGTTTGTTGTGCCATTAGAGATGATGTCTATGTCTCTCGCCACATTCTTGTGCCTCTACCTCAGTCCGCATATCCAAGTATGGACTAGATCTCCCTATCAAGTTCATGTCACCTAGAGAGTGGTGCATCTTCCTCCCACACTCTTAGGGACAAGAGTTCAGTTACTCCAAGCGATAATGCAGAGGAGGTGAAAGATGATGATAAGGATTACACCATGCATGACACCGAAGAAATTGATTTTTCTCGATGCCCCTTAGCCATCATAGCCCACTCAACCATACAACACTCGTCGTACACATCAAAAAACTCAAAGATATGCACTATTATGTCTTTTTTCCTTCTCTAACCATTGATGAACCTCAAAATTTATCTTCAAATATGTAAGTACACTTCGGGGACTAACACTATTTCATGTCAATGCAAGAAGTGAAATCCCTTTTTTACCAATGGTTATATCGATGCATGATACAATGTATTTTGTGTATTAAAAACTCCTTAATGTTATGTGTGATCTCCTCTATATGATGCACTAGTTGTGATGGTCTCTATATATGGATTTGTTTGGTTGCTCATACATTCCTAGCCTGGCCCGAATTGTCACAGCCTGGAATTAAAAAAAAAGAAAATAAAAATAAAAGCTATGAATAAAAAGAATGAAAATGGAATTTTAATAAGGAGTAAAATAAAGTTTTTCTAAAGGAAAATTTTGGGAAGAAATTTTTTAAAATAAAATGTTGATAGAAATTTTGTCAAAGTCTATAAAAGAATAATATTTTTTTGGAATTTTTCTGACTAAAAACCTATTTTCTAATTTTTGAAGGGCTTTTTCTAAAAGAAAATAAAAGAAAAATAAAAAATAAAAAATCCCCTCCTTTCCTGGGCCGACCGCCACCGGCCCATTTCTTGTTTCCCCTCCTCGCGCGCGCGCCCCACCAACCCGGCCTAGCTCCCGCGTCCCGCGTGGACCACCTCCGCCATAGGCCTGCCCTGCGCGCTTGCCACTGACAGGCGGGCTGCGCCCCGCCTACCAGTTGTCTTCCACCTCCCATTGGCCACGCCCCGCGCCCTAGCTCCGCTTCACCGCCGTCTCCCTTGGCCTGATCCAAGCTTACCGCCACCACCGCCATGTCACCTCGAACCGTTCCTCCATGAATCAAGCTTGGCCCGTGTCCAAAACCGCTCCGTCACACCCTGCGTTTTCACAACCACCGCCCCACCATCGTCGTCGCTATATTCGCACCCAACTCCCCCAACCGCCTCTAGAAAGCTGACCCCTAGAGCCCCTCTCCGCCACCATCGCCTTCACTGGAGCTCCCGAGCCACCAATCACCCTAGCGTCATGCGCCCGCACCGCCGCAGAACCCCACCGCCTCCGGCCACCATTCCCCACCACTCCGTTGCCCGCTGGTCACTGCCCAACCCCTCTATCGGCTCTGCTGGCACTAGTCGGTCCTTGGCCGCCCCTTTGCCTTGCCACCGACTGTCGGAGCACCGTTCCCGTCGACGACCCGAGCCACCCGCTAGCCTCCTCCCATCGTCGCCGCTCGCCAATGAGTTTGTCGTCATCCCCTGGTGCTGTTGCGCCCTCACCGCCGGGCGCCGTGCCGCCGTTCACCAGTGACCCTCGGTCCCTGTGTCGGCTGCTGTCGATGCTGACGTGGCGTGCTCGCGTGGCTGCCACGTCGGTGCCTCGTCAGCTGGGTCTACCCGCGTGGCTGCCACGTGGAAGACCGGGTGCGCTGAGTCCCCCTCGGCAATGCTGATGTAATAAATCAAATATTCTTTTATAAAAATAATTCCTTATTGCGTCATAATTCCTTTTTATTTTCTAGAAATCCAGAATAATGCTGAAATCTTTAAAAATTTATAACTAATTCATTTTAACTCCAAATTTGACCATTCAAATTGCATAATTTTCTATAAAATAAGATCTACACATTAAAAATACTTTCACACATGATAAGGGTGGTCTCTTATACTATTTTTGATTGATTTCTTTGGCGTATAGTTTTTGACGTTCCCAAGGAGCCTGTTTGCGTCGAGGAAGCCCCTATTTTTCTGCCAAGCAAGTCATCTGAGTTCATCCTTTGATCATGATTGGACCCATGTTTAAAGCAATGTTTTCATTCAAAATCTGCATTTATTTTTGAATGTCATCGGGAATGGTTTAGCCTGCTTTGATAATGTCCCCTGTTGCTTTACCTTATTCCTTGATTACCATGGGATTAAAATTTGACCAGTTAGATCCCTATTATGATTTGACTGGATGAACTAGGTCTGCTTAGCCATGCTTAGAAACTAGTGTCACCTAATAAAGCTCATTTATGCCACTTATTATCCTAATACTGATTTATTGAATTATTGTTCATCGGCAACTGATTCATGATTAATTCCACTAAAATTTTGACTAAGATGGGTTGTGAATATATGGTTTTACTGGTTGTACTTATAACACTAAAGGACAGGTTCTTGAGCTTGAGGAGTCATGGTATGAACCATGAGGTGATGAGTGCTTGTCAACCGGGTGATGAAGATTGCACGATGAGGATGAAGGAGAAGAGGAGGAGATGACTCGACCGCGACGGAGCTGTCGCGCGACTCAGGTACACGGGAGTCCGACCGCGGAGCTAAAGAGGAGCTGCCGGGTCCGACTGGCCCAATCCGGGTGCGCGAAGCTGAAGCGGCGAGGGGATCCGGTGTGGTGCTGATCGGCGCGACTCAGGTACACGGGAGTCCGACCGCGGAGCTGAAGAGGAGCGGCCGGGTC
>KE371551.1:1227109-1237482 GCA_000418225.1 Zizania latifolia | reverse complement strand
TCCTGATCTTGGAAGATTCATCACTGAAAATATATTGCAACTTTTGGTATTTCGGTTCTTACTCCCATCATTGCAAAGGCAGTGCACTGTAAGTGCAGCGAGAAATATTTTTTGTATCTTATATTGATTTGACACCTAAGCTTCCTATATGTTAAAATTTATTATGTCCATGTTTTCTTATCTAGGATTTGGGTACAAGTGTCATTACTTCCATGTACTTGATTTGCTGTATACTTCACATTTTTAAGAACAAGGATATGGCAAGCACTGTTGCTGCTGCTCTTTTCCATCAACCTGATTGCCCTGATAGAAAGCAAGGGACACCTAATGGTTGTACCTCTGAGCATGATAATGGCATATCTGACAATCAGGGTACTAGCACCTCAGATATGGTCCAGTCAAATGAAGAAAAATCTGATTATTTGTCTTCATGTTTGCGTTGCTTACCTGATCATTCATCATCAAGTGATTGTTGCCAAGGCAATACACTTAGGTATGTAGCTGTTGCTTTATATGAGCTTTCATGATGCAAAATCATAGTTCATTAGTTCTTACTAGTACTATAAGATAATTACCACAGGAAATGGAGACAAGACTTTGCCATGTTATATATTGTGCTAAACATGGTACACAATATTGTCAGGCATGTAATGGTTGTTACGTACTACCTTCGTCCTAAAATATAGCTTCTTTTAGAGTTTAAAATTTATTCCAAATGTAGCAACTTAGTCCTAGTAAAATGTCACTTTTACTTCTAAAGTACCTATACTACCCTTAGACTTTAGTATTTATTACTCTATCATCCACCTCTAGGCCCACACTCACGCACCCCAAGGAGGGTATTATGGTCTTGTTGCATATCTTTTTAATACATGTATCTAAGCCTAAAAGTTTCTACATTTTAGGACGGAGTGTCATAGGCATGGATCTGGAGGCTAAGGCCCACAACCTAGCCCAATGTAGGACATGAACAGTACTAATGTGGTACTGTAGCAGAGGTTTAGGATTTGTTAGTTTAGAGATATTATTAGATTTCTTATTTTAGAGATAAGATTAGATTGAGTTGTAATCTATTTTCTAGATTTTAGAGGTTAAATTCTTGAGAGTCAAGTCATACCATCTATATAAGGATGGGTTGTATCTCAATTTCGTTAAGTAATGAAGAATAAGTCTAATCTCTCCCTAATGTTCATCATTCCAGTCTAAGATCCTCCTCTCATCCCTATTAGCCGCCGTTGCTCAGTTATCCTTCCGGTGGTGTTTATCCCGTCATAAATCTGGTGCATGACACGGAGGGAGTAGTGGAGTACATTCATATGCTTAAATGGTTGGATTTATGGAAATGATCTTCCTTGCTAGGTACATTTTGTCTTAGTCTGGTAAGATTGGTATATGCTGATTATTAGGGCTCGATGGGGCTAACATATTCATGCATTTATTGATATTTTATAATTCATCATAGTTATGCTTTAGTTATAGAATTGGTAGTTCAAACTTCAAACTTCTTAGTTAGGCTCTCTCATGTGCCAAGCACTACATTGCTCACACATACACACATGTGCACAATGTTTACAAGTTGCTTAGTCGACCCTAGTCGCCATATAATCGTCCTATATATTTTAGGACATATACATACTATATATATATATATATTTATATACTATATAGTATATTAGTATATGCCAATAAAGCAATAATCAAGAGTTCAAGACTACATTAATGGCTAGTTGGTGACTTGACTTACCTGTGAGATTCCACATCTACACATATACACATAGTCACTACAACACAAACAAGTATGTTGGTATGCAGATTTTTATGCACTGGATAATTAGCCAATTAGCTAAAACAGTCAGTGTTCGAAAAAGCGGTGAAAAGCGGGCGCTTCAGCGTGCTTCAGCGCGATGCGGTGGCCCTTCGCCTCGCTTAGGGGCTAAGCGGATGATTATGCGCTGGCGCGATTAGGCGGTCCGATTAAGCGTGATGCGGTGATTAAGCGTCGCAGAAGCGGAGTAGAGCGCAGGCGAAGCGGGAGGGAAAAGCTGCGCGCGGGACTGTGAGAAACATGGGCGTGGCCACGGGGAAAAGCTGCGCGCAGGAGAGAAGCTTGTCGCGGGAAACTTGGGCACGGCCGCGCGGGAGAAAAGCTGTGCACGGGATAAAAGTAGGTCGCTGGAGAGAAAAAGCTAAAGACAAAAAGAAACTTCTGCGCCTCCACCTTGTCTCCTTGCCGGCCCCCGCTGCAGCCCGTCCTCGCTGCCCCCCTGCAGCCCCGTCCTCACTAGCTCCCGATGCAGCCACCTTCCTCGCCGGCCCCTGCTGCAGCCGCCGCCGTCGCCGGCCCCCGCTGCAGCCGCTGTTCTCGCTGGCCCCGCTGTAGACGCCACCCCTGCTGTAGACGCCACCCTCGCTGGCCCCTGCTGCAGACGCCGCCCTCGCCGGCCCCTACTGCAGATGCCACCATCGCCGCCCCCCTGCAGAGTGCCAGGTGTCCCTCTTCCCCCTGTTATCTCCTTTAACATGCAATCTGTGATATAAGTCTTCCCCCTCTTCCCTCATGCCTACTTTTTGTCTTTCGTTGACTAAGTCAACAACGCTTAAGCGCTGCTTAAGCACGCATAAATCGCCTACGCGTTATGCAGTAGGCCACCGCACGCATAGCGCATAACGCTTTTTCTAACCTTGAAAACAGTAGGTAAGTTATTTAAGTTGTTGCAGATCCCAGGCAGTTTAGGACTTTAGGTTACATTCTACAATATACAATCTGCATAGCTGTTTTCATGTGGGGTTCGCCTATTGGTGCATCACAAGCTCACAACATAAGTGCATGACTTAAATGCACTGCAGTTTCTAGCTGAATATAATCAATCAACTGCATGGCAACGAGATGCACTATCACAAGTCACAACAGAAACAGGCCACATTGGCAGCCCAATAGATTGCTTCTAAGCCCAGCTGAGCAGGCCCAACAAACCAGCAGCCAAACCTGATTGTCCCACACCCCTAGTCGTCCGATTAATCGCGATTAATCGATGACTAATCGGACGACCAGATGTCTGGTCGACCTAGTCGCCTCGGAGCCTCTGGTCGGGTCTAGAGGACCGATAAGGACGATTAATCACGATTAATCGGATGACTTGTAAACACTGCATGTGCATGCAGAATGATTCTGTTTCACGCCACTTCATTTATTTGATATCTACATTAATTGTGTCCTTGAAGTCTTGAAGCCATTTGTGGACCCTGCTGCAATTTGATCTGTACCTCATGCATACCCCCATGGCTATGAAACGTTATGATTGAGACACTGACATGGTCTCCAGGGTGCATTTATAGCAACCAATTTGCACAGTGATGTATTTATATTTTGTAGAAGTAATATTCAAATTGAATTTTATGAAATTATAGAGTATTACATGACAATGTTTTCAAGTCGGTAAGTCGAACCTAGACACCATGGCACCGATCAGGCGATTAAGTTGACTGGACAGCCGACTAGGCCAGCAAGTCATCCTGGCACTGAAGGACTGACTAGTTGAGTAGTACTTTTGGTATAGTAGCAGTATACTATATATTATAGTATTATACTATATAATATACATTGTTCAATGTTTATACTATATAATATATATGCACAAATGCACAAAGAGACCTAATCGGCCGAATTATATAAAGGCCAAAAACCTAATGGGCCTCAAAATCTCAGCAATTTCACATGGGCTGAAATAATCGTCCTTGTTTTTTTATAAACAATTAATCGTGATTAATCAGTGACTAATCGGACGACTTGAAAGCACTGTTACATTAGATAAATCCACTCATATTCTTAGTGTGGTGAATATAAAAATTCACAAACACTTTGTTGAGCAAATTTAAAGTAGTTTGATTGAATTGATTCTAGGATTCACCTTTTTGGTATCGGTAGTTGTACTGTAGTAGCAGCTTTATTATAGATGATAAAATAGATAGTGATGCCATGTCTTTTTTATGCATATCCGTATATTTACAGTGTTCACATATATGTATTTTTAACTAATGTTTCTAAAGTTTTGTAGTGGTATGGTAGGGGGTTGGGTGTTGACGTAGTACTTAATTTTAGATCATAGTATACGATGATGAGTCTATTTCCTTTTTTGCAGGGAAAACTTGCTGTCATATATCACAAGTGGGGATGACTTCCAAGCTTTAGGTTCTTTGTGCTTGTTTGCTACATTGTTGCAGACAAAAGGTGTGCTTGACTGTTCCTCATTTAACTATTATTTTTATTGTGTTTCCCCCAAAAAATAATTATTTGAGTACATGTTGGCTTTATAGAGCTTGATGAATCAATGTTAGATGCACTTGGAATTCTGCCTCAAAGAAAGCAGCATAAGAAGCTTCTATTAGTAAGTGCTATTTACTTACTTTTGCCTGCTGATTTTGGAAAACCAGCAATTCCTTTACTAGGTTGATTCTTCTAACAATAGGATGGATTGTATCTGGAACCTATCCTTATTTTCTTTGACATTAGTACACTGCTGCAATGCTGCTATTATCACAGACATAATTCTGATTTACATGTTTGTGAACGTCCATCTAGTAAATTAATCATGCTATGGTATTTATGCTGTTTTGCTTGTACAAAATGATGCATCTGTTTGGATGATGGAAGGAACTAATTTTATGCTATATCGGAGTATTTACTACTCCCTCCATCCTAGAATGTAACAAGTTTAAGTTCAAAATACTCATACTACCCCTACACTTGATTACTCATTACTCCATCTAACCACTTTTGGGCTCACACTCATCCACCTTGAGGAGAGTAGTATGGTCTTCTTACTCATCTCCTAATATATATGCCTAAGCTTAAAACTTGCTATATTTTGGGACGGAGTGAGTAGATTATAGAAACTTCTTTTTCTGCATGAAATTTATTCCATTTGCATCTACATTCTCTAACAATCAATACTGAAATGATAGATGGCAGCTAGAGCCATGATTTATGTTAACATACTGTAATATATATTGTGCATACAAGTTATGATGGGTTGACTGGTACTTCATTTCATACTATAAAATATTCTTGTTCACAGCACATGAAGCAAAATGTTTGATAACTTAATAGTGTTAAGAACATGAGAGTTGTTTTGGTACAGTTTAATTCTCTGACATGCATTTTTGACCTGCAGCAAGCTTTGGTAGGTGAAGATCTAGCCGAAAGGCAGTTATTTTCATCCAGTAGCGGTCTCACAGATGACAGCATCTGCAGTGATTTTGATGTTTATGTAAGGAAGCTTCAGGTATACTACTTGTTCTTTCACCCACATTTAGCAGAATACGGTTAGGTTATCCTTTGTGCAGTCTGCTACTTTTACAAGACTTCTTTGTCAGTGTGGTGCACACTTACAGTCCTACACTATCATATGAGAAAAACCCACACATAGCCTGCTACCTACTGCAAATATGCAAATATTGTCTCCTATTGTTTCATGCTGTGCAATGCAGAAAACATGCCATGACCTTACTCCTTAGAGCCTTGTACTTGGAACAGAGTAAACATAAAAAATAGAGAGAGTGCTCCATCCGTCAATATAGTCAAATAATATTGCAACTTAAAGTCTGCACACAACTGTATTGTGAGAAACAGAGAAAGTTTGTGGTGCTAACTTCTATTTATACCCATTAATTAATGACTCCAAAAAATTATTCTTTTGCTTCCAAGCCCCTCTTTAGTTTGAGTCTGAATATTGAATTTATTAGTTTTATTTGGTGGTAGATTTTTAGAAAATCATCTTCATGTTATTCAAACTAGTGTGATTGGAATTCATCACCTTTCACATCATTGGCCAACATCATTTATGATTCTTCTTATGATCAAATGAGAAAAGAAAAAATAATTTTGACATGCGGAAGATAATTGTGAACTTGTCATCCTAGAATCAAGCAGATTGCTGGACAAACTGTCTTGAGATTTCTCGGTGTGGTATCCAGTAGCATGTTTTTTAAATTGGGATTCTAACAATGATATGTTGTTTCTTGTTCCAGTGTTTTGTCAATTATTTTCTAGCAAAGTTCTTGTCACTTTGCTAATAACAAACTGTACACTTTGTCTTACTTTCGACAGGATAAATATGGTTTAAAGTGCTATCATCCAAGGCAAATAACCTCCAAAGTTCACAGATATCAGGTTTATTTTATTTTCGATCCTTATGGACATTACCAGTTCAATTAGTCCTGTGTGTAGTACACCTTTTTGCCATTAAAAGCATGGTTTTTAAGGCCTCGCCTAAGCGTCCGGGTGCATGCAGGCTCTGGGCATTGGCCTCGCCTTGGCTTGTGCCCATATGGCGTCTGCCTTGCTCCCTGCGGTGTCGCCTAGCCATGATTTGGCATCGTCATGATGCCCAGCGGGATGCGCGCAGGGCATTGCGCGGGAAAACATAGGTCTGGAGCAGGAAAACAACGCATGGAAATAGGGACTAGGGAGGAAAAGAGAAGAGAGGGAAGGAGGTCTAGAGTGGAGGGAAAAACCAAAAAAGAGAGGGCGGCGGCAGCGGCACCGATTTGCTCTACTCGGCGACGGCGACGGCGACGGCGCTGATTTGCTCTACTCGGCGACGACGGCATCGCCTGATTTGCTGCGGCAGGCAGCGGTGATGGCGTCTTTGGCTGGCGGTGGCGATGGCATCTTTGGCAGGCGGCGGCACCTGATTTGCTTCATCTAGTGACAGCTCAGGTTGGTGCTTGGTGGAGCCTGGCGAGGTTGGTAGAGGAGAGCGGCAGAGGTTGCGAGGGCCCGGAATCTTTCTGTGCTGAACTACTGCTGATTTCATTTTATCTAAGTGCCCGATTTGCTGTGTTGGACTCTGCCTGACTTCCTGTCTTGATTGCAGTGCTGTGCTGGACTCTCCCTGACTTCCTGTGCTTATTGTAGTTAGGATGTGCCCGATTTTATATGTTAGAATGTGTGTATGGTGCATAGTTATTAAGGCGCCACCTAATTGTTGCCTAATCAACGATTAGTCATCCGGGCGGCTGGTGGCAGACGCTACGGCCGACGCCTCGCCAAATGAGAATGTGTTGCCCCCTCAATCTCTCATGAGAAATGATGTCCGCCTCATGGAATATGGCGTCATTCGGATGCTAAGTCCCAATGGCGGATGCTAGACGGCCAACAGCGATGGATCGTTGATGGGCCTTGATACCCAACGCATATGACCTCTGGCTTCTGCCTGATGCACACATGGCCTGATGCAAAAACCCTAGCCGCACCTGAGGGCTGAGGTCCTTCCATCGCCACTCCTTTTGCCGCTGCCCGTCGCTTGCCACTCCCTCCCAGCCAGTGGCACACATAAAGCAAAACCCTAGTTTTTCCCCATTCCGCTGCTCCCTTCACCTCCGCCGGTGCCCTTTCCTCCTCGCCTGGCGCGGCAGTGGCGACCTTCCTCCTTGGTGGCCTTCCTCCTTGCCCGGCACGGCAGCGCCTTTCATCATCTGCTAGCTTGTTTCCCTCGCCCTCTTGTAGTCCCTCTCTGCTCTACTCGGTGAGTTTCCTCCTGCTTTGCTTGGCTCAGTTTTGGTTAGTGGATGTGCTCATGTGCTCAGTGAGTTGCAAGGTTTTGGTTTGTGTTAATGTGTTTTAAAACTGTGATGTTATTTGTGTTAATGTGTTTTAAAACTGTGATGCACTGATGTTATTTGTATTAATGTGTTTTAAAACCGTGATGTTATTTGTTAACTTGTTATACTATTTGAACTATTACTATGGAGTATAGACTTTTTTTAACTATTTCTATTTGATGTGGTTCTAAATTTAAATTCATGTTGTTCCAAAAATTATTGTGCCATACTGCCATGTACATTTATATGAAGTGAGTATGGTGTCACCTCACCACACACCATACTTGCCTAAAAGGTGTGAAGGTGGTTAGACGCCTCGTCTCACCTTATTGCTGTAATAACTATGATATGGCGTCGCCTCGCGCCTAGGCGGCTGGAAGGGTAGGTCACCGTGCCTCACCTTACCGCTTTAAGAACTATAGTTAAAAGTGATGCTGTTCTTTTTTATTTAATTTTCATTGTAAACCAACCATCATTAACTAAATTGGTATTCCATCTGTATGTATTTTTTTGTAGCTACTTGTTGGTGCAAGTTTTATTTCTTTCTATCCATTGAATATGGGCTACAACCTGTAGACACCTCAGACCCTCAGTAAACTGTATCCGAGATTTATATACAGGAATCCTGAACTCCAAATATAATAAATTATCTTATCCAATAATGATTTGTTAACACTGTAACTATCTAAGTAACTGATACAGGGACCCTGATGTCTGTCCAAAACAGATATAAATTATCTTGTTCCATAATGATTTTTTAAAATCTTGCTTCTTGCAATCTACATCAGGTTATTTCGAAAATATATTTGCAATCCACACCTACATGAATCATGAATACTCGTCTCCTGGGCATGATATCTACTGCGTATTAAGATCTGTTCATTAATATTCTGTTAGAGTATATATTTGGAGGTTGTTGACTTGATGTGCTACACTGCTGTCAATTTAAATTCTTACTTTATTATTACTTCCTCTATTTATGCATTTTATTATATTACCATACTTCGTTTATTAAGGGATGCTTACTTTTCCATTCGCACTTTAATTTCTGTAGGTGCTCGATGCATTAGTTGCCCTTTTCTGCAGATCTAATGTATGTGCAGATGTTCGCTTAGTTGGTGGCTGGCTTTTCAGGCAGCTGCTGCCCCAAGGAGAGGAAGAGTTCACTGCTTTTCATCTAAAATGGCTAAAGGTATGTTATGGTACATTTTTTCTCCTATGATGGGGTTAAGGTTCAAAGGGGATAACATTCTGTGATCCCTCACTGGATCACTGGGAACTTGCCAATTCTTTCTTGTTTCTGATCCTGGCTTTGAAGCAAAGTGTCATCTCCTAATGCTAATGTTTGGAACTTTCCCATAAATGCTTGGTTGAGGCTAGTTAACAAGTTGAAGGCTACACTAAACAACATATTGAAGGTATAAACATTATTTCTAGTAATTGAGATGGTTTTCAGTATATGGGATACTGTCCAAAGCCTTTCTAACAGGATAGCTAACGACTGTTAGATCATGTGCTTGGCACTGTCAGATTTCATCTATGTGCTGTACTGAGCATGGAGGTGAAACCTAGATCAAGCATTTGTGTTGTCCTGACTCGCTAACCCCCTGTGCTCTCTCTCAAGCATTGTGTTTTCCTGACTCACTAACCTCCCCACCCTCTCCCCTCCCTTCCTCTCTTTACACATCACCACTACCCTTTCAGAGATGGATCCATGCTCCCCATGTATCTGCTGCCATTAGCCTAAATTTCTCAACGCTTTTCCCCATCTAGTTTGTAGCCTGGGCCTTGGGCCCTGGGCAGTGCAGAAGCAGGGATTGTGGCCGTGGATATCAGTGAGGTGGCAGCCATGGGCACCAGTGCCAGATCCTCAGTAAGTAGCGAGCAGTAATGCCTGGGGAGGTAAGCTCTCCACTCCTTTCTCCCTAATCCTCGTGCTGCTTACCATTGAGCGGCTCATGGGAACTGTTTGAGAAAGTGTCACGAAGGTGATGAAGCTCACAGACAAAACGGTGGCAGCTCCTAGTGGGGACATAGAGCAGTGCTTAGGAGGGCCCTCAGTAGGAGTCTCTCCTACTGTTTTACTTCAAATAAAAGTGCTTAGGAGTGGGCCTAGAAGCATTGCCCACATTAGCAGTGATGATCCTAGAAAGGGCGCAGCAATGTACATGGCTGGCAGGAACAACACCTTTCTATAACACTTAAGAATTGAGTTCTATCGACACTCCCTTTGTAATTTCAGGTTTCTATTGCAAATCATCAACTTTATATTTTTAAAACTGGTTGAAACTACATCCAGTTTTGAATTTTTTGAAACTTGTTCATACTACAACATTTTAATGCTCATAGTACTCTGGAACCTTAAACTTCATGAAGCAAATCTGCTAGCAGCAAGAGTTCTTAATGAGATTTTCTTAGCAGCCCCTTTCCATATTGAATTCCCCACCTTAAGTTTCTTCTAGTTCAGCATTTACTTTAATTAAATTACTGGATGATCCTGTCCATCAATGTGTAAAGAACAGCACAGAAGTCAAAAAATGGTCTTTTTGAAGCAGAGTTTTGAAATCGGACTTATTAGTGAAGATGAGGTCATTGGTTCATCTATTCACCTATTGGACCTCGACCACCGATCCAAGCAGTCTGATTGGTTCAGATGACGCTATTTAAATAATTAAAACCTTCCTTAATCCTTAGTCAGCATAATGCTGAACACACTTCTGGGGATATGCCGTCTGGTAGAGAAAGGAGGTGGCTGCCTCACTGGTTTGTTG
>KE371551.1:1189314-1210152 GCA_000418225.1 Zizania latifolia | reverse complement strand
TTTTCTACCGCGCACACCAGGAAATCTTGCTAAGAGAGGGAACATAGATCATTACTACTTAGAGTGCACCGCAGTGGAAGAAGAGTTGGAGCAGCGAGCCGATCCAACACGCAAGCGTCGATGTGGTCGGGAGCTGATCAACGTCGTCTGGAGGTAGCCAATTAAGGTTCTCGAGAAGTAGCCAATAACATCGCTGATCCAATCAACGATGCCAATGTCTATCGGTGACACCGATGCCAATGCGAAGCAGAATAGCAATGCCTCTACTGGCATCCACACATCCAGGGTGGGAACGTCGGCCGGTGGTGTACTAGCACCTGGGCGGTTGGCGAGGTGGTCGGGCTCGGGAGAGGCGACGCCTAGGGTTTTGCTCGTGGTGGCTAACAGATTAGTCACACGCAAAAGGCATCCTGTGCACGAGCCCCTCGCCCTCTTATATATAAATGTCCTAGCTTGGGCTCTCCTGGACCCAACCAGGATTCTATTTGGATCTCTATCTGATCTATTCGGATCTCTATCCAAACCGTTTGGATCTCTATCTAAACTGAGCCTAATTTGAATCTATTCGAATCCAATGTTCTAACCCGTTAAGTGTGCGACCCTATAGGTTCACGTATAGCTTGGTTAACATATAAAAACTCCTTTCCAATACTCTGTTAATAGTGGCCTCTAGTAAAGCATATTAACCCAAGTATACGTAAAGATTATATCGACTGAACCTTATAATGTTTCTCATGTACAAATCCCTTTGCCTCACGATATTGATCGAGCACAAGGTGAGACTTATGTCATCCTATCAATAGCTCCGATCTCCGTATTGGATTATAACTTGCGATTAACTCCTTAATCACGTCGGCATGTCCATGTACTTCTATAATCCATTATATCGAGTGGTCTAGAGATATCTCTTTCGTAAGGAGAGGTAAATTCCATCTTGATCACTCACATCCTACTATATGTTTTATAGCATATACGAAGACTACTTTTATAACTATCTAGTTACGGAATAGCGTTTAGTAGTCCCAAAGTAAGCTACTGCGCATGTTGGCAACCATGATGATCTCAGGTTTAAGGACTTTATATAAACACTACTGAGACCAACTAATGACATATCAAATCTCAATAGTATCTCATAGTGGGTCTTTTCAACATATGTTCTCCAACATACGTCCATGTTATTAATTTGATATCTCCATACCCATAATCCATGAGACATAATCATTAATCAATACACATGTCGATCTCAGTCATATCTATTCTATATATGACTTATATCCGATTAGGGATCATTTAAAAATAGTTACATTACGAGTCTCATGAACGAGTCACATACTCATTGATCCATAATGATAATGTCTATTTCAAGGAACAAAATAACTTTATTTTATAAGCATAGTATGTCACGTACAACATCTTCATATTGCCTCTAGGGCATAATGCTAACAGACACATAGTGGGAGGAGAGAGCGTGAGATAGAAAAGAATAAACCTAGCCGCACCCCCGTTTTGCCACTACACCATGATGCGCCTTGATGGGTCATGGATTCTCGTGGGCTAGACCAGGTATGTTTCTCTATTGATACCAATTCATAATGTTTTAATGCCCCTCGAAAGGACTAGAACCATACTTAAGTAAATTCTAGACCGAGTAATTTAGTTAATCCCTGATTAATCGATTAATCCATACTCCTTGGCTAGCCGATCAGCTACCGATCACCGATTTTTGTAACACTGGTTACTTGTACTAATGATTTGAGAGGTGTTCGTGTACTATAAAGAATGATGGTAGCATAAGTCTAGGGTTTATACAGGTTCAGGTTCCTCTGGAGAGAGAAAATACCCTATGTCCTATTGTATTTATATTGCTTGTATTTGAAGGTGATAGAGGGTACAATCTCTCTAATGCCTTGGTTTATCTTCTAGATGTGTTGCTATGCACTATTCTGTGATATTTCATATGTGTTGCTTCGCTGCCTATAGGGCGTCCTGACCTTCCTTTATATATGTAAAGAAATATGATTATGGTCGCTATACCTCATCGAGTAGGCTAAAGGTATCATGTCTGCTTCCTATAGAAACTATTAGCTTTTTCTACAAGTTATCAAGAGAGGGAAAATACCATACATACTATTGTATTTGTATTGCTTGTATTTGAAGGTGATTGAGGCTATGATCTCTCTGATGTCTAGGTTTATCTTCGAGATGTGTTGCTATGCACTATTTTGTAATATTTGACATTTGTTACTTTGATGCTCCTGGGAGCGTCATGACCTCACTTTATATACACTAGTTGAGTGCCCGTGCATTGCAACAAAAAAAATTACAACATTAAAAGAACACTATGTCACCATATGTTAATGACAATGAGGGCCTACATATCAATGAGAAGGATTGTGGTGTGGGAGATTCACTGCCACCACCACTAGCTACTTTTAAAGTAGTATAGATAGGGAGATAAGATTATAATCTAGGTATCTCGTTGAGTAGGCTAAGGTATCATATCTGCACCCTATAAGAATAGTTAGCTTTATCCGAAAGATAACCTATCCTTTTCTTTATCATATGACATACAATACAAGATTACTTAATACAGCTAGCCCAATCCATCCCCTAGTCAGGTGGCTTGGTAAGCTCATCTTGAAGATACACGGGACCTATATTCTTAAGAGCAGCCTCTCGAGTCCTTCACACTTTGATTGATCACCTTTAGTCTTGTATCCGACTGATGTTAAAGTCAAGTGCTCTCAAGTTTGGGTGTCTCCTGCACCGAGTGCTCACGGCGCTCGATTACTTCTGTGCTGGAGTGTTCACGGTGTCCGAGTACTTGCAGCGACTGAGCACTATGAATAGAGAAATTTTCTTCTGGTAGGAAAAATGTGATGGACTTCAATTTATTTTTCTTCCAAATAATGTCTAGCCCCGAGTGTTTCGGTGAGCGTCCAGCTTGGGAATAAAATATAGTGTGAAGGCATTCTAACCCCAAGTTTATTAGCGATTAGTTGTCGACTTCTTTGAAGCATATCTTATCCTCAAATTAAATTAATCCAAAAAGTATCTATGCGTGATGATTTACATCGACGTACGAAGACGAGGTCGTGAGAAAATAAATCTCATCGTCGTTCGCAAATGGACCAAAGTTTGGCTCCAAAAGCTTAAAGATCGTACAACTTTTAGAAGTGCAGTATCAACCTTATTTGTAACCCAACTTGTAAAAGTAACTTGTATTATGATAATACAAGAATCTTTTTAATAGTCAAATATATTTATTTTTGTGTGAATGCTTTTGTGTCCTTTGAGTAACTCATTGTTTTCTCGAGAACATATCGTCGACTTCCAAGTTTTTAGTATGTGCGTACTAAGGCTTATCGACTTGAGTCATTTTAGTACACAAACTCAAAATATCAGAGTTAAGATTCATGATCTTATGGTTTCTTTGGTGTGAGGAATCAAAGCATAGGAATTAAAGTTCTACACTTTAGTATTCCATAGGTGCATAGATTTAGGGTGTTAGGATTATGGCTCATGGCCCTTGTACCTTTTTCTATTTGCAACTCTAATCCTTGAACCTGGAGCATAGGAATTAAATCACAAGGCTTCATTGTTCTCAAATGTTTTGATCCAACTTTGTTTTGATATCCTCAGCTATGATGTGAAAATTTAGTAGGCTCTCTACTCTGCATTCCAATTGTTAGTGTTTGTTGCTAGCAATAATGATTTGAGGAGTGCTTACGTACTACATAGACTGATTGTTGGTGTGAGAACACCGTTAGCAGGGATCTGGATGGACCTTTTTTGTGAGTTCGGCCCTGAGGCTAAAAGTTAGGCCCACTCGAGATGATGGAAGAGAGGACACAAGGAAGTTTAGGCTAAAAGTTAGGCCCACTCGAGATGATGGAAGAGAGGACACAAGGAAGTTTAGATAGGTTCGAGCCATTGAAAGACATAACACTCTACTTCTATGAATGGTGGACTATCTTCGAGGCAAGGAAAGTCTTGTTGGGTGATTATAAGGCGTGACCAAGATTTTAGCTAGGACTCAGTCGAAAGTGTGATCTACTGGTGTGTTACCTAGGTTTCGGCTCATCTTTTTTCTGTGTTTACCATGGTCACGATCCTTCCCTTTTATATACATAGAGGCACCACATCAATCGAACCGATAAAGCAATTCCTTCTAAATCTCCAACTAAGGGCCTATAAATAGCCCCCTAAGCTTAGACAGATCACATAATCTATAGATTTGGGTGGTGTAGACCCAGTCTCCCTTGAGCGCCACTCTTGCTGCTTCAATCGATCTACCAAGAACGATCATTATCAGGTCCCCACTTGCCTAAGTCTAAGGGGAGGTTGACAAGTGACCGACTCAATCTAATGAGCAGTGTGATATCAGGAGTTTTCTTGCTAAAGGAAGCATCAGCTAATAGGGCACACATGTTTTGACAAAAATCTCCCATGTGTTGTCCTATCACCCATGCCATAACTTTGTCTATGGGAATAGATATCCGTCATATCGCCTTAAGTAGAAAGGTACATGACGACCAAGGCAGAAAAGTGGGTTCTTGATGCATTTGCCACGTGATAGGAGTGTTGGGTTATGGGGAGGCTACGCTAGCGCTTAATTTCAAAAATTTACCCAGTTAGCCCAGGAACCATGCGTGTAATGGGATCATGGATCGTTACCTTGAGCCTCGAGACGCGCTCGAGCAGCGGAAGTAGAGTCGATGAAGCGCGTCCTCGATCTGCTCCTCACAGCTCCGTCCGTTCGTCGGCGACGAAGTCGGTGTAATTCGGCGTTCTCTAAGGAAGAAGAATAGCACCGATGCAGCAACGGTGTCTTTACGGTATCCACACGTACAGGAACGAGATCACCTCACGCCGACGTGCTAGCACCACTCGTGAGATCCAGGAAGATCAATCACAACACTTGCAATCGAGGAGAGAAGAGAGGTGGTGGCTAGGGTTTGGTCGTACCAACATCAAGCAGCAGCCTTTTCGTGCCAACCCCTCCTCTCTTTATATAGTACTCCATCATGGGCCTTTAATATGTATTAAAGCCCAATAGATCTAATCTGTTCACCTGGTCTAGAACTTCTGGCTATAGTCGGAACTTCTGGACCCTGGAACTTTCGGCTACAGCCTGAACTTCCGAAAATGACCTTCTGTATCGAATTAATTCTCGACCCAGAATTTCCGGTCCAACTGAAACTTTCGGTTCGTCCAGAACCCAGAACTTCCGGTTCGTCCAGAAAACCAAATACCGGGGCTGGTTCGGAACTTCTGGTCCAACCAGAACTTTCGGATGCTCCAGAACCCGGAGCTTCCGGTTTCCCCAGAATTTTCTTGGGCACAATTCCATCAATCTCCCACTTGCACAAGCACCAATTCTTTATAAGATTTGAATCCCTTCCCTTTAAGCGTGCGACCCGATAGGTTCATATGCAAACAGCCGCTACCCCAGAAACCCTTTTCGGATCACCGATCAATAGCAGTACCTAGCAGCACATATTGACCCCCGAAAGCATACAAAGTCAAAATCATACCTTTTGAATCTTGGTATACTCACACACCAATCCCTTTATCACACGACATCAGTCAGGCTCAAGGCGAGATTCGTGCCACCCTTGTTGATATCTCGACACTTCACTCGATCAAGTAGTGGATTCATTCATGATCAACTCTTTGATCATAGTGGCATGGCCATGCACTTTCCAATCAGACTACCTCGAGGGCTCAGAGATGTCTCTCCCGTTATGTAGGAGGGGTAAATTCTATCTCGACCACTCACATCCCACGACATGTTTCGTGACACATCCGAAAGCAACCTTTATAACTACCCTTTTACGGAATAGCGTTTGGAAGCCCCTAAGTGTGCTACTACACATTCTGGAATCAATGATGATCTCAGGTCTAAGGACTCTGCAGGTACACCATTTGAGATGACAACTGATGGCACTTTTAAAATAACAATCCTAGCAGTATCTCAAAGTGGGTCTATCCAACTCTATGTTCACTAACATGAGTCCACATCACTGATTTGACATCTCCATGTCTATGATCTGTGAAACATGATCATCAATCAGACAGATATGCTAATCTATAAATCATCACTGTCCCACATGATGATATGAGATTAGGGATCATTTAGAACAACATCATAACACAAAGAGTCTCACAAACAAGTCATCAACTTGTTGATCAATGTAAAAGATATTTATTTAAGGAACAAGATAACCAATTATCCAAATATACATCAGCATAGATAAAAACTTCTTCTCACAAACACTCGACTCACTCACGTAAGTATCCAATACCCATAGAGCTCAAGTGTGCCTCATGCTTGGGCTGTGAGAGAAGCTCAAGTACTGGAATCCACCTCTAGCTGTAGAACTCATTGGTCCGCATACATCAGTATGTACAATGGCCAGCAATTTATTTGCCCTTTCACTTTGACCAGTGAAAGGCGTCTTAGTTATCTTGCCAAGTAAACAAGACTCACATGTGTCAAACGATTCAAAATCAAATGACTCCAAAAGCCTATCTCTATGGAGCTTCTGCATGCGCTTCTCATTTATATGACCCAAATGACAATGCCAGACATAAGTAGGATTCAAATCATTGAGTCGAGGTTTCATTGTATTAATGTTATAAACATGTGTATCCTCAAGATTCAGAACATATAAGCCATTCAACAATGGATAAACACCATAGAGCATACCATTCGAAAATATCGAACAACACTTGTTCTTTATTACGAATTTAAAACCGGCTTCCTCAAAACATGATGAAGAGATAATGTTTCTGCCCAAGGCGAGAATAAAATAACAATTATTTAACTCTAAAACTAATCCTAAGGGTAGCGACAAAGAATAAACGCCGACGGCAAACGTAGCAACTTTTGCACCATTGCCGATGCGAACATCCAATTCACCTCTTACGCACTTCCTAGTCCTTTTCAGCCCCTGCAACGATTTGCAAGTGTGAATCATTGATCCGGTATCAAATATCCATGAATCACTTGGACGAGTAGCAAGATAAATTTCAATAATATTTATACCTGAAGCGAAAGTCACACTTCCCTTCTTTTTCTTTTGTTCTTCTAAGTATAACTTGCAATTCCTTCGCCAATGGCTAGGCTTATGGTAGTGGTGGCAAGTGTCAGAGCTAGCAGGGTTCGACTTGGACTTTTCAGCCAAATTAGACTTAGAACTCAAGATCCCATTTGAAGTTTTAGCCTTTTTCTTACGCTTTCTCTTCTTAATTTTCTTTTGAACCATCATCACATGACTATGATTTTTCTTAAGGCTTTCCTCGGCTGTCTTGAGCATCCCATGCAATTCAGCCAAGGTTTTCTTTATGCCATTCATATGATAATTCATGACAAACGGCTCGAAGCTTGCATGGAGCGAATGAAGAATCACATATGTGGCCAAATCTTTATCAAGTTTAGAGCCAGGCTTCTCCAGGTTCTCAATGGAACCAATCATCTTGATCACATGAGGACTCACTGGACTGCCTTCCGCTAACCTGCACACGAACAAGGACTTTGAGACATTATACCTCTCAGTCCGTGCTTAGTTCTCAAACATGCCCTTCAACCCCACGATCATATCGTAGGCATCCCTGTCCTCATATTGCTTCTGAAGCTCAGAGGACATGCAGGCAAGCATGAGACAGCTGACATCAATTGAATCACTAGCGAACTTCTCATAAGCCCGCCTTTTAGCAATTGGTGTATTATCCGTTGGTTCATCAGGATGGGGTTTCTCTAGAATGTAATCTTTATTCTCCTGTTTGAGAACGATTCTCAAATTCCTGTACCAGTCTATAAAATTTATTCCATACAATTTCTCCCTTTCAAGGATAGGTCGCAGATTAAAAACGGAAGTGTTCTATATAGTAGGTGCCATGATCTACAATAACAATGCAAGGTTTAGCACTATACTATGTTGATCTTCTATCAAATAAAAGATATTCCATAATATGTAAAATGATCGCTTTTCCTCTAACAACACATTGTGGGACAAGATCCATATTCATCTAACTCTTAGTGAGCTTTGGCATTACTGTTAGAAGATTAGTGACATAGGTAAGCAACACTTTGCTATTGCTAATCACATCTCTATGTGACTCTTGTTCGTTGGGGTAGCATCCAATGCCTGACTCTCAACTCCATGCCCCAAAGCCTAAAACCGTTTTGATAGATTTGTTAAGCAAACCAATACTATGCATGTGGTGTTCGACATCCACCCTAACTGGTCAAGATAAAAGACGGCACCCTACTTTGGCAGACCCACCATCGATGATCAAGAACCTTAGTAGGTGCAGCTATTGGAAAGAGCATCAATACTTAATTTTCTGAGGAAAACTATTCTAACATGGTGATGATGCCTACCGCACACAGAACATGAAAGAATAGTATGACAGGAACATAAGTAAACATCACAGGCAATCATATTAACTGTGACATAGTATGGCCCTCTCGCATGGTGATCTCTATCTCCATGGTTCCTGTCCGTCGGGTCATCACGCTTCAGGCCTCCATGAACTTGTATCAGTCTATTACACCTAATAGCACTATACTAATTACATGAGCAGAAACATCACATGTCGACGCGTAGGTCGTACAATATTTGAATAGCCTTGGGCTATAATCAACTATGACACGCAGGCCATGTTATTACAAGCGAGTATCATATACTTTGTAAGGCCATACCAGTCACAACATTCCTTGCAAAAGCGAGTTAGGCGGAATCTAGACGTGACTGAACTAAGCCCAGAACTTCTGGCTCAGAGGCTCGGAACTTCCGGCTCAGGGCCAGAACTTCCGAAATCAACCTTCTGACTCAAATTTATTTTGGCCCGGAAGTTCAAAGTCACACCCGAAACTTCCAAAAATAACCTTCTGTACGGAATTTATTTCTGTCCGGAACTTCCGGAAATAACATTCTATATCGAAAATTATTTCGGCCGGGAACTTCCAGAAATCCGACGACAAAAACAATAGATCCAATATATTTCCATCACATATCACCATATGTGATCGATCTAGATCGAACACTACGCACGTAGGCTCTGATACCACTATTGGGTTATGGGGAGGCTACGCTAGCGCTTAATTTTAAAAATTTATCTCGTTAGCCTAGGAACCATGTGTGTAATAGGATCATGAATCGTTACCTTGAGCCTCGAGACGCGCTCAGGCAGCGGAAGTAGAGTCGATGAAGCGCGTCCTTGATCTACTCCTCACAGCTCCGTCCGTTCGTCAGCGACGAAGTCGGCGCAATCCAGCGTTTTCCAAGGAAGAAGAACAGCACCGATGCAGCAACGGTGCCTCTACGATATCCACACGTACAGGGACGGGATCACCTCATGCCGGCGTGCTAGCACCACTCACGAGATCCGGGGAGATCGATCACAACACTTGCAATCGAGGAGAGAAGAGAGGTGGCGGCTAGGGTTTGATCGTACCAACATCAAGCAGCAGCCTTTTCATGCCAACCCCTCCTCTTTTTATATAGTACCCCATCATGGGCCTTTAATCTGTATTAAAGCCCAATAGATCTAATCTGTTCGTCTGGCCTAGAACTTCCGGCTATAGCCAGAACTTCTGGACCCCAGAACTTCTGGCTACAGCCAAAACTTTCGAAAATGACCTTTTGTATCGAATTAATTCTCGACCCGAAATTTCCGGTCCAATCGGAACTTCTGGTTTGTCCAGAACCTAGAACTTCCGGCTACAGCCGGAACTTTCGGTTCGTCCAGAAAACCAAATACCGGATGCTCCAGAACCCGGAACTTCCGGTTTCCCTAGAATTTTCTTGGGCACAATTCCATCAAGGTGCATGTCTTTTGAGTTCCCAGGACGAGCCTAAGCTCGAAGTGGTTAAGCTCAGGGATTTTTCCCTCTAGCTCTAGGACCTCGGGGATTCCATCCCTACAATGTCGAGCTTAGGGAGAAGCACCTTGAGGACGGAGCGCTTGGGGACAACTAAGAGAAGAATTGGGAAGCCTTGGCATTAGCAGTCTAACGTAGAGATCTTGGTGGCTCTCATCACCGTAGGAGCAATAGGGCCACCTAAGGCACTTAGGGACTCGATAGCTCTCAGGTTAACTCTCAGGGTTTGACCTCTCTATGCATTCTTATGAGGCCTCATCCGAACCCATAGGTCTTGAGCTTAAAGATGTGGCACCGCATCGCTCACAACCATGTGGGAGAGGGAACTCTAGGTTCTAGAACGCTAACACTGATGGTAGCACAAGTACAAAATTTGTACATGTTTAGGTCCTTTCAGAAAGAGTAGTATCCTATGTCCTATTGTATTTATACTGCTTGTACTTAAAGATGATTGAGGCTACGATCTCTCTAATGTTCAGGTTTATCTTCGAGATGTGTTGCTATGTACTATTCTATGGTATTTCATATGTGTTGCTTCGATGCCTCTAGGGGCATCCTGACCTTCCTTTATATACACAAGGATATATGATTACATTTCAGATACCTTACTGAGTAGACTAAGGTATTATGTCTGCTTCCTGTCGGAACTGTTAGCTTTTTCTAGAAAGTTAATGTATCATTTTCTTTATGATGTGCCATGCTATATAAGATTACTTAATACAGCTGACCAGGACCATTCCTTAGTCAAGTGGTCTGTTAAGCCCATCTTAAAGATACACGGCTCCTATATTCCCGATAGGGGTATTGCCTCAAAGGTTAGAAAAAGGAAAGAGGTGTTTTCACCCTTTCAGTTCTTGAAAATGAAGAATTTTCTCAAATCTTATGAGGATTCACAAAAAAATTCCCATGTCCTTAAACAAACCGTTAGTTTTATCCTAAATACGAAGCAATAATTTTCTCGCAAATTTGAAGCAATAATGTCAGGGGCGGACCCATGCTGGACCATGGGGTACACTTGTACCCCAAATTTTTTTGCAAAAAAATCACTATATAAATTATTGGTTAGTTGAGTAAAAATAATTAGTAGATCTTTAAATACATAAATCCAATCTAGCCCAATATGATAGTTGAAATCAAGATCGCGACGAAAATATGATGTCTCATTTTCAATCAAATAAATCTCACTGAGTTAAGTTATAACATATCATATTGTTTTTTGAGAAAATAGACAAAGTATATAGAACCTAAAAAATATTGATTACATATTTATGTTAGTTTTTTAATTGTGATGAGATATAACTCTTTTTCTCTTTTCGTTTATGAATATAATTCAATGATGTACGGATCCAATGTTTTATGTGTGATATAGCCATACAATTGCAATGTCATATTTTAACTTTTATTCTATTTTTTCATTATTCATTAGAAATTGTGTTAATTGACTACTGTTGGGAATGTCATACATATTGCCTTGATATATGCATGTCTAAAGTGGGTATTTATCATTGATTGAGTTTATTTTTTATCATTAAGTCATTTTTTGCTATATTATTATTGGGGAAAATGACTCCTACTGTACTTAAGGATTGATCGAGAGCTGATCAAGGGACATCGAACGTCGAAGCCCTCTTCGAGGACTTCTGGACTACGATTAGAAGATAGCTTTGGAGCCTCTGAACCATGCTCACCAGCTTCGGAGCCTCTCTCGAAGTATGGTGCCTCCGAACCATGTTCACCAGGCAGACTCGAAGGCTTTGAAGCCACTCCGGAGTAAGGCCCAAAACCAGGGGCTCCAGTCTTCTCCGACAAGACATGTACTTTACGGTGTTCATACGGAGTGTTACTAAATTGCCCCTATGTAATCCACTGTATAACACTGTTAAAATCGATTGTACGTAGGGGGTAAACTAGTATTACCCTATTGTTACCTCGCCTATAAATACCATCCTCCTTGCAAGGGGGAGTGTAGGGACACTTGTAGCGTTAATTAGTACTACTCCTGCACGAAGGTTATTATCCGTTTTGGAGGCCTCGGGCAGAGTTTGAACCCCTGTCTATACTTTGAACCCTTTGAGGTTCTAAACACTAAAAAATTGTTACGTATTTCTAGATTATGCCAACAATTATATATGTTGCACCCCATCGTCGAAATCCTACGTCCGTCACTGAATAATGTTGTGAGGTCCTTAATCTTCTCCTAAGTTTTGAAGCATCAAATATTCTGAAGCATTAGATTTCGCTACCTGTGTCAGCGAGTAGAAATTTTCGCCGGTCTGGTGCCCATCGACGGCGCAGTTACTCTTGGTGCCTTGCATAATCTTTGCAAAACCGACCATGTTAGTTACCATCGATGGCTAGATAGCTTTTTTCAAACTGACCATAATAACTGATTCAATTTCTTATTATTATTAATCTAATTTAAAAAAACGGATCGATAAACATTTAGCATCGACCAACGAGACGGCTCTCTGTGAACCTGCATCCGACGGCCAAGAAGTGGCGGGGCGATTCCTAGGTTCCTTCCACCGGCGGCGGCTCTCCCAAGGCGGTCTTTTGCAGCGTGCATGCGACCAAAGCAGCAACCAAAAGCAGATCAGATCAGCGACGCGTCTCTCTCTATCTACTCTGCTCTTATCTCTATGCGCAGTCACCGGCGACCAAGCAGACAGAGAGTGAGGTGAATCCAAGGAGAGACACACGAGAGCCAGCCAAGTGAAATGAAAAGAAAAGCGAAAGACATGAGTTTGTTTGTCCCTCCCAGCATCCGAACCAGCCACAATATTCTTCACGTACGTACGGTATTCTACGTGCCTGCATGCGTTGTACCGTAGTCTTGTTCACGCACAAACGCCAAATCCGGGCACGCTGGCATCGTGTTCGAAACAGGGCCGGGTTGGGAAAGTCCGAACAGAAAACACCCCAAAGCCTCAAAAAACACGATAAAAGCAAATAAATATGTATATTTTTACATGATTAATAGTAATATACAGTTTCGATGAAAGTCACATATATTATTATAAGCAATAGTTGGATAACTTTCTTAGTATGCTCATATTTATATAAAAATGGACTTCCTATTTTGTATTGATGATGAAATTAATAGAGCATTCTAGAATTCAGAATTAGTATACACGATATTGCACTCATCTTGGAGACTATAAGTTTTGTAGCATTCATGATTAACAATTCCAAAATTCAGAGTTAATAATAGCAAGTGGTACTCGCCTTGGAGTCTCAATTTTACTATTCTAAGTTTCGAAAATGATAAATACAGGACTGTATAGACTCTTTTTAATCCGTAAAATTACAGTTAGCTAGACCAACATAAATTTCCATCTTTTTTTTACCTTTTCCCTTGATTAACATGAGAATTTTTAAGGCCTAACTCATATGCACATATATAGATACATAGATTGATATAAAAGTAGTACCGAATTTTTTTTATCTCTAGTGATTAATTAATAATGCACAAAAGTAAGCTCATTCTATAGCTATTAAAACTATCTGCCCCTACCCTGTTGATCATGTTTTCACTAGAAGCGTCAGACTTGTGCCGTGCATGTGTCAATTGCGTGTTACGATAATCAATATGTGCACCGTAGATAATATGAAACATAATAATCCTTTTTGTTCGAAGGAAATTCCCATGACTCCAAAATTGGGTAAAACTTATCTGCCAAAGGACGCGACTAGCGCTTGGACATCCTATCGAACGCTAGTCATCGGATGCGGCCTACCGCCGTTCGATAGCCCGCGTAACGTATCTCAGCCATCTGATTGAAACCTGCTGTCCGCATCACACATCGTCCAGTAAAACATTTATCTTCAACGGTTGAAACATTCATCTTCAACAGGTAAAACATACCATAAAATATTCATCTTCACAATAAAACATTTATTTTCAACATGTGAAACATTCATCTTCAACAAGTGAAATATTCATCTTCAACAAGTGAAACATTCATCTTCAACAGGTGAAACATTCATATTCAATATATGAAATATTTTGAAATAAAAATCTTCAACAGGTGAAACATTCATCTTCAACAGGTGAAACATTTAACTTCAATAGGTGAAATATTTATCTTCAACAGTTAAAACATCAAAAATGCTATCCTCCAGAGTTGAAAATGAATATTTCATCAGTTGAAGATGAATGTTTCACCTGTTACAGTAGTTAGAACTCAATGTTTCATACACGAGAGCAAAATCTTTCATCCTGTTATTTTAAATGTTTCACCATTTTATTTCAAATATTTCACCCTTTTATTTCAAATGTTTTTCACTCTTTTTATTTTGAAATGTTTCACCTGTTGAAGATGAATGTTTCACCAGTTAAAGACGAAAGTTTCACCTGTTGATGAAAGCCCAGCATCTACGCCACCACCTAGATGCTCTGCAGCAGCAGCCTGTCCTCCGCCGATGACTCAAACACGTGGAGGAACATGTCATCGGTGCTAGTCAAGGTGGCACTGCCTTGCATACCTATTAGCATTATGCCCTAGAGACAACATGTAGATGTTATACGTGATATACTATGTTTATAAAATAAAGTTATTTTGTTCCTTGAAATAGAGATTATGATTATAGATCAATGAGTACGTAACTCATTCATGAGACTCGTAATGTAACTATTTCTAAATGATCCCTGATCGGGTATAAGTCATATATAAAACAGATATGACTAAGATTAGCATATGTATTGATTAATGATCATGTCTCATGGATCATGGGTATAGAGATACAACCTCAATAACATGGACATATGTTGGATAGACCCACTATGAGATACTATTGAGATTCTATGTGTCATCAGTTAGTCTCAGTAGTGTTTATGTAAAGTCCTTAGACCTGAGATCATCATGGTTCTCAACATACGTAGTAGCTTACTTTGAATCTACCAAACGCTACTCCGTAACTGGGTAGTTATAAAAGAAGTCTTTGGGTATGCTATGAAATATGTAATGGGATGTGAGTGATCAACATGAAATTTGCCCCTCCTTACAGGAGAGATATCTCTGGGCTCCTCGATGTAATGGATTATAAAAGTACATGGCTATGCCGATGTGATTAAATAGTTAATCACAAGTTATAATCCAATACGGAGATCGAGAGAGGATCGAGCTATTGATAGAATGGCATAAATATAATCTCACCTTATGCTTGATCGATATCGTCAGGCAAAGGGACATGTATATATAGAACATTACAAGGTTCAGCCGATATGATCTTTACGTATACTTGGGTTAATATGCTTTACTAGAGGCTGCTATTAACTTAGTATTAGAAATGAGTTTTCATATGTTAACCAAGCTATACGTGAACCTATAAGGTCACACACTTAACGGATTAGAACATTGGATATAAATATGATTCGAATTGGGCTCAATTTGGATAGAGATCTAAACGGTTTGGATAGAGATCTAAATAGATCGGATAGGGATCTGAGTAGAGTCCTGGTTGAGCCCGAGAGGGCCCAAGCTAGGACGTCTATATATATAAGAGGGTGAGGGTCTCGTGACATATATGCCTTTTGTGTGTGCTAATCTGTTAGCTACCACGAGCAAACCCTAGCCATCGCCTTCCCAAGCTCGACCATCTCACCGATCGACTGAGTGCTAGTACACTTTGGGTCGTTGTTCTACTCTTGGATATGTGGATACTAGTAGAGACATTGCTTTATTGCTTTGCATCGACATTGACACCACTAATCGGATTGACGACATCATCAGCTTAAAGGAATAGAAGTCCTCGGGAGTTCCCGAGGACGTTGATCGACTTCCCAACCACTTCGGCACGCTCGAGTTAGATCGGCTTGCTACTCCATCTCTCCTTCTGCTGCACTGCGTGCCGGAGGTAATGATCTATGGTCTCTCTCTAGCAAGGTTTCCTAGTGTGTGCGGTAGAAAAGTTTTGTTTTTTGGCTAGCATAGCCTCTGCGTTCTCCAACAATACCGTTGTAGACGATGTTGCCGTACTACAGCTGCTGGGGCCAAAAGAGCTAGGTGTGGAGCGACGACGACGTTGTAGGAGTGTGCTGGTGCTGCGCCATGCCTAAGCTGTGCTAGAAGAAAATGTCAGAACTTGGAATTACCTTAATGATGGCAGAGCCATGGCAATGCTCTCTCTGATCCCTTTGTTATTTTTTGTTTTAAATGTTTTCTCTTTCTAACCAACCAACCTTCTCTATAGCCAGAGTACTCCGTAGTGATGATAGGCGTGTGAGCTGCATCCTCTTCTGTTCACTGAACATCGTGCAAGAGTGAAACATATTGAGCGTCCAATGTTTTAGTTTGGATCGGACGTTCGAACTGTAGTCGCGTCCATAAAACATTCATCTTCAACAGGTGAAACATAGTATAAAATATTCAATCAGTAAAGCATTCATCTTCAACTGATAAAATATTCATCTTCAACTGGTGAAACATTCGCCTTCAATAGGTGAAATATTCGAAATAAAAAGGGTAAAAACATTTGAAATAAAAGGATGAAACATTTGAAATAAAATGATGAAACATTTGAAATAAAAGGGTGAAATATTTTGCTCTCACATATGAAACATTGCGTTCTAACTACTATAACACGTGAAACATTCATCTTCAATTGGTGAAACATTCATCTTTAACTGGTGACACATTCATTTTCAACAGCTAAAACATTCATCTTTAAATTTTGTTGCTGGCTATGCGCTGGGCTATCTGTGTGCTAGGCTAGCTATGCGCTGGGCTGGCTGCGCTAGACTGACTACGCTGCACGTGCTGGGCTATCTCGCTGGGCTACACGCGCGCTGGTGGGCTGAGTGTTCGAGCAAATGCAGCACGTCGGACAACCGTTCAACATCATTTTCGATATTTAAATCGTATATTTTTCTTTTGGGGTGGGGGGATTTTATATATTTTTTAATATGTGCCAACTATTTTATGATTTACCTAAAAATGCAAAATATTATAATTGGTTGGTCTTAATATGTGCTAATACTAACATTTCACATTTATGATTGACTGTTCTTCTAAAATTGGAGTATCATTTTAATTCTAGCCTTTCTCATGCTCAATTCCCATGTTCCAACAAGACCATTTCGAGCACCAAAATACCCTCACAAAAAATAAACTAAAATCGAATATATTAATTTAACCCCCATATTCTCCACTTTCCAGTGCACAATTTTTTACATGCAAGAAACTAAAACTAGGGCACTAATAATCTGGTACACCAAAAGGGGAGCAAAATTTGGGTAAGCTCAGTCCACATGGACCCTGCTTGGAAGGACCGAGCCCATGAACCCTGACTCCTGGGCCCCACCACTGGGCACCACACCTAAGACTACCACCTTCCCGCCATTTTTGACCGTTGCCGCCGCCGGTTCAAACACCTCCGCCGCCCACCTCTCCAGTACATTGTCGGGGAGGTGTCCCGACGCCGCGGCCAGCGCCTCCGCTGCCTCGTCGTTGACGCGTAGCTCTCGGCCATCTTCGAGCGTCCCGGCGAGCCTCGCACAGATGGCAGCTGTGACACTATGGTCGCCGTCTTCGGGTCCCCTGTTGTCGACGGTGACCACACGAGTGGCGATGGACTCGAGGAGGCGGTGGTGCGGGTGCGAGTGGAAGCGCTCGACGGAGTCGCCTTCGTGGGTTATGTTGTTCGGAATGGCGTCGTCGTCCTCTTCGCCTCCGTCGTTGTTGCTGGTTTCCTCGTCGGCGAAGAGGTTGAGGTTGAGGTTGAGGTCGAGGCCGTGGCCGGCGCCGTTCCGTGCGCGCTTGCGTTCTCTTTGTGGGGACTTGACGTCCGTCTTCCTCTTCAGATCCCCGGACGGCGATTCCTCGGACGTCCACAGCCGTAGGCTCATGACGCCGCTGACCGCCGCGTCGTTACATTTTGATGTCGTCAAAACGACGATGGAGTCGGAGAGATCGAGTTCTTGGCCGAACTTGTCCTTCAAAGCGGCGCTCCTCGATGCCGCCAAAAGACAGTCGACGATGTGCTGTGGCGCGTGCTCGACGTCGTCGAAGACGAGCACGAGCTTCTTGCCACCGGTCATGGACGCTCTTAAGACGACGTCGGACCAGAAATCCTCGGCGCAGCCAAATTTGTTTGGATCGGTATAGACGATCCGATCAGCGGAGCCACAGTGCGTCTCGGCGATCACCGCCGCCGCCCGAAGCACGGCGGCGTGATCGCTCCCCTTCAAGAACAGCCAGACGCCCTTCCTCCCATTGCTCCGGCATCCATCGGCGACAGCGTCGACGATCTCTTCGACGGCGCCGCGCTGCCATGGCACGTTCTTGCGCAGCCTCCGCTGCAGCTCGCGCGCCACGCCGTCGCTCTCGGTCCCTGGAGCGCGACCGCCGGCGGAGGACGCCGAGTCCGAGAGAGGGAGGCTGCCGAGAGCGAGCGCCGTCGTCACGTCGTGGCACTCCGGCTCCCTCGAAGAACTCATGCCGCGGCGAGGCCGCGGTGGCGGCGGCGACCACAGCAACGCCTCCATGCCCAAGAACCCTGCAATGCTTGGCTTGGTCTGCCCGCTCGGCAGCAAGCAAGAAGCTGGCCACCATGGGAGGCTTGGTCCAGAGGCATGAGCTCCAGCTCCAAACATGGCACCATAGCATGGATCAGTGTGTACGCCGCAGAGGTGAAGCTTTCTGCATAGCCTACTCCATTTCCTTTTCAGCTCGATCAAATAATTTTCCTAAATTACAAACGAGATATTTAGAAATAAATTTCAAGAACAAGATGAAATTTTCTGATCGATTGATCTCTGTTTCTTTCTCCTACCTTGTGTGTCTCTTGCCCAGCCAGTGGTCTGTCCTGCAGCAGCCAGCCGGGGAGGCCGCCGGCGCGGTGGCCCTCCTCGTCAGCCGCCTCCACCTTCACCGCCGACGCCTCCCTCTCGTAGTTCCGGCTGCACTCGGTGCACAACACCAACAGCTGCTTGTCTTCCTGCTCGTCCCTCGCCGCGAAAGCCACTGGCTCCGCGGCCATGGCGAAAGGACTCGCAAGCTGCTGCTTGGTCGCCGCCATGGTCTGCTGCACTCGCGCTCCGCTGCTTCACATGCAGAATAGTAGTTAGTCTAATAAGCTTCTGCAAGTGTCACAACAAAATGATCAAATAGAGCACTTGAGTTTGGAATATGAAATTTCTCATCAAAAATTTGGGAATCTTCAGAGACAACCAGAAGTCTCTGATCATTGTGATTGAATTATTTGGTTGACCAGGATAGCCAAGAACAGAATCATTTGTATAAATTGTAGCTAGCAAGAAATCTAATCTAATCTAATCTATTATAATCTGATTTGATACTTTCCCAGAACCAAATGTGATTTGATCTTGTGCATGAGAGCCGCATCATTGCAAGCAAAAGGGCAAGGCAGCAACAGCATCAGCAGTATCGGATCAGATCAGTCTGACGCCTTCACCTACTAAATTAGTGCACCGTTTGTCCCAAAAGGGTGTTTGATCCACTGTTGATGCATCAGAGGAAGCCTTTTTCCCAGCAGAAACTGATTAGGATCAGATGGAATCTCTGCATCTAGCAGAGCCAAAAAAGCTACCACTACTACACAACCCATTCCCCAAGAGCAGCCATTTTTCTTCTCCCTCTCTGAACCTATGTCAATAAGCTCCTCATTAATGTCAAAAAACTGTTTCAGGTTTTTGTCCTAGCAGCCTACACAAAAAAGATGGAGAACTACAGTGGCAGTAGCTAGATAGATTGTATGACACACACACACATATATATATATATTCATTCATAGATATGTAGAGCAGTAGAGAGATGGTTCTTGCCATTGCAGACAGCAACACATCAGTGACAGGCAGCAAAGCAAGGCTAGCTGAATGCATGCAACAGTGAGCACTGAGCAGCAGCAAGGGAACAAACAGGAAGAGGAGGCAACACAACACAATACAATGTAAACACAAGCAGGGACAGAGACAGAGGAGAGGCAGGGACAAGTGCAGGACAAGGGAACGGTAGAAGCCTAGTACTGCTTGCTGCTGCTTTGGTAGAGGCAAAGATTCTTGGGTTGGATTGCTCACCTTGTGGGGGAGGAGGAGGTGGCGTGGAGGTTGTTGAGGGCCAGGCCGGTGCCGGTGCCGGTGGGGACGACGACGGCCTGGAGCGTCCAGGTGGACTCCAGCGACGGGCGGCGGCGGCGGCACCGCATGTAGGTCTGGTAGCTCGCTGTGGCCACGAGCCAGACGCGCCCGCGTGGAGGCGCGCTGGCGCGGAGGTCTCCGAGGAGACGGCCGAGCTCCGCGACCATGTGCTCGACGGGACTGTACGAGGAGGCGGTGTGGTCGTGGTGATGGTGGTTGTCCTCGTCGAGCGTCCACCGCAGGTCGCCGACATAGACGACCAGGCCGCCGCGCTTGACGGCGTCCACGCTGCGGCGAAGCTCCGCGGCCTTGGCGTCCACGTCGGCACGACTCATGAGGCGGACGTGGACGTAGGAGAGCTGGAGCTTGAGGAGGTGCGCCCCGGCGAGCTCCTCGGGGACGTCGCCGCCTTCCAGCAGGCGTAGCAGCTCGCCGGCGACGGCTTCTGCCATTGACACCGAGTCGCCGACGACCACGGGGTTGGTCCGCCTCCCCTGCTTACGAACCATCACCTCCAAGACCGCCATCACGTCCTCCTTACAAGACGGCACCGCTATGCCAGGTGAGCTCAAGAACTGTGCCGGCCACAGCATGAAGCTGCCACCGTTGCCGCCAACGCTGGGGTCGAGGAAGAAGTGGGGAGGGATGGCCGGCGGCGGAGGGGAGGGCGATGTAGAGAGCATGAGTGCGCTCTCCTCTTCGAGGTTGCTCTTGACGGTGGAGCTGGAGAAGCCTGCCTCACGCATGACCCGGCTGACGCTGGGGTCGTCGAGAATGGAGATGATGAGCTGGTCCAGCTCAACCTTGATGGCGAGGAGTGGCTGTTGCTGTTGCTGGTTGGCGCCTTGCG
>KE371551.1:1139918-1166975 GCA_000418225.1 Zizania latifolia | reverse complement strand
AGATCAATCACAACACTTGCAATCGAGGAGAGAAGAGAGGTGGCGGCTAGGGTTTGGTCAAACCAACATCAAGCAGCAGCGGCAGCAGCATTTTCGTGCTAGCCCCTCCTCTCTTTATATAGTGCCCTGTCATGGGCCTTTAATCTGTATTAAAACCCAACAGATCTAATCTTTTCGCCTGGACCGAAACTTCCGGTTCTAACCAGAACTTCCGAAAATAACCTTCTGTATAGAATTTATTTCGACCCGGAAATTCCGGTCCTAACCAGAACTTCTGGTTAGTCCAGATTTCACTTTCAGGCAGGCCTAAAACTTTCGGTCCAACCAGAACTTTCAGCTCCTCTAGAAACCAAAACTGAGGCTGGCCTAGAACTTCCGGTCTAACCAGAACTTCCGGATGCTCCAAAACCCAGAACTTTCGGCCTCTAGCTAGAACTTTCGGTTCCCCAGAATTCTCTTGGGCATATTTCCATCAATCTCCCACTTGCACAAGAGCCAATTCTTGTAAGCTTTAAAATCCAATCCCCTCAAGCGTGTGACCCGATAGGTTCATATGCAAACGGTCGCTACCCGGAAACCCTTTTCGAATCACCGATCAATAGTGGTACCTAGCAGCACTTATTGACCCCCGAAAGCATACAAAGTCAAAATCATACTTTCTGAACCTTGATATACTCACGCACCAATCCATTTACCACACAACATCAGTCAAGCTCAAGGCGACATTCGTGCCACCCTTGTTGATAGCTCTACACTTCACTCGATCAAGTAGTGGATTTAATCATGATCAACTCTTTGATTATAGTGGCATGGCCATGCACTTTTCCAATCCAACTATCTCGAGGGGCCTAGAGACGTGTCTCCCGTTATTTAGGAGGGGTAAATTCCATCTTGACCGCTCACATCCCATGACATGTTTCATAACACATCCGAAAGCAACCTTTATAACTACCTAGTTATAGAATAGCGTTTGGAAGCCCCTAAGTGTGCACTACACATTCTAGAATCAATGATGATCTTAGGTCTAAGGATTCTGCAGGTACACCATTTGAGATGACAACTGATGGCACTTTTAAAATAATAATCTCAGCAGTATCACAAAGTGGGTCTATCCAACTCCATATTCACCAACATGAGTCCACATCACTGATTTGACATCTCCATGTCTATGATCTGTGAAACATGATCATCAATCAGACAGATGTGCTAATCTATAAATCATCACTGTCCCACATGACGATATGAGATTAGGGATCATTTAGAATAACATCGTAACACAAAGAGTCACAAACAAGTCACATACTTGCTGATCAATGTAAAAGACATTTATTCTAGGAACAAGATAACCAATTATCCAAATGTACATCAGCATAGACAAAATAACTTCTTCTCACATACACTCGACTCACTCACGTAAGTATTTAATGCCCATAGAGCTCAAGTGCGCCTCATGCTTGGGCTGTGAGAGAGGCTTCGTCAACGGATCTGCAATGTTCAAATCCGTGTGCACCTTGCATATCTTCACATCACCTCTATCTATAATCTCACGGATGAGGTAATAGCGTCGCAGTATGTGCTTAGACATCTGATGTGACCTAGGCTCCTTGCCTTGCGCAATGGCACCACTATTATCATAATAGAGGTCCACTAGACTGGACGCACTAGGGACAACACCCGACTCAGAAATAAACTTTCTGATCTAAACTGCCTCCTTTGCAGCTTCAGAAGCTGCAATATACTCGGCCTTAGTTGTTGAATCTGCAATCGTTTCTTGTTTGGAACTCTTCCAACTCACTGTGCCTCCATTGAGGTAGAACACAAATCTAGACTGCGATCGTGAATCGTCCTTGTCGGTTTGGAAGCTAGCATCGGTGTAACCATTTATAACGAGCTCCTCCTCACCTACATAGACCAGGAACATATCCTCAGTTCTTCTCAAGTACTTAAGGATACTCTTTACTACCGCCTAGTGACTTTCACCCGGGTTTGACTGATATCTGCTCATAACACTTAGAGCATAAGGAACATCTGGGCATGTATAAAGTATGGCATACATGATGGATCCGATTATGGAGGCATACGGGATCTCACTCATCTTCTCCAGCTCATCAGGTGTCGAAGGACACTGACTCTTGCTGAGAGAAATACCATGTGACATTGGCAGAAAACTTTTCTTAGAATTCTGCATATTGAACCATTTCAATACCTTGTCAATGTACATGCTTTGGCTTAATCCCAATTAACCTTCTCGACCTATATCTATAGATCTTTATGCCCAAAATGTATGCTGCCTCTCCAAGATCTTTCATTGAGAAACTTTTTCTCAATGAAGACTTGACAGCATCTAACATAGGAATATCATTTCCGATCAACAATATGTCATCTACATATAAGACTAGAAACAAAAGTGATCTCCCACTAGCCTTCTTATAAACACAAGGTTCTTCTTCATTCTCAATGAAGCCAAACCCTTTGACTACCTCATCAAAATGAAGGTTTCAACTCTGAGAAGCCTGCTTCATCCCATAAATAGACCTTTATAGCTTGTAAACTTTTCCAGTATTCTATAGATCATCAAGACCTTTAGGCTGTGTCATGTACACATCCTCACTTAGATTTCCATTAAGGAAAGCCATCTTGACATCCATTTGCCATATCTCATAGTCATAAAATACGGCAATTGCTAGGATGATTCGGATAGACTTTAGCATAGCGACGGATGAAAACGTTTCATCATAATCAACACCTTGAATCTGACTGAAACCTTTCACCACCAATCGTGCTTTATAGATGTGAACATTTCCATCAACGTCTTTTAAAAAAAAATCCATTTATACTCGATAGTTTTTACACCATCAGGTGGATCGACCAAGTTCCAAACTTGATTCTCTCGCATGGATTCTAACTCGGATCTTATGGCTCCAAGCCATTTCTTAGAGTCTGATCCCATTACCGCTTTCGAATAGATCTTAGGTTCATCATTGTCTAACAATAATATGTCGTGCTACCCAGTGGTTAAAAACGCAAACTGCTCGGGCGCTCGACTCAACCTCTCCAACCGACGTGGGGCTGGTGTTTCAACAACAAGCTCTGCAACATCTTGCATGTTGAGTTGCGGTTCAGTAGGAGCTGAAACAATTTCTAGTGGTTCTCGAACCTCTTCGAGTCACACTGTGCTCCCACTAACCCCTTTCGTGAGAAACTCTTTCTCTAGAAAAGCACCATTCTGGGCGACAAACACTTTGCCTTCTTCCCAGTTATAAAAGTAATATTCTTTGGTTTCCCTAGGATATCCCATAAAGAAGCATTTATCAGATTTGGGAGTGAGCTTATCAGACGTCAAACGCTTTACATAGGCCTCACAACCCCATATCTTTGGAAAAGATAACCCGGGACGCTTCCAAGTCCATATCTCATATGGTGTCCTCTCTATAGATTTAGATGGAACTCTATTTAGTGTGAAAGCAGCAGTTTCTAAAATGAATCCCTAGAAAGATAATGAAAGATCAGTTTGACTCATCATCGACCGGACCATGTCCAACAAAGTTTGGTTCCTCCGCTCAGACACTCCATTCCATTGAGGTGTACCAGGTAGAGTCAGCTGTGGAACAATTTCACACTGCTTTAGATGATCACTAAACTCATGGCTCAAATATTCGCCTCCACGATCCGATCGTAGAAATTTAATTGTCTTGCCAGTATGATTTTGTACCTCATTCTAGAATTCCTTGAACTTTTCAAAGGATTTCGACTTATGCCTCATCAAGTAGACATAACCATATATACTAAAGTCGTCGATAAAAGTTATAAAGTACTGAAACCACCTCTGGCTATAGAACTCATTGGTCCACATACATCAGTATGTACAATGGCCAATGACTCGTTTGCCCTCTCACTTGGACCAGTGAAAGGCGTCTTAGTCATCTTGCCAAGTAAATAAGACTCACATGTGTCAAACGATTCAAAATCAAATGACTTCAAAAGCCCATCTCTATGGAGCTTCTGCATGCGCTTCTCATTTATATGACCCAAACGACAATGCCAGACATAGGTAGGATTCAAATCATTCTTCGTATTAATGTTATAGACATGTGTATCCTCAAGATTCAGAATATATAAGCCATTCAACAATAGATAAACACCATAGAGCATACCATTCGAAAATATCAAATAACACTTGTTCTTTATTACGAATTCAAAACCGTCTTCCTCTAAACATGATGAAGAGATAATGTTTGTGCCCAAGGCGGGAATAAAATAACAATTATTTAACTCCAAAACTAATCCTGAGGGTAGCGACAAAGAATAGACGCCGATGGCCAACGTAGTAACTTTTGCACCATTACCGACGCGAACATCCAATTCGTCTCTTGCGCACTTTCTAGTCCTTTTCAGCCCCTGTAATGATTTGCAAGTGTGAATCATTGATCCGTATCAAATACACATAAATCACTTGAACGAGTAGCAAGATTTATTTCAATAACATTTATACCTGAAGCGGAAGTCATACTTCCCTTCTTTTTCTTTTGTTCTTTTAAGTACAACTTGCAGTTCCTCTGCCAATGGCCAGGCTTATGGCAGTGGTGGCAAATGTCAGAGTTAGCAGGGCCCGACTTAGACTTTCTAGCCGAATTAAACTTAGAGCTCGAGATCGCATCTGGAGCTTTAGCCTTTCCCTTATGCTTTCTCTTCTTACTTTCCTTTTGAACCATCATCACATGACTAGGATTTTTCTTAAGGCTTTCCTCAGCTATCTTGAGCATCCCATGTAATTCAGCCATGCTCTTCTGCATGTCATTCATATGAAAATTTAGAATGAACGGTTCGAAGCTCGCAGGGAGCGACTGTAGAATCACATCTGTGGCCAAATCTTTGTCAAGAGCAGACCCATGTTTTTCTAGGTTCTCAACGTAACCAATCATTTTGATCACATGAGGACTTACTGGACTGCCTTCCACCAACCTGCACGCAAACAAGGACTTCGAGACATTATACCTCTCAGTCCATGCTTGGTTCTCAAACATACCTTTGAGTCCCACGATCATATCGTAGGCATCCCTGTCCTCATATTGCTTCTGAAGCTCAGAGGACATGCAGGCAAGCATGAGACAGCTGACATCAACTAAATCACTGATGTGCTTCTCATAAGCCCGCCTATCAGCAAGTGGTGTATCATCCGTTGGTTCATCAGGGTGGGGTTCCTCTAGAACATAATCCTTTTTCTCCTGCTTGAGAACAATTCTCAAGTTTCTGTACCAGTCAATAAAATTTGTTCCAGATAATTTCTCCCTCTCTATGATAGATCGTAGATTAAAAATAGAAGTGTTCTTTGCAGTAGGTGCCATGATCTACAACAAAATACAAGGTTCATCACTATGCTATGTTAATCTTCCATCAAATAAAAGATGTGCCACAATATATAAAATGATCGCTTTCCCTCTAACGACACATTGTGGGACAAGATCTATGTTCATCTAACTCCTAGTGAGCTTTGGCATCACTGCTAGAAGATTAGTGACATAGGTAAGCAACACTTTGCTAATCACATCTCTATGTGACTCTTGTTCGTTGGGGTAGCATCCAATGCCCGACTCCCAACTCCATGCCCCAAAGCCCAAAACCGTTTTGATAGCTTTGTTAAGCAAACCAATACTATGCATGTGATTGTCCGACATCCACCCTAACTGGTCAAGATAAAAGATGGCACCCTGCTTTGGTAGACCTACCATCGATGATCAAGAACCTTGGTAGGTGCAGCTATTGGAAAGAAAATCAATACTAGATTTTTTGAGGAAAACTATTCTAACATGGTAACGATGTCTACCACATACGGAACATGAAAGAATAGTATGATAGAAACATAAGTAAACATCACAGGAAATCATATTAACTGTGACATAGTATGGCCCGTTCACATGGTGATCTCTATCTCCATGGTTCCTGTCCTTTGGGTCATCACGCTTCAGGCCTCCATGAACTTGTATCAGCCTATTACATCTAATAGCATTATACTAATTACATGAGCAGAAGCATCACAAGTCGACGCACATGTCGTACAACATTTGAACAGCCTTGGGCTGTAATCAACCATGACACATATGCCATGTTATTACATTCATGTATCTTATACATTTGCAAGGCCATACCAGTTACAACCTTCCCTGCAAAAATGAGTTTGGCAGAATCTAGATGCGACTGAACTAAGCCCAGAACTTCTAGCTCAGAGGCCAAGAACTTCCGGTCGAAGAGCCTAGAACTTCTGACTCACGGTCGGAACTTCCGAAATCAACCTTCTGACATGAATTTATTTTGGCCCGGAACTTCCAAAAATAACCTTCTGACTCGGAATTTATTTCTGTCCGAAACTTTCGGTCCAACCAGAACTTCCGAAAATAACATTCTGTGTCAAAAATTATTTCGGCCCGGAACTTCCGGGTCACACCCGGAACTTCCAAAAATCCAACGACAAAAACAATAGATCCAATCTATTTCCATCACATATCACATATATGTGATCGATCCAGATCGAACACTACGCACGTAGGCTCTGATACCACTGTTGGGTAATGGGGAGACTACGCTAGCGCTTAATTTTAAAAATTTATGTCGTTAGCCCAGGAACCATGCGTGTAATGGGATCATGGATCATTACCTCAAGCCTCGAGATGTGCTCGGGCAGCGAAAGTAGAGTTGATGAAGCGCGTCCTCGATCGGCCTCTCCCAGCTCTGTCCGTTCGTTCGTGATCTGGTGATAGAGATGACGCGATCCTACGATCCGGCGTACTCCATGGAAGGAAGACGAGCACCACTATTGGAGTAGTGCCTCTACGGTATCCACACATCCGTGGATAGAATCACCTCGCGCCGGCGTGCTAGCACCACTCGTGAGATCTGGGAGATCAATCACAACACTTGCAATCGAGGAGAGAAGAGAGGTGGCGGCTAGGGTTTGGTCAAACCAACATCAAGCAGCAGCGGCAGCAGCATTTTCATGCTAGCACCTCCTCTCTTTATATAGTGCCCTGTCACGGGCCTTTAATCTCTATTAAAGCCCAACAGATCTAATCTGTTCGCCTGGACCAGAACTTCTGGTTCTAATCAGGACTTCTAAAAAATAACCTTCTATATATAATTTATTTTGACCTGGAACTTCTAGGCCTAACTGGAACTTCCGGCTCGTCTAGATTTCACTTTCAGGCAGGCCCGGAACTTTCCGTCCAACTGAAACTTTTGGCTCCTCCGAAAACCAAAACTGGGGCTGGCCCTAAACTTCTTGTCTAATCGGAACTTCCAGATGCTCCATAACCCGGAACTTCTAGCCTCTAGCCAGAACTTTTGGTTCTCCAAAATTCTCTTGGGCATATTTCCATCATGTAGTGCAGCAGAAGGAGAGTTGGAGTAGCAAACCGATCCAACTCGAGCATACCGAAGTGGTTGAGAAGCTGATCGCCATGGTTAGGAACTCTGGAGGACTTCTCTTCCTTCAAGCCGATGACATCGCCAATCCGATCAGCGGTGCTGATGGCGATGCGAAGGAATAGAGCAATGCCTCTACTTGTATCCACACATCTAGGGATATAACACTAGCCAGTGTTGTACTAGCACCCGGGTGGTCAGTGAGGTGGTCGGGCTTGAGAGGTGGAGGCTAGGGTTTGCTCTCGGTGGTTAATAACTTAGAACGCAAGACGCATCAATATGCGATTAGAATAAGCTCTGCTTCTCTATGCCCTGCACCCTCGTATATATAGACGTCCTAGCTTGGGATCTTCTAGGCACAACGAGGACTCTACTCAAATCCCTATCTGATCTGTTCAGATCTCCATCCATACCATTTGGATCTCTATCCAAACTGAGTCCAATTCGAATCCTATTTGAATCTAGTGTTCCAACTTGTTAAGTGTGCGACCCTGTAGGTTCATGTATAGCTTAGTTAACATATGGAAACTCCTTTCCACACACCATTAACAATGGCCTCTAGCAAAGCATATTAACCCAAATATATGTAAAGATCATATCGGCTGAACCTTGTAATGTACCTCATGTACGTGTCCATTTGCCTCATGATATTGATCGAGCATAAGGTGAGATTTGTGTCATCCTATCAATAACTCGATCTCTCTCTCGATCTCCATATTGGATTATAACTTGTGATTAACTACTTAATTACGTCGGCATGGCCATGCACTTCTATAATCCATTACATCAAGGGGCTAGAGATATCTCTCCCGTAAGGAGGGGCAAATCCCATCTTGATCACTCACATCCCATTACATGTTTCATGGCAGATCTGATGACTACTTTTATAAATACTCAGTTATAGAGTAGCGTTTGGTAGTCCCAAAGTAAGCCACAATGCATGTTGGGAACCATGAAGATCTCAAGTCTAAGGACTTTACATAAATATTACCGAGACCTATTGATAACACATCAAATCTTAATAGTGTCTCGTAGCGGGTCTATCCAACATATATTCTCCAATATACGTCTATGTTATTGAGTTGGTATCTTCATATCCATGATCTATGAGACATGATCATCAATTAATACACATGCTGATCTCAGTCATATGTGTTCCATATATGACCTAAACTGATCAGGGATCATTTAGAAATAGTCATATTACGAGTCTCACGAACAAGTCACGTACTTGTTGATCCATCATGACAATCTAGTTAAAGGAACAGTACAGTATTTTATAAACATAGTATACCTCGTACAACATCTCCATGTTGACTCTAAGGGCATAATGCTAACAATCTCCCACTTGCACTAGAGTCTACCATGTAGGTATCTAATACCCATAGACCTAGTGTGCATCTCATGCTTGGACTGCGGGAGGGGCTTTATCAATGGATCTACAATATTTAGATCTATTTGCACTTTGCATATATTTACATCTCCCCTATCCACTATCTCATGGATCAGATGATATAGCCGAAGTATGTGTTTGGACTTTTAGTGTGACTTAGGCTCCTTGTCTTGTGCGATAGCACCACTATTATCACAATAGAGGTCTATCAGATTAGAAGCACTATAAACAACACCAAACTCAGAAATAAATTTCTTGATCCAAACAACCTCCTTAGCTGCTTTTGAAGCTACTATGTACTCGGTTTCTATTGTAGAGTCAGCTACCATCTCTTGCTTGGAACTCTTTTAGCTCAACGCTCCACCATTAAGGTAGAAAATGAATCTAGATTGTGATCTGTAATCATCCTTGTTGGTTTGGAAGCTTGCATCGGTGTAACCCCTTATAACGAGATCTTCCTCACCTCCATAAACTAGGAACACATCTTTTGTCCTTCTCAGATACTTTAAGATATTCTTTACGGCTATCTAGTGACTCTCACCTAGATTTGATTGGTATCTACTCGTTATACTCAAAGCATATGAGACATCTGGACGTGTACATAGCATGACATACATGATGGATCCAATTGCTGAAGCATATGGAATCCCATTCATTTTATCTCGCTCATCAGGTGTACTCAGACACTGAGTCTTTCTAAGATTTATGCCATGTGATATTGGCAAGAAACCTTTTTTGGAATCCTGCATGTTGAACCGCTTCAACACCTTATCAATGTACATGTCCTGGTATAATCCAATTAGCCTCCTTAATCTATCTCTAAAGATCTTGATACCCAGAATATATGTTGCTTCTCCTAAGTTCTTCATAGAAAAATTATTTTTAATGAAGACTTAACAAATTCCAGCATAGGTATATCATTTTCGATCAACAATATGTCATCCACATATAAGACCAGAAATATAAGCACACTCCCACTATCCTTCTTGTAAACATATGGTTCTTCTTTGTTTTTGATGAACCAAATCCTTTGATTACAACGTCAAAATGAATATTTCAACTTTGAGATGCCTACTTCAATCCATAAATAGATTTCTGTAGTTTGCATACCTTTCTAGCTGATTGTGGATTGATAAAACCGGTCGGCTATGTCATGTAAACATCATCGCTCAGATTTCCATAAAGGAAAGTTGTTTTGACATCCATCTGCCATATTTCGTAATCAAAATATGCAGTAATGGATAGAATGAACCGGATAGACTTTAGGATTGTGACGGGAGAGAAGGTTTCATCATAATCAATACCTTGAATCTACTTGAAACCTTTAGCCACCAATCACGCTTTATAGATGTGAATATTTTCATCTGTGTCTATCTTCTTGAAAACCCATTTACACTCAATGGTTTTCACACCATCGGGTGGATCAACCAAGTTCCAAACTTAATTGGTATACATAGATTCAAGCTCGGATCTTCTGGCTCCAAGCCATTTCTTAGAGTTTGGTCTCATCACCACTTCTTCATAGGTCTTGGGCTCATCGTTGTCCAACAACAATACATCCCAATCCCGAGTGGTCAAGAACATGAACCTCTCTGACCTACGTGGTGTAACAGGTTCTTCAATACCTTCATTATCCTATTGTGGTTCCTTGGGAGTTGAAATATTTTTAGATGTTTCTTGAACTTCTTCGAGATGCACCGAGCTCCCACTAACCCTTCTTGATAGAAACTCTTTCTCTAAGAATACACCATGTCGAGCGACAAACACTTTGCCGAGTTCCTTGTTATAGAAACAATATCCTTTGGTTTCCTGAGGATACCCGATAAAGAAGCACTTGTCGGATTTGGAAGTAAGCTTATCTGATTGTAAACGCTTTACATAAGCTTCACAACCCCAAATCTTAAGAAAAGATAGATTAGGACGTTGTCCTATCCATATCTCATACGGAGTCTTTTCTACCAACTTTGATGGAACCCTATTAAGTGTGAAAGTGGCTATCTCAAGAGAATATCCCTAGAAGGATAACGGAAGATCACTTTGGCTCATCATTGATCAGACCGTATCCAATAAGGTATGATTTCTCTATTTGGAAACCCCGTTCTATTGAGATGTTCTGGGTGGAGTCAATTGTGGAACAATTCCGCAATCCTTTAGATGATTATCAAATTCAACGCTCAAGTATTCTCCTCCATGATCCGATTGTAGAAACTTGATTGTCTTTCCTAAATGATTCTGTACTTCATTCTAGAATTCTCTGAACTTTTCAAAGGACTCTGACTTATGCCTCATTAGGGAGGTAGATATACCCATATCTATTAAAGTCATTGATAAAAGTTATGAAGTACTGAAAACCACCTCTAGTAGATGAACTCATTGGACCACATACATTACTATGTACTAGTTCCAATGAGTCACTTGCCCTTTTACTTTGACCCATGAAAGGCGCCTTTGTCATCTTACCAAGTAAACAAGATTCACATGTCTCAAATGATTCATAATCAAAAGAGTCGAGACGACCATCTCTATAAAGCTTCTCCATGCATCTCTTGTTTATATGGCCTAGACGACAATGCTAGATAAACGTGGGATTCAAATCATTAAGACGTTGCCTCTTTGTATTAATGTTATAGATAGGTGATCCTTCAAGGTTTAAAACGTATAATCCATTCTCTAATGAAATATGATAATAGAACATATCTCTAAGATAAAGTGAATAACCATTGTTTATTGTTCAAAAGTCATAATCTTCTGCTTGCAAACATGAAGTAGAAATTATGTTTTTACATAGAGATAGAATACAATAACAATTATTTAGTTCCAAGACTAGTTCTGAAGGTAGTGACAATGGCATGGTTCCCAAAGCAACCGCAACAACTCTTGCCCCATTGCCCACACGAAGAACCACTTTGCCCTTCATCAAACTCCTACTTCTTCTCAGACCCTGCAACCCCTTGCAAATGTGAGCAACTGATTTTGTATCAAATATCCAAGAATCAGAAGATGAAGTAGCAATATTGATTTTTATAACATTTATACCTGAAGCGGAAGTCACACTTCCCTTCTTCTTCATATCTTCCAAGTATTTCTTGCAATTCCTTTTCTAGTGACCCAACTCCTTGCAGTAAAAACAAACCGCATCTTGAGTCACCCATTTCTTGTCACGTTTGGTCTTAGAAGTACTTACGATCTCATCAGGAGTCAACTTTCTTTTGACCACACATTTCTTTACTCAAGGTTGACGTTTGCCCTTCTATAGCATCATCACATGACTGCTATTTTTTTAATGCTCTCCTCGGTGGTTTTTAGCATCCCATGCAGTTCCGTCAAGGTTTTATCTATGCTGTTCATATGGTAATTGAGTATGAATGGTTCAAAACTTGATGGCGGGGATTGAAGAATCAAGTCAGTAGCCAACTCTTGGCTAAGGAGAAAGCCTAGCTTTTCTAGATTCTCAATATAGCCAATCATCTTGATAACATGTGGACTGATGCGATTCCATTCAGCAAGCCTACACGCAAACAAGAACTTTGAGGTGTTAAACCTTTCGGCCCTCGCTTGGTTATTAAATATGCCACGCAGACCCATAATGATATTGTAAGCATCTGTGTTTTCATATTGCTTCTAAAGCTCAAAGGACATTATGGCAAGCATAAGACAGCTTACATCAAGGACATCATTAGTGTGCTTCTCGTAAGCACGTCGTGCAGCTGTAGTAGCATTATTAGGCAAATCATCAAGGTAAGGACTCTCAAGAACATACTCTATTCGCTCTTGCTTGAGAACAATTGTCAAATTTCTATACCAATCCATAAAGTTTGTTTCATTAAGCTTTTCTTTCTCAAGAATAGATCGCAAATTAAAAGAACTGGACATGGTAGAGGTTGACATGATCTACAACATAAGATATGCAAAGTTTAGCACCGATGTTTATGTTAATCTTTTATTAAACCATTTAACAAAAGATTCTTCGACTATGTTTTGGAAACCAAAACCTCTCTCTCGGTTACATAGCGGGTCAAGATCTTCATTTTACTAATTCCTAGTGTGCTTTGGCATCACTTCTATAAATTAATGATATGGGGTAAGCAACACCTTGCTAATCATATCTCTATGTGACTCCTGTTTGTTGGGTAAGTATCATCATGCTCTAGCCCCAACCTGATGCCCAAAGGTCCAAAACTGTTTTGATAATCTTACTAAGTAAACCAAAAGTTTTCGCATATATATATCCAACATCTATCCAAACTTGCAATGGTAATCGCTGGCACTCTGCTTTGGCAGACCCATAAAATGATGAACATTACCGTGTCCGGTGCAACAATTGGAAAGACATCAAAAACTTAATTTTTTTGAGAGATTCTATCCTATCATGGCAACATATCAAACATGATATAGCATAAAAACAAGATAGAAGATATCATAGATAAACACTTTTAACTGTGAATTAGTATGGCCCTTATAGTGATCTCCATCTCTATATTGATGTAGACGATCTCCATCCTCCACATAATTTCTCCAGGCCATCATGCTTGATATCCCACAATCTTATGTCTAGGCTACCATAGCTAGAAATAAAAGATTACAAATCAAGCATCTAGTCGACACGTAGGTCGCAAATACAGCAGAGACAGCTATCCAATAGCCAAAGATCATGGCATGCAAGCCATGCGTAAGAGTTACATGCATCACATACATCTCTTACAAATTATATAGGGCCATATCATTCATATCATTCTCTGCAAAAACAAATTAGATGTAGAATCGTATTCTAGCTAACGATGTGAACTAGGACACTATATAAGGCGCGTACACATGGTGGTCCCGCTAGTCAGTTAGCGGGCAAGGAGTTGAGGGGGAAGCCACCCCTCGTGGGTTGTAGGGCAGCGTCCTATCCACTAGTGAAAAATCATAGATCCGATCTATGAAATCGCTAAGGAAAAACATCTTGGGACAACCAATTTATCCTGATCCGAGATAACCTCTCAGGAACAAGTTTTTCTTTAGCTGACGGGGTCGGCCAGGTGGTCGGGTGATGCGCTAAGGAGTCAGTGACAGTGGTCAGGAAGACCAGTCAGGAGGCGCCCGAGGAGGCCAGATTAGTAACCTACTCGGATCAGGATATGTGTTTGCATCTAATGCAACAACTCATCCGATTCAAATGTTATGATCTGATCTGCAACTACCCCAAAAACCGATTGATCTCATTAACCCGTGATGCCAATCGATTCATCACATGAAACGATCGAACTTGATCGTAACAGATCCAATCTATTACAACCACACATCAACAATATACAATGATCTAGATTACAATCTAAGCAAGATGGCTCTGATACCACTGTTGGGGAATGTGTTGGGCTGCGGGACAGGCTACGCTAGCAAAAACAAAACTTTTTCTACCCCGTTCAACCTAGGAACCATGCGAGTAATGGGATCATGGATCGTTACCTCTAGTGGCGAGACACGCTAGGGCAGCGGAAGAAGAGTTGGGGAAGCACGTCCTCGATCAACTCCACCCTGCTCCATCCGATCCTCGATGGGAAGACGATACAGCCTTGCGATCCTCACGTCGACATGATCAGCACCACAATTGCAGCAGCGCCTCTATGGTATCCACACGTACAGGGATGGGATCACCTCACGCTGGTATGCTAGTACCACCCGCGAGGTTAGGAGAGATGCGGCCACAGCAGGTGAGGCTAGGGGAGAGGTGATGGCTATGGTTAGGGTAGGGGCAACAACAACAACTGCCTTCCCCTTGCCTCTCCTCTCCTTATATAGAGCTCTCCGATGGGCCTTTACTCAGTATTAAAGCCCAACAGATCTAATCTATTCGTCTGGCCCAGAAGTTCTGGTCCAGGCCTGGAACTTCCGAAAAAAACCTTATGTATGAATTTATTTCTGCTCGGAACTTCTGGTACAACCGGAACTTCCGGTCCAACCGAAACTTCCAAAAATAACATTCTGTATCGAATTTATTTCGACCCAGAAGTTTCGATTCCACCTAGAATACATCTCTCAGGCAGTCTCGGAACTTCCAGAATACATCTCTCAGGCAAGCCCGGAACTTTCGGTTCCTCCAGAAACTAAAACTGGGGCTGGTCCAGAACTTCCGGTCGAACCGAAACTTCCGGTTACACCAGAACCTGGAACTTCCAGCCTTAGACCAGAACTTTTGGTTCCCCTAGAATTATCTTGGACATATTTTCATCAATCTTCCACTTGCATAAGAGCCAATTCTTGCAAGCTTTAAATCCCATCCCCTTAAGCGTTTGACCCTATAGGTTCATATGTAAATGGCCGCTACGCGGAAACCTTTTCTAGATCACAAGTCAATAGCGGTACCTAGCAGCACATACTGACCCCCGAATGAATACAAAGATCATATCAACTGAACCTTGATATACTCACGCACCAATCCCTTTACCACACGACATCAGTCAAGCTCAAGGAGAGATTCGTGCCACCCTTGTGATAGCCCGACACTTCACTCGATCAAGTAGTGGATTAATCATGATTAACTCTTTAATTATAGTGGTATGGGCATGCACTTTCCCAATCCAACCATCTCGAGGGGCCCAGAGACGTCTCTCCCGTTATTTAGGAGGGGTAAATTCTATCTTGATCGCTCACATCCCAAGACATGTTTCATAACATACCTGAAAGCAACCTTTATAACTACGCAGTTACGGAATAGCGTTTGGAAGCCCCTAAGTGTGTTACTACACATTCTGGAATCAACGACGATCTTAGGTCAATGGATTCTACAAGTACACCTTTTGAGATGATAACTGATGGCACAACAAGAATAACAATCCTAGCAGTATCTCAAGGTGGGTCTATCCAACATCATGTTCTCTAACATGTGTCCACATCACTGATTTGATATCTCCACATCTATGATTCGTGAAACATGATTATCAATCAGTCAGATGTGCTAATTTATAAATCATCACTGTCGCACATGATGATATGAGATTAGGGATCGTTTAGAATAACATTATAATTAAATAAAGAGTTTCACAAACAAGTCACATACTTGCTGATCAATATAAAAGATAATTATTCAAGGAACAAGATAACCAATTATCCAAAATACATCTGCATAGACAAGACTCCTTCTCTCACATACACTAGACTCTATCACACAAGTATCTAATACCCATAGAGCTCAAGTGCGCCTCATGCTTGGGCTGCAAGAGAGGTTTCGACAACGGATCGGCAATGTTCTAATCCGTGTGCACCTTGCATATCTTTACATCACCTCTATCTATGATCTCACGGATGAGATGATAGCGCCGTAGTATGTGCTTAGACTTCTGGTGTGACCTAGGCTTCTTGGCTTGCGCAATGGCACCACTATTATCGCAATAGAGGTCCACTGGACTGGACACACTTGGGACAACACCTAGCTCACAAACAAATTTTCTGATCCAAACAGCCTCCTTTGCAGCTTCAGAAGCTGCAATGTACTCGGCCTCCATTGTTGAATCGGCAATCGTTTCTTACTTGGAACTCTTCCAACTCACTGCGCCTCCATTAAGGCAGAACACAAATCCAGATTGCGATCTCGAATCGTCCTTGTCAATTTGGAAACTAGCGTCGGTGTAACCATTTACAACGAGCTATTCCGTACCTCCGTAAACTAGGAACATATCCTTAGTTCTTCTTAAGTACTTGAGGATACTCTTTACCATCGCCCAGTGACGTTCATCCGGGTTTGATTGGTATCTGCTAGTAACACTTAGAGCATAGGAGACATCCGGACGTGTACAAAGCACGGCATATATGATGGACCCGATTGCGGAAGCATACGGGATCACACTCACTTTCTCTAGCTCATCAGGTGTCGAAGGACACTGACTCTTGCTGAGAGTAATACCATGTGACATTGGCAAGAAACCTTTATTAGAATCCTGCATATTGAACCGTTTCAATACCTTGTCAATGTACGTGCTTTGGCTTAATCCAATTAGCCTTCTCGATTTATCTCTATAGATCTTTATGCCCAATATGTATGCTGCCTCTCTAAGATCTTTCATTGAGAAACTTTTTCGCAACGAAGATCTAACAGCATCGAGCATTGGAATATCATTTCCGATCAATAATATGTTATCTACATATAAGACCAGAAATATAAGTGCGCTTCCACTAGCCTTTTCGTAAACACGAGGCTCTTCTTCATTCTTGATGAAACCAAACCCTTTGATCACTTCATCAAAACGAAGATTCTAACTCTGAGAAGCTTGCTTCAGCCCATAAATGGACTTTTGAAGCTTGCAAATTTTCCCAATATTTTTCGGATCCACAAAATCTTCAGGCTGTGTCATGTATACATCCTCGCTTAGGTTTCCATTAAGGAAAATCGTTTTAACATTCATTTGCCATATCTCGTAGTTATAATGTGCGGCAATTGCTAGGATAATCCGGATAGACTTTAGCATTGCGACGGGCGAAATTGTTTCATCATAATCAACACCTTGAATTTGCCTGAAACCTTTCGCCACCAATCGTGCCTTATAGATGTGAACATTTCCATCAACGTCTATCTTTTTCTTAAAAATCCATTTACACTCGATAGTTTTAACACCATCAGGTGGATCGACCAAGTTCTAAACTTGATTCTCTCGTATGGATTCTAACTCAGATCTTATGGCTCTAAGTCATTTCTCAGAGTCTGGTCCCATCATCGCTTCCGAGTAGGTCTTATGTTCATCATTGTCCAACAATAATATGTTGTGCTGCCCCGTGGTTAAAAACACAAACCGCTCTGGTGCACGACTAAACCTTTCTGACCGACGTGGGGCTGGTGTCTCGAACAACAAGTTCTGCAACATCTTGCATATCGAGTTGTGGTTCAATAGGAGCTGAAACACTTTCGAGTGGTTCCTGAACTTCTTTGAGTCACAACATGCTCCCACTAACTCCTTTCGAGAGAAACTCATTCTCAAGAAAGCCACCATTCAGGGCGACAAACACTTTGCCATCTTCCCAGTTATAGAAGTAATATCCTTTGGTTTCCCTAGAATACCCCACAAAGAAGCATTTATCAGATCTGGGAGTGAGCTTATCGGACGTCAAACATTTGACATAGGCCTCACAACCCCATATCTTTAGAAAAGACACCCTAGGACCCTTCCTAGTCCATTTCTCATATGGTGTCCTGTCTATAGATTTAGATGGAACCCTGTTTAAGGTGAAAGCAGCAGTTTCTAGAGCGTATCCCCAGAAGAACAATGGAAGATCAGATTGACTCGTCATTGACTAGATCATGTCGAACAAAGTTCGGTTCCTCCCCTCGGATATCCCATTCTATTGAGGCGTGCCTGGTGGAGTCAGCTGTGGAATAATTCCACACTGCTTTAGATGATCAATAAACTCATGGCTCAAATATTCACCTCCACGATCCGATCGTAGAAATTTAATTGCCTTGCCTGTATGATTTTGTACCTCATTCTGGAACTCCTTAAACTTTTCAAAGAATTCAGACTTATGCCTCATTATGTAGATATAACCAAATCTAGTAAAGTAGTCGGTAAAAATAATGAAGTACTAAAAACCACATCTGGTGGAAGAACTCATTGGTCCACATATAACTATATGTACAAGGACCAACAATTTATTTGCCCTCTCACTTTGAACAGTGAAAGGCGTCTTAGTTATTTTGCTAAGTAAACAAGACTCGCATGTGTCAAATGATTCGAAATCAAATGACTCCAGAAGCCCATCTTTATGGAGCTTCTGCATACGCTTCTCATTTATATGACCTAAACGACAATGCCAAACATAGGTGTGGTTCAAATCATTAAGCCGAGGCTTCTTCGTATTAATGTTATAAATATGCGTATCCTCAAGATTCAGAATATATAATCCATTCATCAATGGACAAGTACCATAGAGCATACCATTCAAAAATATCGAACAACACTTGTTCTTTATTATGAATTCATAACTATATTCCTCCAAACATGAAAAAGAGGTAATATTTTTGCCCAAGGCTGGAATGTCATAACAATTATTTAATTCCAAAACTAATCCTAAGGGTAGCGACAAAGAATAAACGCCGACGGCCAATGCAGCAACTCTTGCAACATTACCGATGCGCCCATCCAATTCGCCTAGTACACATTTCCTTATCCTATTCAGTCCCTACAATGTTTTGCAAGTGTGAATCATTAATCTGGTATCAAATACCCATGAATCACTTAGACGAGTAGCAAGATTAATTTCAATAACATTTATACCTAAAGTGGAAGTCTTACTTCCCTTCTTCTTCTTGAGTTCTTCCAAGTACAATTTGCAATTCCTCCGCCAATGACCAATCTTATGGTAGTGGTGGCAAGTGTCAAAAGTAGCAGGGCCAACCTTGGACTTTCCAATAGGTTTAGGCTTAGAGCTTAAGATCTCATCTGAAGCTTTTGCCTTGTCCTTGCATTTTCTCTTCTTGCTATCCTTCTGAACCATCATCACATGACTAGAGCTTTTCTTAATGCTTTTCTCAACAGTCTTCAGCATCCCATGTAATTTAGCCATGCTTTTCACCATGTTGTTCATATGAAAGTTCAAAATAAACGGCTCGAAGCTCGCAGGGAGCAACTGGAGAATCACATCCGTAGCCAACTCTCGGCCAAGAGGAAAACCAAGTTTTTTCAGGCTCTCAATGTAACCAATCATCTTGATCACGTGAGGACTGACTGGACTGCCTTCTGCCAACTTGCATGCTAACAAGGACTTTGAGGTGTTGTACCTCTCGGCCCGAGCTTAGTTCTCAAACATGCCTTTGAGTCCCACGATCATATCGTAGGCATCCCTGTTCTCATATTGCTTCTGAAGCTTAGAGGACATACAGGCAAGCATGAGACAGCCAACATTAATTGAATCATTGGCGTGCTTCTCATAAGCCCTCTGATCCGTAGCAGATGCATTATCAGCTGGTTCATCAGGATGGGGCTCATCTAGGACATATTCCTTTTTCTCTTGTTTGAGAACAATTCTCAAGTTTCTATGCCAATCAATAATGTTTGTTCCAGAAAGCTTTTCCTTTTTAAGAATTAATCGCAAATTAAAACTGGAAGTGTTGCTAGCAGTAGGTGCCATGATCTACAACAAAATGCAAGTTTTAGCACTATGCTATGTGTATCTTTTATCAAATAAAAGATACTCTACTACTTGATATACAACCGTTTTCCCTCTTACGACATGTAGTGGGACAATATCCATATCCAACTAACTTCTGGTGAGCTTTAGCATCACTGCTAGAAAATTAGTGACATAGGTAAGCAACACTATGCTAATCATATCTCTATGTGACTCTTGTTCATTGGGGTGGCATCCAATGCCTCGACGCCCAACACCATGCCCCAAAGCCCAAAACCGTTTTGATAGCTTTGTTAAGCAAACCAATACTGTTCTTGTGGATGTCTGACATCCACCCTAACTGGTTAAGATAAAAGATGGCACTCTGCTTAGCCAGACTTACCATGTAATGATCAAAACCTTTGTAGGTGCAGCTATTGGAAAGGGCATCAATGACTCTTAATTTTCTAAGAAAAACTATTCTAACATGGTAACGATGCATACCACACACAGAACATAAAATAATAGTATGACAGGAACATAAGTAAACATCACATGTAATCATATTAACTGTGACATAGTATGTCCCTTCTCACATGGTGATCTCCATCTCCATGATTCCTGTCCTTCGGGTCATCACGCTTCAAGCCTCCATGATCTTGTATCAGTCTATTACATCTAATAGCACTACACAAATTACATGAGAAGAAGTATCACATGTCGACACGCAGGTCGTATAACAATAGAATAGCCTTAGGTTACAATTAACCATGACATGCAGGCCATGAAAATTACATCCATGCATCATATACATCACAAGGCCATACCAGTCACAACATTATCTGCAAAAACAAGTTAGGCGTCGAATCTATGCGTGACTGAACAGTGGATCCGGAACTTCCAGCTCAAGGCCCGAAACTTCTGGAATCACCCTTCTGCATCAAATTTATTTTGGCCCGGAACTTCTGAAAATAACCTTCTGTACGGAATTTATTTCTGTTCGGAGCTTCCAGTCCATCCGGAACTTCCGAACCCAGAACTTCCGATCCAACCGAAACTTCCAAAAATGACATTTTATACCGGGATTATTTCAGCCGGGAAGTTCCGGCTGGAGGCCGAAACTTCCAAAAATCCGACACAAGAACAATAGATCTAATCTATTTCCATCACATATCACCTATATGTACATGATCTAGATCGAACACTACGCACGTAGGCTCTGATACTCCTGTTGGGCTGCGGGGCAGGCTACGCTAGCAAAAATAAAACTTTTTCTACCCCATTCAACCTAGGAACCATGCGAGTAATGGGATCATAGATCGTTACCTCTAGTCACGAGACGCGCTAGGGCAGCGGAAGAAGAGTTGGGGAAGCACGTCCTTGATCAACTCCGCCCGGCTCTGTCTGATCCTCGATGGGTAGACGATACAGCCTTGTGATCCTCACATCGAGATGATCAGCACCACAATTGCAGCAGCGCCTCTACGGTATCCACATGTATAGGGATGGACTCACCTCACGCCGGTATGCTAATACCACACGTGAGGTTAGGGGAGATGTGGCCATAGCAGGTGAGGCCAGGGGAGAGGTGATCGCTAGGGTTCGGGTAGGGCAACAGCAACAACCGCCTTTCCCTAGCCTCTCCTCTTCTTATATAGAGCCCTCTGATGGGCCTTTAATCAGTATTAAAGCCCAACAGATCTAATCTGTTCGTCTGGCCCGGATGTTTTGGTTCAGGCCCGAAACTTCTAAAAATAACCTTCTGTACGAATTTATTTCTGCCCAGAATTTTTGGTCCAACCGGAACTTCCGGACCCAGAACTTTCGGTCCAACCGGAACTTCCAAAAATAACATTCTGTATCGAATTTATTTCGACCTAGAAGTTCCAATTCCACCCGGAACTTCCGTTTCATCCAGAATACATCTCTTAGGCAGGCCCAGAACTTTTCGGTCCAACCGGAACTTCCGGTTCCTCTAGAAACCAAAATTGGGGCTGGTCCAAAACTTTCGGTCGAACCGAAACTTCCGGTTACATCAGAACCCGGAACTTCGGGCCTCAGGCCAGAACTTTCGGTTCCCCCAGAATTCTCTTGGGCATATTTCCATCAGAATGTGGAGGCTACGCTAGCCGAAAACAAAACTTTTCTACCGTACACACTAGAAAGCCTTGCTAGAGAGGTACCATAGATCGTTACCTCAGGCTCGTAATGCAGCAGAAGGAGAGTTGGAGTAGCAAACTGATCCAACTCGAGCGTGCTAAAGTGATTGAGAAGCCGATCGCCATGGTCAAAAACTCCCGAGGACTTCTCCCGAGGACTTCTCTTCCTTCAAGCCGATGACACCGCCGATCCGATCAGCGGTGTCGATGTCGATGCGAAGCAATAGAGCAATGCCTCTACTTGTATCCACACATCCTAGGATGGAACATCGGCCGGTGGTGTACTAGCACCTGGGCGGTCGGTGAGGTGGTCAGGCTCGAGAGGTGGTGGCTAGGGTTTGCTCTCGGTGGCTAACAACTTAGCACACAAGACGCATCAATATGCGATTAGCAAAAGCTCCTCTTCCTTGCGCCTTGCACCCTTATATATATAGATGTCCTAGCTTGGGCCCTCTCTGGCCCAACCAGAACTCTACTCAGATCCCTATCCGATCTGTTAGGATCTCTATCCAAACCATTTGGATCTCTCTCTAAACTGAGTCCAATTCGAATCCTATTCAAATCCAGTGTTCCAACCCATTAAGTATGCGACCCTATAGGTTCATGTATAGCTTTGTTAACATATAGAAACTCCTTTCCACACTCCATTAATAGTAGCCTCTTGCAAAACATATTAACCCAAGTATATGTAAAGATCATATCGGCTAAACCTTGTAATGTATCTCATGTACGTGTTCCTTTGCCTCACGAAATTGATCAAGCACAAGGTGAGATTTGTGCCATCTTATCAATAGCTCGATCCCTCTCTTGATCTCTATATTGTATTATAACTTATGATTAACTCCTTAATCACATCGGCATGGCCATGCACTTCCATAATCCATTTCATCGAGGGGCCCAGAGATATCTCTCTTGTAAGGAGGGGCAAATCCCATCTTGATCACTCACACCCCACTACATGTTTCATGGCAGACCCGATGACTACTTTTATAACTACCCAGTTATGGAGTAGCGTTTGGTAGTCCTAAAGTAAGCCACTACACATGTTAGGATCCATGAATATCTCAAGTCTAAGGATTTTACATAAACATTACCGAGACCTCTCAACAGTGTCTCATAGCGGGTATATTTAACATATGTTCTCCAACATACATCCATGTTATTGAGTTGGTATCTCTATACCCATGATCCATACGACATGATCATTAATCAATACACATGCTGATCTTAGTCATATCTGTTCCATATATGACTTAAACCGATCAGGGATCATTTAGAAATAGTCACATTACGAGTCTCATGAACAAGTCACGTACTTATTGATCCATAATGATAATCTATTTTAAGGAGCAGTACATTGTTTCATAAACATAATATATCTCGTACAACATCTCCATGTTGACTCTAAGGGCATAATGCTAACGGTCATGTCATTAGAATCACAAAACCCATAACATCTTTCTCTATAACCCAACTCCACTTGCCCATCTCTTCAAAACAATGGCTGCATACTCTATGAGCTCAAGGAGAGGGAGGAGGAGTGTAAGGATGAGTTTGACGACGAGGAGGATAAGGAGAGGGGGGAAGAGTCCGAGGTTGTGGATGAGGAGAAGGTGGATGAAGATGAGAAGGAGGTGGAAGATAACGTGGATGCCAACATCGAGGAGGAATAGAATATCTATAGGCATCGAGGAGGAATAGAATATCTATAGATGGTTTGATTACACTGACCACCTATAAAAAGATTTCCATAGGTGGCTGATGTAATCTAGCCACCAATCCAATAGGCCATAGGTGTAACACAACCGCCTGTAGAAATCTATTTTCACAGGTGAGTGATTTATATGAACTGTCTGTGGAAATGCAATATCTTCATATGCCTTATATCAGAGATGTTTATGCATGATCCTGTGAAGATGACAAGATACTCACATGTAAAAATGATTTTTGTAGTAGTGAAAACTAACATGACTTGTATTTGGAATCAGTGAGTTTATAAAAAATATGTATATATGGTGCTTAAAGGGTACATTTCAGTGTACTGTACCTTTCAGTTGAAAGATATATCAATGGTTGTGATGTTGTTTTACGTGTGGTGCTCGGAAGGTACTAGGATTACCATCATTACAAATATGATATAGTTATCTATTTCTTAATTTATAGCTTGATGTTCCACGAAAATTTTTCAAGCTACTCCTAGGCTGCAATATTATGGGACATGAAAGTAGATATTATTGGTGATTCTAAAAGGAATAATATCTATACTACTTTAAAAGAAGCTAGTGGTGATGAGTCTACCATCACCACCACTTCTTCTGACAGCAAACTAAAACTCTCTAGCTTCAGCTTCGCTCATATCTATTTGTATGGTATTCTTTTAATGTTATAATTTTTCCCGTTGTAACGCACGGACACTCAGCTAGTGTCTGTAAATAAAATTTTGGTATGTATTGAGTTGTATATCATGCAACTGTTGGTTCAAAATAAAATAAAAGACCAAGAATTCATTTATATTAGATAAAATTTGACACGGTAGAAAAACTTGCATTGTAAAGAAGATAGATCTAGTGAGCAGCATTTGAGGATAGGTACATGAGCTCAGTCGAAACCACGGAAAGCAACGTTGGACTTTACTCCTTTTCAGGGCAAAAGTGCAACTCCTGACTCTTGATCATTCTTTTTGGCAAAGCACACAAATAATATAGTACAAAAGTAGGCACAATGGAACTAGACTTTTAATTTTTTTATATCTACAGGCAAGATCTAATTGAATGCCAATATATAACCAGTTATCCTGGAGCGCTTCCGCTTGGTTCCTGTAGCTAGCATCATACTTTAATTACCAAAAAATTTAGGAGTTTTTCTCTCATGCCACGTAGTTAAATTACGCGTGCTCTATTGTCACACCTTATATGTATGATAATTAGACTCAAGAGCTAGACATCATATATATAAGAAAAGATAAAAGAGCGAACAATATTTAACTACATGGTATGAGGACAAATCTCTCAAATTTATGGCGGCAACAATAGATGGGTTATATTCTAGTGAATTTTTTGTTTTGTTTTGTTTTTTAACTCATCTTCAGCTACAGTGAAGCAACACCATCACCACGCATAATTATTAGCTAATAAAGAACCCGCTCACTGCTGCTTGACATATGAAATTAAAGTCGCGATGCCTAACCGATTGACAGACAGTTTTGAATCAAACATTTCTAAGTTTCTGGCTTTGAGGAGAGAGAAGACAGTTCAAAAAAAGACGGCAGTATATATAAAAAAACCTTTCTACTCTATACATTTCTAGACATTCTGGTAGTTCAACCACTATGGGAAAACGCAAAATTATCGAGTGTCAAATTCTTCGTCGAGTACATTATTTCGGGTACTCGGCGAAGACAGGTTTGTCGAGTGCTTATCAAAAAACACTTGTCAAATTTTAAACACTTGGCGAAAGGTTTCTTTGCCGAGTGCCAGAGGCACGTACACTCGGCAAATAAGGTGACACTCGGCGAACAGTTTTGAAAAAAATCGATCTAGCTGGCGGTGTCGACGCCGTGATACCGGCTCGGAAAAAAAAATCTTTGCCGAGTGCCATTTCTGGCACTCGACAAACATCTTTTCTCTGGATGCACTGCCCGGTCTGCCACGTATCCGGGGGTGCTGTTTGCCGAGTGTTTAGGAGTGGCACTCGGCAAACCATATGTTTTGCCGAGTGTTTTTTACAAAAACACTCGGCGAACCTAGGGAACTCATGATTTCATGTGAAATCATGTTTCGGGCACTTGTTACATTTAAAACTTGTTTTGAACTTGAATTTTTTTTAAACTCAGAATGCAATATATAGTAATCATGGAAAAAGTTCGTATTTTTTTTGGGTCAGTTTGCTATTTTAATTCATTAAATGTGTTTCTAGGATTTAAATCGAAATAGGTCAAATTTAAACTGCAAGTGCATGAAATAATGAACCAAATTTTTTAGAAAAATCATATTTATGTTCATGAGTCCATTTTAAATCATTTACCACTAAATGTAAAGAAAGTATGGAAAATCTAGGTTGTGGTACTCGACCGACAACGTGGAGCTTAATAGTTTTTTAATTATACAAAATTTAATTGAAGTCTAAAAAATATGACACTTGACATTGTGTTATTATATGATACGTATATACTGTGATAAAATTTTGAAAATGTTTCGAGGAAGTTTTCATGTATGATGTTTAGAAACCGGAGATTCTCAAAAGAGGTTTTAGAGTTTGGAGAAGGAATGGGCTATGTTTGAAAACAAATCGATGATTAAATTCTTTTTTGAACTTAAAATTTTTTCTACAATGAAAACTCAACGTATCTTATACCATGCCAAAAATTGGCAATTTTTAAGGTTAATTTGCAATTTTTAGTTAATTAAATGTGTTTATAGGATTTAAATTGAAAGAGGTCAATTTTGAACTGCAAGTGCATGAAATAAGAAACCAAATTGTTCGAAAAAATTATACTTGTATTTTGAGTCCTATTTTAGGCCTTACCCACTAAATTTAAATTTTTTTTGAGGTATCTCGATGATGGCACTCGACCGACAACATGCACCATAATAGTTTTGCAATTTTAAAAAATTCAAACAAAGTTTGAAAAACATTAGACTTATTGTGGTGTTGTTATGTGATAACTAGCAGAGTTTGTGGTTATTTTTTTAAAGAATTTTGTACAATAAAACAAAAAGGCACTTTAGGAGAAAATAAAAAAACTAGAAAAAATGTTTGCCGAGTGCCTACCCATACAGCACTCGGCGAAGTAAAAAAATAAATAAATAAATTTGTTTGCTGAGAGCCTATCCATATGACACTCGGTGAAATAAAAAAATAAAAAAATGACAACTTCTCCGAGTGCCTACCCGATCTGGCACTCGGCGAAATTCCCTATCGTGATATTTCTAACTGGGCCTAGATCTAGCCCTACCGGCGCCCGCCCCTCCTGCTCTCGCCCCTCCGTCGCCGCCCCTTCCACCACCACCCTCC
>KE371551.1:1092921-1123655 GCA_000418225.1 Zizania latifolia | reverse complement strand
AAAAACGTAAAATAACATGACTCTAGATTATTCGATGACGTGATCAACTTGGCCGTCACGACACCGCTAGAATTGACGGTACTCCACTGCTTTCCGTTTGAGATGATGGTTTTGAGCCGAAGCCGTCAAAGCGTCCGTCGCGTCCGCACCGTGCACCCGGATTGGACCGATCCGACCCCGCGACTCTTCAGTCCGGCGGTCGGTCATCCGTGTACCTGAGTCGCACCGGTCGACACCACGACGGATCCCGTTTCCCTCGCCGCTTCAGCTCCACGCACCCGGATTGGACCGGTACGCCTTCGCGACTCCTCTGTCCGACCGACGTCCGTCCGTGTACCTGAGTCACGTGCGAACTCCATCACGGTCGAGTCTCTTCATCTCTACTCTTCTTCACCCCGTTGACAATCACTCATCATCCCCATAGTATACACCATGGCTCCTCATCTTATCAGGGAGAAGTTCCCTGGCTTGGTTTCTATTGCTGGGGGGATTGAGCCGGCATACTCATGGAAGCACTACGAAAGGGCGTCGAACGCTCGTGACCGGGAAGAGAGGCAGTTTGCCCACATAGCCGACCGAGTGAGGGCTGAGCTCTGGGTAAGCTTTTGTTCACACTGTATTTGCCAATACTAGTCGCATTTTTACTACATAACTTTTTGTCACATCTATATACATGACTTCTTCAGGTGTGATGAGGGGTATGAGGCTCAGGCTACTGAGGTTATCAACAGAGCCGCTAAGAAGCTTGTTATTGACATGCACTACGAGGCTCGTATTCAAGCCGTGATCCTCTACTATGCTCATCAACTTGGACAAAGAATCACAAAGAAAGATGCTCGGACCACATACTTAACCCGTGAGCAATACATGATGGTAAGTGTATTATCTTGCAACACTTTACATCTTTTCTTTATACCCTTCACTTGGTTATGTAGGTCCCTCCGCAGTGGTGCGCTCAAGATCTTCAATGTTGAGGGCAGATTGTTGATAAGTGGTGCTCTCTCGAGTGGCAGAGCACTCACAATGCCTGCCGGGGAAGACGCCTACTCATGAGAGGGCCACCACACCATCAGGGCTCGCAAAACCTGAACCAGTAAGCGGCGAGATGGGTATATACTTACATGTTTCCATTCTCTCACTTGTTTGCACTCTATGGCTCTAACTGTTTTTATGTTGCAGTCGACAGCCAATGAGGGTCACGAATGCTCCCAAGTCATGTCATTTGCTCTGGCTCACAAGGGGAGGGCAGTGCAAGGCAACACGTACAATCCAAATGACCCCGCCGAGGCATATAGCAACCCGAGCGCGTATGAATGTCTCTAGGAGTACACGACGATGGCGAGAGAAGTGCATGGTCCTGATTATGAGCCGGCCCACCATGACATCGACGAGGAGGTGGTCATGAGGGCTGGAGGAGGCAAAAGGCATGGCCGTTATTCGACGGGCGACGGCGCGGTCGATGGTTCACACACCCCCACTCTCTCTCAGGTGAGAGCTCAGAGCTTGAGCTCAGGTCCGGATATACGTTAGTGCTCGGACACATCACGGAGCCTCATTATCGAGCTCCAGGTTAGTTGTATTCCGTTAATCCTTAAAGCCTTAAACTTTCTTTGTATTGAAATGATAATGACATTGCGATGATGGTGTGTAGACCCAACTGGAGGAAGAGAGAAGACAAAGGATCGAGATGGAGTCCAGCATGGAGGCTAGGTTGTAGGCCCAGATGCAGACCCAGATACAACAGTTTTGGGCGCAGATGATGGGTGGCTCTTATTCTGGTCAGATGGGCCAGTCTCCGTCACCGACGCCACCCCCTCATGCACTCCCTCAACCTCAACCATCTCCGCACACTCCACAGAGCGGCAATGTGAATTTTCACCCCTCTAATCATCGTTTTTGCTATATACAGTTGTGCTAAATAACTTCTTTTTATAGTTTCAATCATCCGCATCGGGATTGAATACACCGCCGGCGCCTTGGAATCCTTGGGAGCTATGAAATCCGTAAGTTGTAAATTTGAATCTATGTAGATATGTGATGTGATCGAATTGTTATTGGCCAACTTTGTGAACCTATGAAGATATGTGATGTGAACTTGTGAAGTGCTTTTGTGATGTGAATTGTGAATGTGAACTTGTGATTGTGATAAATTTTGGATGGAATATGAATCTGAGATGACTTCGGGATGAAATGTGAATTTGAGATGAATTTTGAATATATATGTGAATGTGCATGTGGATTTATGAATATACGTATGTGAATGTATAAGTGGATGTTTCCCGTACTAAATCCTGTAAAAAATTTGATTTTTTTTTGGGTTTGCAAACACCTTCGAACGCACAGAATCGCGCCACGTGGCATGATTCTGTGCGTTCTGGAACCCTTCGCCGAGTGCCGACCGAGTTCGCTGAGTGCATGGCGTGGCACTCGGCGAACACATGCCTATTCGCCGAGTGCATGGCGTGGCACTCGGCGAACACATGCCTATTCGCCGAGTGCATGGCGTGGCACTCGGCGAAGCTGCCATCACGTCGTCTCCGATCGTTACCCGCTTTGTTGTGCCAAGTGCCGCGCCGGGCACTCGGCGAAGGCGACGTGGCACTCGGTGAAGTGTTCGCCGAGTGCCCGATAAAAAGCACTCGACGAGTGTTCTTCGCCAAGTGTGGCACTCGGCGAAAAACTGTTTTCCCACAGTGAACCGTCAATTTTTTTTTGTATCTGTGAATATGAGTGCGTGGCTTGTTATAATTTGCTCGTATTGATAATATATAGAAAGGATCTGTTTTCTCATGATTAATTATAATTCGTCGGATATTATTTTTTCATTGTCCGGTGATGGATATATATGAGTTGGCCTTAATTGGCTGATTTGCTCTTCAATTCAATGGCGACGTCGTTAAATAGTCAAGTGGTTCAAAAGTGATGATCAGTTTAATAAGAGGTCCATTACAGAAGAAATCACCAGTCGAACAAGAGAAGAAGATGACTATTTGACTTATACTATGCTCCAAAATCTATGCAAAATCATGAAGTAACCCAATCAGGGCCTTTTAAGGAATTAATCACAGCATTACTTAAACCAACGCAATAGACGTTGTGTTTTGTACTGTTGGTCGAATAATACGTACGAGCATCATTTCAGCATAATGGCTAGCTGCCATAGATGTGCGTGCAATATATATAAGATCGTATCCACATGTCCATGCTAGCAAGGATAGTACACAGACGAGCTAGCATGAAATAATAGAATGTGGCTACAAATCATGAATCTTCCAAATACCATGGCATCTGTCATGCTTTTCATTCCTTGTCCCCCTTTTTTTCTACCTCTGTGTATCCAAGATAGCTTTTTTGACCAGTTTCTTTTCTTAAAAAGCAGTGAAAGTGTACCAATCTACTACTTTTCTCTGCCCTTTTAGCAAAATGACCCATATTGGAGCTAGCCAGTTGCAAGGTATTGGTAGCAGCATGCATGAGTTGCTGGAGAAGTCTAATCCATTCTGCAGCCTTTTATCCTGAGCCCAAATAGTAGCACTGCCACAAGAGGGGAGGCAAATTTTTTTATCTCCTCTAACAGGGTGAGAGATTAATTTGTGATTATATATATACATGCTCCTAGTAAGTGTAATAACAGGATGGATATAGTATCTCTCGCCTTAATTGGGTTGCATTAATTACCCCTTTGTTTCATAGGGTTTGTCAGCTGCTTGCCATCAACTGAACTATAGAAATGACACCTGGAAGATTCTGATAGAGAGATGCAATGGAGGATGTATAGATGCAGGTGTCGTTTAATTGCTGTGTGTTTGTTGGCACATATTTATACATCTGCTTCCCCATTCCTAAATTCTTGACATTTTAGATAATTTCTCATATACAAAAGCAATTAATCAGTTTGTATATTTTCTATTTTATCTATATTAAATGTGGTTGTGTTGTACTTATAATTAATGAGTTTGTATGCATGCATGCAGAGACATATGAGTCAAATGACATCTCAATTATCAAAACGTATGTCAACAACTAACATTTAAAAACTCAGCCTAGAAAGTCAAAAATATGATACCAGAGGGAGTAATATTGATACACAGATAAAGATGACGATTAAGGATGTTTTTAGATGGTGGTTGCAATACTATAGCTCCACCCCAATCGGCTTGAAAATTTTATTTTAAGGTACAATCCCCTGTTTTCTAACAAAATAGTAAATATACAGAAATATTAAAAATTGAACTATATTAAAAATTAATTAAGTCCAACATGAAAAAGAAAATCACATAGCATTCGGCCTCTATAAAGGGCTGATTCATATTGCTGGAGGCACACGCAAAGCCCCTGATTTTGTGATTATATCGGTACATGATGCATTGCACGTACCGGCAAATAATTTTTTTATAAATAATATATTTTATACGATCACAGAAAATTACAAAAATAGCCATCTGTTGACCATTGAATCGATAAAGGCTCTATCGACGTCCCAAGTATCGACATAGCCTCTGTCGATACTTCAATGCTTCGACAGATGGCTCAGCCAAAATCAACGTCTCTATCGACAGTTCAACTATCGACAAAGACATTGACTTCTCTCTGTTGACAGTTCATCCGTCGATAGAGGATAGTGCCCGTGCCCGTGCCACGCCCGTGCCGTCCGCTTGCACTGCGCGCCGCCCGAGCCACACGCGCCACCCGCACCGAGCTTCGCCTGCCACTCACCTCCCCTGCGCCCACGCCACGCGCAGCCCCGCATCGCGCACACAATTAAGCCATGCCCGTGCCTTGCCTAGCACCCGCCGCCTTGCTCCACGTGCCGCCATCAACCATACCCAAGCCAGACATGCACATGCACCTCCTCGCTGCATTAATTGCCACCTCACTCTGCCACTCACACCAGCCACTCCCGCCTCGCGCGTCGTGCGCTGCCTTGCTGTTCACACGTGCTGGCTATTGCAGCCAACTCTCTAGCCACAAGCCACCTCACGCCACGCGTCGACATTAATCATTGCCTTGCTGCCCACGCGCGCCAGCCGTCGCCTCACGTGCTCCCCGCCTGGTCCCCATGCCATGCCAGCCATGCACTAGTTGTCGCCTCGGTGCGCATCAAATGCCTGCTCACTCGCCACACTAGCCGCTGCCTCGCGTGCCGCCCGCATGGTCCCCATGCCAGGCCAGTCTCACGCGCCAGACGCCGCCTCGTGTGCCACACTTGCCTGTCCACGCCACCCATCTGATCTACATGTCTGCGCCACCCGCTCATGTCCAGAGCCTGCCCGCTCGCGCCTTGCGCTGCCTGCTAGCGCCCCGCGCTGCCCGCATTTACTGCTCCGCGCCCCGCTGCCTTGCTAGCAGCGACCCGACACCATGCATCCGTGCCACATGCTTGCGCTCAGCACCCCACCGCCACATTTACTGCCCACTCGGTCCCTGTGCGGCCCACTCCGCCCGCGCTCCGTGCCCTGTCGCCTTGCAAGCCGCGCCTACGCCCGCTCTCTCTGAGAGCAAAATGTCGACATATATCTATGTTGTGTTGAAAGAGGTTCTTTCGACACTTCAAGTGTCGACAGAGCCTTTGTCGACACTTGATGTGTCGACAGATGGCTATTTTTATGATTTTTTGAGGTCGCATACTAGAAATGAAATTTTATAAAAAATATATATTATTTATAAAAAAATTCTACTGAAACATGTTATGGATAATCTAGTGATTTGAGAAGATATTGGAATAAAAGAGCTTGGTCCAACTAAGTTTGGCAATCGTATGCTACAATGGCACAATTAGTTTTCAGGGAGTTAGATTCATTTGTAACCTCTAACTCATGTTTCGATGATTAATGATAATATAATGATAAATTAAGGATAACAATCACTAAAAATGATTTTTTAGACTCTCCTTTTGATTGCACAGACGGTCCAGAAGGAAAACTGTCTAGTTAGTAGAACTACTAGTAGTAAACTGGTATTACATTATATATATATTATATTCTATCACATTATACATCTTTTATACTGTATCGACTGCTTGATAATGACCGCTTTCAACATATAATCTTTCTTGGTGATCTTGATGTACGTACACCACATCTTCTATTGGTTGCTCGTCTCCTAGATATACGGCATGATCAATACGGGGCAACTCATCAAATTGATTGTATTTGTCGTTAACAATGTTTTTCACTGAAACGATTCTTCTTCTGCATTGTAAAACAATATGGAGCTTTTATTTACCAGGTTGGTTACGTAAAACACACACCACGGGAAACCTGTATTTTGCAGAGTGCCCAAATACTCGGCGAAGCTCCGAAAACACTCAGTAAAGGATTCGCCGAGTGTTACACTCAACAAATGAGTTTACCGAGTGCCACAGGTGACACTTGGCAAATAAAAGTGTCTAATGGTGTCTGAGGGACGTGACGCCCAGTTTGCCAAGTGCCACTGGCGACACTTGGCAAAGAAGGAAACTGAAAATAAAAAAAATAGTGCGGCGCAGCATGGCGCAGAGGGGTGCCAGCATGGAGGGCCATGGCGGCGAGGCGAGCCACCAGCGCGGAGGGCTGTGGCGGTGAGGCGCTGGCGTGGAGGGCTGCGGGGCAGAGGATGGCGGAGAGGGCGACGCAGAGGATGGAAGAGAGGGGTGGCCGGAGAGAGGTTGCGCGGAGAGACGGCCAAGAGGGGCGGCGTGCTGAGAGGGCGGCGGGAGAGGAGGAGGAAACCTCGCCGCTGAGAGGGGCGGTAAAACAGGATTTAAAGCAGGATGCGAAAAAAAGGAGCCGGATTCAAAAAAAATAGCGCCGGTTGCAAAGAAAATGGCGCCAGATACAAAAAAATAATGTGGGATTTGAAATTTTTGTTTGCCGAGTGCCAACAATCGGCAAACACAAATTATTTGCCGAGTGTCTCAAATTTGGCACTCAGCAAATTTTTTTAAATTTTTTTGTCAAACGTGTTTTTCATTTTATTCTTGACAATTTTTATGAAATATTTTTAAATTTAGTGGGTAAGGCCTAAAAATTAACTAAAAAACATGAATACGATTTTTTGGATAATTTAGTTTATTATTTTATGCACTTGCTGTTCAAATTTCATCTGTTTCAATTTAAATCTAGAAATACAATTAATGAATTAAAAATAGGTAACTGACCTAGAAAAATGCCAATTTTTTAGGGATAAGATACGCTGCATTTTGATTGTAGAAAAGTTTTAAGTTCAAACGAAGATTTAACCGTCAATTTGTTTTCAAACCCAACCCATTCCTTATTTAAATCGCAATACGTCTTATGAGAATCTTCGGTTTCTGAACATCGTACATGACAACTTTCTCCAAACATTTTTAATTTTTTATCCTAGCATCTACATATCATATCATAACACTATGACATGTCTCGTGTTTTTAGACATCATTTGATTTTTTACAATTAAAAAAATTATTAAGCTCCACGTTGATTTTTAGACAGGTCTCGTGTCGTAACCTAGATTTTTCAAAAATTATTTCCATTCAGTGGGTAAGGCCTACAAACGGACTCAAAAAGATGAATATGACTTTTCTATGAATTTTGGTTCATTATTTCATGCACTTGCAGTTCAAATTTGACCTATTTCAATATAAATCCTAGAAACAGACTTAATGAATTAAAAATAGCAAACTGATCTAGAAAAGTGCCAAATTTTTACATGAGATAAGATATGTTGTGTTTTGACTGTAGAAAAATTTTCAAGCTCCAACCAAAACTCAAACATCACATGGGCTAAAAAAATTCACATAAAATGATGAGTGCACTGGGTATGCCGAGTGGTTTTTAAAAAAAACTCGCCAAACCCTACTAGCACTACCATATTAACAGTCTTTAGTGATGGAGCTTTGCTAACAGATAAATGACACGTGTCGTTAATATACTTTTAGTGACGGACTGTTTTACTCACGTCAGTAAAGAGGAACCGTTAGTGATGGGTCGTAATATAGCCCGTCACTAAAGGAGGTACCCCCATTAGTGACAGTTCATACTGTGACTCGTCAATAAAAGGTCCTAGCATTAGTGACGGGACATGTTATGACTCGTCACTAAAGATGGGCACCCCTTTAGTGACGGGTCATATTATGACCCGTCACTAATGGGTGTGCTCTTTAGTGATGGGTGTTATTTTATCCATGTCACTAAAGATGGGCACCCTCTTTAGTGATGCGTCATGTTATGACCTATCACTATAGGTGTCTCCTGGGTATAAATAGGTGAGGTGAATTGTAACCGGCCACACTTTCATTTTCGCGCTGATCGTTAACCCTAGCCTCTCATCAGCGTCGTCACAACTTCTTCCTCATCGACGTCATGTACTGCTCATCGCCCCACCTCTTCCTCATCACTGCCACCCCCCTCATTGCCGCTATCTTCTCCTTGTCGGTGCACATGGCCTTCCTCGTCGGAGCGTGTGGCCTCCTTTCTATTGCCGAATCATCCTCGCTGTGCCAACTCATCCTCACCACCGCCTCATCGTGCCTCTCCATCGTTGATTCATCCTCATCGCTGCCTCATCTAGATTCTTCCTCCTCCTCCCAAGGTACTTACACGCATCCTCCAAGAACCATAGTTGGCCCCTTCTGTGAATCCATTCTAAAATATTGGTACTTTGTCTATGCTATGTTGGTACTTTAGTGAATCTGTGAATGTTGGTATTTGCCTATGCCATGTTTTTACTTCTGTGAATGCCATGTTTATCATTATGTAGTTTTCAATATTTATCTACTCTAAAAAGTAGTACTTTGTCTATGCCATATAGCATGCCATGTATTATTTTTGATGGTTACTTTTGTCTACGCAACTTCTTCGTACTTATGTATACTTGATATGTATACATGATCAACTTGATTTATGTGTTCTATAAATAAATGAACCCATTATAGCTAGGGTTTCTAATTTGCCAATGTGCTCCTCTATATGCTCCCCTATTCGCTCAATAAAGAGTTGGCCTAGTATGAGGATGTGTGTGATAATTAGGCTCACTATTTTTGTTCCTATAGTTTATTCATACAACGTTCTTACATTATATGCTTACTGTCATATAGTTTGTTCCTTTAAGTCACTTTTCTCTTCAATATTCTTTAGTGGTAAGATTTAATTAATTAGCTATCACACACATCCTCATACTAGGCCAACTCTTCATTGAGCAAATAGGGGAGCATATGGTATATCAACTCGACAAGACTATTTGGACCCAATGGCGACCGCACCGAGAGAGACTACTCCATAATCAGAAGCATAATCGACGAGTAAGACTTTTTTCACTTTATTATTACAAGTTGAACCTTTAATCTATTCTCGCTAAACTCATTTTTGTTGTACCTCGTTATAGTGCTTTTGGTGCCGATATCGGTACATCAAACGCAACAGAATGTCAACAGTTGGTGCATAAAACCATAGTGCTGGTAAGTCTCTAAATGTTTGCTTTATTCAAATTAAAAGTGTCATCCTCACTAAACGTGTATTTCTATAGCAGTGCTACACTTAACCACCTAGAAAACCAATGTGGGTTTTATGTCACATACCATATGATGATGGCCTTAAAGACAACAAAACTTCTAATGCTAGAAGTAAGATACTATTATATATGTGATTGCTATGTTGAATTTACTTTTCACTTATGTATATATCGACTAATGTAAAAACTCATTTCGCATATATACCTGAAAATTTTCTCAAGGAGACTGACTTGCATGGCATTCGAGGATGGCTAGGGAGATTTCTATTGTAGTGGTATGAATTAATTTTTGTTCGTTACGATGTAAATATGACTTGTAATAGTTAGTGAACGGCTCATTTATATAATGTATGCTTTGCTTTTGCAATATAAATTGTGTTGTGGTATTTGATGGAATTATGCCCAAGAGAATTCTGGGGGAACCAGAAGTTCTGGCTGAGGCCCAGAAGTTCTGGGTTCTGGAGCATCCGAAAGTTCCGATTAGACCGAAAGTTCCGGGCCAACCCCAGTTTCATTTTCTGGAGGAGCCCGAAGTTCCGGTTGGATCGGAAGTTCTGGGTCTACCTAGATGAATCGGAAGTTCCGGTTAGACTGAAAGTTCCGTGTCGAAATAAATTTGATACAGAAGGTTATTTTCAGAAGTTCCGGTTAGGACCGGCAGTTTCGGGTCCCGACGAACTGATTAAAGGCCCATGAGAGGGCACTATATAAAGAGAGGAGGGGCTAACACGAAAAGGCTGCTGCTGTTGCTCCTGGTTGAGAACCCTAGCCGCCACCTCTCTTCTCTCCTTGATTGCATGTGTTGTGATTGATCTTCCTGGATCTCGCGAGTGGTGCTAGCACGCCGTCGCGAGGTGATCCTGTTCCCAGACATGTGGATACCGTAGAGGCACTACTCCAATAGTGGTGCTCGTCTTCTTCCCGTGGAGATCGCCGGATCATAGGATCGTGTCGTCTTCATCGCCGGATCACTGATGAACGAACGGAGCCGGGAGGAGCAACTCGAGGACGTGCTTCATTGACTCTACTTTCGCTGCCCGAGCGTATCTCGAGGCTTAAGGTAATGATCCATGATCCTATTACACGCATGGTTCCTAGGCTAACGGGGTAAAATTTTGAAATTAAGCGCTAGCGTAGCCTCCCCATAACCCAACAGTGGTATCAGAGCCTACGTGCATAGTGTTTGATCTGGATCGATCACATATGGTGATATGTGGTGGAAATAGATTGGATCTATTGTTTTTGTCATCGGATTTTTGGAAGTTCCGGTTGGACCGGAAGTTCCGGGCCGAAATAATTTTTGATACAGAATGTTATTTTCGGAAGTTCCGGTTGGTCCAGAAGTTCTGGACAGAAATAATTTCCGTACAGAAGGTTATTTTTAGAAGTTTTGAGTATGACTCGGAACTTTCGAGCCAAAATAAATTCGAGTCAGAAGGTTGATTTCGGAAGTTTCGGCCCTGAGTCGGAAGTTTTGGCCCTTTGACCGGAAGTTCCGGGCCTCTGAGCCAGAAGTTTCAAGATTGGTTCAGTCACGTCTAGATTCTGCCTAACTCGTTTTTGCAGGGAATGCTGTGACTGGTATGGCCTTGCAAAGTATATGATACTCGCTTGTAATAACATGGCTTGCGTGTCATGGTTGATTACAGCCTAAGGCTGTTTAAATTTTGTATGACCTACGCATCGACATGTGATGCTTCTGCTCACGTAATTAGTATAGTGCTATTAGGTGTAATAGACTGATACAAGTTCATGGAGGCCTGAAGCGTGATGACCCGACGGACAGGAACCATGGAGATGGAGATCACCAAGCGAGAGGGCCATACTATGTCACAATTAATATGATTGCCTATGACGTTTACTTATGTTCCTGTCATACTACTCTTTCATGTTCCGTGTGCGGTAGGCATCGTTTCCATGTTAGAATAGTTTCCTTCAGAAAATTAAGTATTGATGCTCTTTTCAATAGCTGCACCTACCAAGGTTCTCGATCATCGATGGTGGGTCTGCCAAAGTAGGGTGCCGTCTTTTATCTTGACCAGTTAGGGTGGATGTCAGACAGTCACATGTATAGTATTGGTTTGCTTAACAAAGCTATCAAAACGGTTTTGAGCTTTGGGGCATGGAGTTGGGAGTCGGGTGTTGGATGCTGCCCTAACGAACAAGAGTCACATATGATGTGATTAGCAAGTGTTGCTTACCTATGTCACTAATCTTCTAGCAGTGATGCCAAAGCTCACTAGGAGTTAGATGAATATGGATCTTGTCCCACAATGTGTCGTTAGAGGAAAAATGATCATTTTACATATCGTGGCATATCTTTTATTTGATAAAAGATTAACATAGCATAGTGCTGAACCTTGCATTGTTGTTGTAGATCTTTGCACCTACTGCTAGTAACACTTCTATTTTTAATTTGCGATCGATTCTTTGTGGAACAGACTTTATTGATTGGTATATAAGTTTGAGAATGGTTCTCAAACAAGAGAAAAAGGAATATGTTCTAGAGGAGCCTCATCCTGATGAACCAGCTAATAATGCATCTGCAGCTGATCGGAGAGCTTATGAGAAGCTCACCAATGATTCGCTCGATGTTAGCTGTCTCATGCATGCCAGTTTGTCCTCTGAGCTTTGGAAGCAAGATGAGAACATGGATGCCATAATATGATTGTGGGACTCCGAGGCATGTTTGAGAACCAAGCTCGGGCCGAGAGGTAGGGTACCTCAAAGTCCTTATTTGTGTATAGAACTGGCCATTGGCAAAGGAACTGCAAGTTATACTTGGAAGAACTCAAGAAGAAGAAGGAAAGTGAGACTTCCGCTTCTACTTCAAGTATAAATGTTATTGAAATTAATCTTGCCACTCGTCCAAGTGATTCATGGGTATTTGATACCAGATCAATGATTCATACTTGCAAGTCGATGCAGGGACTAAATAGGACTAGGAAGTGCGCAAGAGGCGAATTGGATTTTCGCGTCGGCAATGGTGCAAAAGTTGCTGTATTGGCCGTCGGCGTCTATTTTTTGTCGCTGTCCTCAGGATTAGTTTTGGAGTTAAATAATTGTTATTTCATTCCTGCCTTGGGCAGAAACATTATCTCTTCGTCATGTTTAGAGGAAGACGGTTTTGAATTCGTAATAAAGAACAAGTGTTGTTCGATATTTTCGAATGGTATGCTCTATGGTGTTTGTCCATTGTTGAATGGCTTATTTGTTCTGAATCTTGAGGATACATATGTTTATAACATTAATACGAAGAAAGCTCGACTAAATGATTTGAATCCTACCTATGTGTGGCATTGTCATTTGGGTCATATAAATGAGAAGCGCATGGAGAAGCTCCATACAGATGGGCTTTTGGAGTCATTTGATTTTGAATCGTTTGACACATGTGAGTCTTGTTTACTTGGCAAGATGACTAAGGCGCATTTCACTGGTCAAAGTGAGAGAGCAAATGAATTGTTGGCCATTTTACATACTGATGTATGTGGACCAATGAGTTATATAGCCAGAGGTGGATTCCAGTACTTCATAACTTTTATCGACGACTTTAGTAGACATGGTTACATCTACTTAATGAGGCATAAGTCAGAATCCTTTAAAAAGTTCAAGGAGTTCCAGAATGAGGTACAAAATCATACATGCAAGACAATTAAATTTCTACGATCGGATCATGGAGATGAATATTTGGGCCATGAGTTTAATGATCATCTGAAGCAGTGTAGAATTGTTCCATAGTTGACTCCACCTGTTACACCTCAGTGGAATGGGGTGTCTGAGCAGAGGAACCAAACTTTGTTGGACATGGTCCGGTCGATAATGAGTCAAACTGATTTTCCATTGTCTTTCTAGAGATTCGCTTTAGAAACTGCTGCTTTCACACTAAACAGAGTCCCATCTAAATCTGTAGAGAGGACACCATATGTGATATGGACTGGGAAGCGTCCCGGACTGTCTTTTCTAAAGATCTGGGGTTGTGAGGCCTATGTAAAGCGTTTGACGTCTGATAAGCTCACTCCCAAATCTGATAAATGCTTCTTTGTGGGGTATCCTAGGAAAACCAAAGGATATTACTTCTATAACCGGGAAGAGGGCAAAATGTTTATCGCCCAAAATGGTGTTTTTCTAGAGAAAGAGTTTCTCTCGAAAGGGGTTAGAGGGACCACGGTGCGACTCGAAGAGGTTCGAGAACCACTAGAAAGTGTTTCAGCTCCTACTGAACCGCAACTCGACATGCAAGATGTTACAGAGCCTATTGTCGAGACACCAGCCCCACGTCGGTCGGAGAGGTTGAGTCATGCGCCCGAGCAGTTTGCGTTTTTAACCACTAGGCAGCGTGACATATTATTGTTGGACAATGATGAACCTAAGACCTATACGGAAGCGGTGATGGGACTAGACTCTGAGAAATGGCTTGAAGCCATAAGATCTGAGTTAGAATCCATACGAGAAAATCAAGTTTGGAACTTAGCCGATCCACCTGATGGTGTAAAAACTATCGAGTGTAAATAAATTTTTAAGAAAAAGATAGACGTTGATGGAAATGTTCACATCTATAAGGCACGATTGGTGGCGAAAGGTTTCAGGCAGATTCAAGGTGTTGATTATGATAAAACATTTTTACCCATCATAATGCTAAAGTTTATCCGGATCATCCTAGCAATTGCCGTATTTTATGACTATGAGATATGGCAAATGGATGTCAAGACGGCTTTCCTTAATGGAAACCTAAGTGAGGATGTGTACATGACACAACCTGAAGGTCTTGATAATCCAGAGAATGCTGGGAAAGTTTGCAAACTGCAAAGGTCCATTTATGGGTTAAAGCAGGCTTCTCGGAGTTGAAACCTTCATTTTGATGAGGTAGTCAAAGGGTCTAGCTTCATCAAGAATGAAGAAGAGCCTTGTGTTTACAAGAAGACTAGTGGGAGCTCACTTGCGTTTCTGGTCTTATATGTAGATTACATATTGTTGATCGGAAATGATACTCCTATGCTAGATGCTGTCAAGTCTTCGTTGAGGAAAGGTTTCTCAATGAAAGATCTTGGAGAGGCGGCATACATTGTGGGCATAAAGATGTATAGAGATAGATCAAGAAGGCTAATTGGATTAGGCCAAAGTATGTACATTGACAAGGTATTGAAACGGTTCAATATGCAGAATTCCAAGAAATGTTTTCTGCTAATGTCACATGATATTTCCCTCAGCAAGAGTCAGTGTCCTTCGACACCTGATGATCTGGAGAAGATGAGTGCGATCCCGTATGCCTCCGCCATCGGATCCATCTTGTATGCCATGCTTTGTACACGCCTAGATGTTTCTTATGCTCTAAGCGTTATGAGCAGATATCAGTCAAACTCAGGTGAAAGTCACTGGGTAGTAGTAAAGAGTATCCTTAAGTACTTGAGAAGAACTGATGATATGTTCCTGGTCTATGGAGGCGAGGAGGAGCTCGTTGTAAGTGGTTACACCGACACTAGCTTCTAAACTGACAAGGACGATTCACGATCGCAGTCTGGATTTGTGTTCTGCCTTAATGGGGGCGCAGTGAGTTGGAAGAGTTCCAAGCAAGAAACGGTTGCAGATTCAACAACTGATGCCGAGTTTATTGCAGCTTCGGAAGCTGTGAAGGAGGCATTTTGGATCAGAAAGTTTGTTTCTGAGCTGGGTGTTATCCCTAGTGCGTCCAGTCCAGTGGACCTCTTGTGTGATAATAGTGGTGCCATTGCGCAAGCCAAGGAGCCTAGGTCACACCAGAAGTCTAAGCACATACTGTGGCGCTATCACCTTATCCGTGAGATTATAGATAGAGGTGATGTGAATATATGCAAGGTGCACACGGATTTAAACATTGTAGATCCATTGACGAAGCCTCTCTCACAGCCCAAGCATGAGGCGCACTTGAGCTCTATGGGTATTAGATACTTGCATGAGTGAGTCCAGTATATGTGAGAGAATGTATCTTGTCTATGCTAGTATACATGTGGATAATTGGTTATCTTGTTCCTTGAATAAATATCTTTTATATTGATCAGCAAGTGAGACTCTTTGTGTTACGATGTAATTCTAAACGATTCCTACTCTCATATTGTTATGTGGGACAGTGATGATTTATAGATTAGTGCATCTGTCTGATTGATGATCATGTTTCACAGATCATAGACATAGAGATGTCAAATCAGTGATGTGGACTCATGTTGGTGAACATGGAGTTGGATAGACCCACTTTGAGATACTGCTGGGATTGTTATTTTATATGTGCCATCAGTTATCATCTCAAATGGTGTACTTGTAGAATCCTTAGACCTGAGATTATCATTGATTCTAGAATGTGTAGTAGCACACTTACGGGCTTCCAAACGCTATTACGTAATAGGGTAGTTATAAAGGTTGCTTTCGGGTGTGTCACGAAACATGCCGTTGGATGTGAGCGGTCAAGATGGAATTTACCCCTCCTACATAACGGGAGAGACGTCTCTAGGCCCCTCGAGGTAGTCGGATTGGAAAGTGCATGGCCATGCCACTATGATCAAAGAGTTGATCATGATTGAATCCACTACTTGATCGAGTGAAGTGTCGAGCTATCAGCAAGGGTGGCATGAATCTCGCCTTGATCTTGACTGATGTTGTGTGGTAAAGGGATTGGTGCGAGAGTATATCAAGGTTCAGAAAGTATGATTTTGACTTTGTATGCTTTCAAGGGTCAATATGTGCTGCTAGGTACCGCTATTGATCGGTGATTCAGAAAGGGTTTCCGGGTAGCGACCGTTTGCATATGAACCTATCGGATCGCACGCTTAAGGGGATTGGATTTTAAAGCTTGCAAGAATTGGCTCTTGTGCAAGTGGGAGATTGATAGAATTGTGCCCAAGAGAATTCTGAGGGAACCGAAAGTTCTGGCTAAGGGCTGGAATTTTCGGGTTCTAGAGCATCCGAAAGTTCTGGGCCTGCCTGGACAAACCAGAAGTTCTGGTTAGACAGGAAGTTCCAGGTCGAAATAAATTCGATACAGAAGGTTATTTTCAGAAGTTCCGATTAGGACATGAAGTTTTAGGTCTAGACGAACAGATTAGATCTGTTGGGCTTTAATACTGATTAAAGGCCCATGAGAGGGCACTATATAAAGAGAGGAGGGGCTAGCACGAAATGCTGCTGCTGTTGCTCCTGGTTGAGAACCCTAGCCGCCACCTCTCTTCTCTCCTCGATTGCAAGTGTTGTGATTGATCTCCCCGAATCTCGCGAGTGGTGCTAGCACGCCGGCGTGAGGTGATCCTGTCCCCAGACCTGTGGATACCGTAGAGGTACTACTCCAATAGTGGTGCTGGTCTTCTTCTCGTGGACATCGCCGGATTGTTGGATCGCGTCGTCTTCATCGTTGGATCGCCGACGAACGAATGGAGCCAAGAGGAGCAACTCGAGGACGTGCTTCATCGACTCTACTTCCACTGCCCGAGCGCATCTCGAGGCTCAAGGTAACGATCTATGATCCCATTACACGCATAGTTCCTGGGCTAATAGGGTAAAATTTTGAAATTAAACGCTAGCGTAGCCTCCCCATAACCCAACAGTATTTTGTGATGAAATATCTATGATGTGTTTGCAATGTATAATGTTGGCTGCCAAATCGTGGCTTTGATTCAGGATGCAACCTAAAAAAACTAATTTTTTTACAATATGACCATAATATTAGTGATGGGTCTAAATAAAAACCTGTCACTAAAGGATTTGTATAGGTCTACCTTCGGATCAGCATGACACCCTTTAGTGATGCGTCACAGTGTAACCGTCACTAAAAGGTATCCTTTAGTGATGTCACTAAAGGGTATTCTTTAGTGGCGGGTGGATATTATGGCCCGTCACTAAAGGGTACCCTTTAGTGATAGATGGATATTGTGGCCCATCACTAAAGGGTTCTTTTAGTGACGGGTGAATATCCGTCACTAATGATAGGGCTTTACTAACGTGATAAGAGTTACGGGTGTGATGTCCATGACTAATGAGTTTTATGATCCATCACTAATGGCCTTTTTTAGGTAGTGTAGTTTGCCGAATGTTTTTTAAAAAAGACTCGGCAAACCATTAGTTTTACTAGACGCCGTCGGCCTCTATTACTGTCATTTTTTTGTCGATTTTTTGCCAAGTGTATTTTGGCCTTTTTGCCGAGTGTCAAAAGTTTGCTGAGTGTATTCCTTTGGCACTCAACAAATAGCCTGTTTGTCGAGTGTTCGAGGAAATACACTCGGCAAAAATCGTTTTTCCTGTAGTGACATGAATAACTTGTTTTGTGACGACAAATGGTTTATGTTTATATCCAATCCTACTAAGATCAATAGTTTTGAAGCCATGTTTGTCAACCATGACTTTAGGAAGTTGCACCTATCGGCAACAAAATAGTGGTATATAGGGGTGAAATTGGGCATGTGGCAACTTGGGCCCCAACCCCACTCGTGAAAATAGTTTTAATGGACTAGTACCTAGAGATTTTTTAAAAACACAGATTTTTGAGGTCCAGCCCAACTCATTATGTTTAGCTTAGGGCTAGGCCGTAGGCTCCAATAATTGCGCATCCTAGAGAAGCACATCACACCAATGCATGAGGAAACCAACCCTCCACCAGCACAGGCATAGCCCCACAGCTCACTCTGTCAAAACACTAGCGGCTAGCGCCACCCAAGCCATGTGCACCCCAAGAGCCTTGATGCTCCCAAGTCCCGCCCCACCGTTGTCGCCATGAGCATGCCCACCGTCCATGCCCATCGACAGTCTTGCGAGCACCGCCGTTGCCGTGGTCCTCTTCCTCCTCGATATCGGTGTTCCACTGGCTATCCATCTGCTCGAGCAGCGCCATCAGCAAGAATAGAGAGATTTAGGTAATGACAACTTGTCGGGGATGTGACCCCCGGGTATCCCACGGTTGGGCTTATCAGTCCGGACCAAGGGCAGGCCAAGACCAGCATTTACCATTCGGTACAGCCCATGAAGAGGGGTTCAGCATCGATAAAGAAGGTTAAGTCCTTATCGTGTAGCCAAGCTCCGGATATAGCATCAAGAGATTTATTTATACCAGAATTCTTGTAATTAGGAATTTAGCACCCGAGTTTGGTAGGTAATCGTAGGCTGACTCAGGATAGAGTCCTGGGTTGTTGGGTTCACCTCTTGATTATATAAAGGAGGCAAGGCACCCACCTAGAGGCATCGAACATCATCTAGCCATCTAGCTCCAACTTATTTTTCTTGCTTTCGACGCCTAAAGCCTCCATAGCTTAATTGCATCGCATTGTAAGATCCACCATCATATTATATACTAAAGCACTAGATATAGGGCTATTATCCTTCAGAAGACCTGAACCAATATAAACCTTGGCTCTTGTGTTCTAGAGTCGACCATCGGGTTCAAAGGCATTGTGCTTCCTCTACACACATCTAATCACTACCTCAGGTACCCCCTTGGGTGGACTGCTCGGTGATTCATCGATAGTTGGCGCGCCAGGTAGGGGGTCACATCGCTTTCACTAGAGTCCGATGGCGCCTCCTTCGGATTTTCTCGTTCCCATCGGCTCCGTCTTCATATTTGGGAGCTTGATGTTTGCCGGGAACTCAGAAAGACGGCTCATCCTGTCGAGCCCATTGACGAGTGCTACCCATAGGTTGGCTAAATGGGAAAACTTGGCTTTTCCTCCAGCCCCCAGGCTAGGTGGAGGACGAGTCATTTTCAGGATCTAGCTGGCCCCGAGCACCACATCGTCTTCTCTAGCAAAAAGGGTTGAACGGTTCAGCGCCGATGGGTGGGGACTGGGCGGGTCAGCGAACTTGAAGCTAATCGACGTTTCCCAGCCAATCTTGTCATGATGGCCAAGGGGGCATTATCCACGACCAGCAGCGAGAGGTGTCGATGCACCGAGGGCGATCAGATTGAACAAGACAATGGGGTCCACCAAAATCTTGAAGATGAATCCACTTTGGAGTTCGATGGAGAGAGTCTTCAAAACCCTAGCTGCCAACCTGGTGGCCATCGAGAGGGCTCTCAGCTTCTTCCTGAGACACCAGAGCTACGATGAGCGAAAGCCCTGGCTCAGGTGATAGCAGCATAGATCAACACCCCAGCTCTGGTTTTGACCCGACCACTGACTCCTTCCCCAAAGGACAAGGAGGGTGATGATCTGGACCGTTATTAGCCGTCACATAGCCAGAACCTGCCCATCGACAGTCCACATGGCAATCACTCATTGCCACCGCCGCCTCTAGGAGGGCGGAACAAGTTGTGCTTCGAGATCCGCAGACAGGCAGACAACCGAGGCAACCCCAAAAATAATCATAGCATTATCGACAGTAGCGCTAACCACGACGATTCAATTGAAGGTCACAACCCTCGCAATCATAGAAGAAGCAGAAGCCAAGATGACCATGGTGGCTATCCCGCATTCACTAGGCACTTAAGGCAAGTCAAGTGGCCGAAGTCTTTCCACCCTACGAGAATCAAACCGTACGACGGCAAGATGGATCCCTCGCAGTGGATACAACTCTACTACACGGCCATCCGTGTGGTGGGAGGAGACGAAGGGGTCATGGCTAATTACGTCCCGGTCATGCTCTCCTCGTCCGCTAATAACTGGCTTTCTAGCCTACCGAGGAACTCCATCGACTCCTAGGCACAACTTCACTCAGCCTTCATCAACAACTACCAAGGAACGTGGCGGAAGCTCAGGACTCGGTATGACCTACTACGACTACAACAAATGGAGGATGAGTCGTTTCGCAGCTTTATCTAGTGGTTCTTAGAAAAAAGGACCACCATCGTGGTCATCGACGAGCGTGATATCATCAACTGTTTCATCGATGCCCTGCACCACTCTTCCGAGCTGCATGGGGCCCTAGTAAGAAAGAAGCTAAAGACTATAGCCTGGATGATCTATAGTGCCGAGAGCTACGCTGATTGAGAGGACGCTCGAAAGGAGAAAATAGAGCGTTCCCGCCACGAGAGTCGATCTCGTTAGGCCAAGGGTGATCATCCTCGATCCTCTCAGTGGGAAGATGATCATCCGAAGTCTTCTCGGGGCAAACAAGACTGAAAAAGGAAGACGGAGAGGACCGTGGCAGCAGCTCATAGCTCACGACGCCAAGAAGACAATGCCATGTTGGAGGAACTCAGCAAACCTTGCCCATTTCATCCAAAAGGCAAGCACGCATACCATACACAAATGCTATTCCTTACAAGACGCAGTGGTCAAAGAATGTCGGGACAGTGATGACACCCTGAGAAAAGATAATTGGACTCAAGACAACAACGATTTCCAGGAGCCTCACAAGACGGTGAATATCATCTTCGGGTGTTCCACATCGGCCGAGACTAAATGATGACAGATGGTTTTGGATCAACGGATCAACGCCATAGGTTTCAAAGAAGTTCAACAACTCCAATGGTCAGAGTCCATGATCACCTTCTCCTGAGATGACCAGTGGACCAATGTCCCAAAAACTAGGCGCTGGCCATTGGTTGTTCATCCGGTGATATTCAAGGTCTGCATAAGGCGAGTCCTGATCGATGGCAGAAGTGAATTAGACATTCTTTTTTGTCAGTCCCTCATCGACCTCGGCATTTCGGTTGATAGGACAATTTCTCGTTCTACGGCATCATACCCGAACAAGGTTCAGTACCTGTCAGCTCGATAACCTTTCCAGTCACGTTCGATTCTCGAGATAATTATAGGACTGAACACGTAACATTTTGGGTCGTGGACTACAATATCCCGTTCCATGCCGTCCTTGGAAGACCATCAATAACCAAATTCATGGCCGTTGGACACTACCCGTACTTGGTGCTCAAGATGCTAGGTTCCGGTGGAGTTATCACTATGCAGGGAAATGTCGGCACTTCCTGCGCATACGAAAAAGACAGCCTCACCCTAGCCAAAGTGATTGAATTGTCAGCTCACATGGAAGAGACCCTCCGGTAGGTCCGATCGCATCCTCTTGAAGCTTCGGAAGTACCAGCCAAGGCGTCGACTCCCTCTGGGATCTCCACCGTGCCCTCGAGTACCAAGAAGATCACCCTCTCTGAGGCCGATCTATTGAAGACAGCCACCATCAGGGTAGGGCTCGACCCCAAATAGGAAATCGCGCTCGTTAGCTTCCTGCGCTCTAATATGTATATCTTCACATGGAAGCCCTCCGACATGCCTGGGGTTCCTCAGGAGCTGATCGAGCACGAACTCCACATATACCCAACCGCCAAACCAATAAAGCAGAAGCTATTGAGGTTCGCACAAGACAGGAAAGTGCCAATCAAGGCCGAGATAACTCGACTCCTAGTAGCAGGATTCATCCGTGAAGTTTACCACCTACAGTGACTCGCCAACCCAATCCTGGTGAGAAAAAATACAGGACAATGGTGAATGTGCGTCGACTATACCGACCTAAACAAACACTGTCCAAAGGACCCTTTTGGGTTACCTTAGATAGACCAAGTCATCGACTCAATAGCAAAGAGCTCCCTCTTATGCTTCGTCGACTGTTACTCCGGCTATCACCAGATCAGCCTCAAGGATGAAGACTAGGAGAGGACATCCTTCATCATGCCCTTTGGAGCATACTATTATACCACCATGTCATTTAGGCTCAAAAATACAGGGGCGACATATCAACAGGCGATCCAGTGATGTCTCTCGGACCAGATCGGTCGCAATGTCCAGACATATATCAACGACGTGGTCAGAAAGTGGAGAGAAGAAGATAACCTCATTAGTGACATCGCCAAAACATTCACAATCCTATGAAAGTTTTGATGAAAGCTTAACCCTGACAAGTGCGTTTTCGGGGTACCATCGGGTCAATTACTCGGGTTTATCGTCAGCAATCGAGGTATTGAGGCCAACCCGGACAAGATAGCAGCAATAATGAAGATAGAAAGACCCAATAATGCCAAGAAGGTCCAGAAGCTCACGGGCTGCATGACAGCCGTCGAAAGATTTATCTGACCGCTAGGAGAAAGGGGAGCTCCCTTCTTCAAGTTATTAAAGAAAGAGAAAGATTTTCAATAGACGGCCGAAGCCGATGAAGCATTTTCGGCGTTGAAGAAATTTCTAACCTCACCCCCAATCCTCACAGCTCCAAATCTAGAGGAGGTTCTCCTCTATATCGCCGCAATGACTAACATCGTTAGCACGGCATAGTAGTCGAATGGCCCAAGGAGGGACACGTTTTCCTAGTTCAAAGACCGGTATACTTCATATCGGAAGTCTTCAGCCTATCAAAAGCAAGGTATCCACAAGTGTAGAAGCTCCTCTATGCCGTCCTGCTTACATCCCAAAAGTTAAAGCATTATTTTTAAGCTCACAAGATCATGGTCATGACAGAGTATCTTCTAGGCGACATACTCCCTAATCGAGACGTGATAGGGTGAATTGTAAAGTAGGCCATCGAAATAGGGGAATACACGATGGAATTTCGATCCCACACTACCATAAAGTCACAAGCGCTGGCCGATTTCATCGTCGAGTGGTCTGAGATACAACTACCCCCAAGCCAGGAAGAAAAGGAATATTGGACAATGTACTTCGATGGCTCTCTAAATATAGATGGAGCCGGCGCAGGTATTCTCCTTATATCTCCAAAAGGGGAAGAGCTACGTTACGTACTACTATTGTTGTTCAAGGCTTCTAACAACACGGTAGAATACAAAGCCATGATACACAGCCTTAGAATATTAGTATCCCTGAGGGTGAAACGGCTCATGGTTTATGGGGACTCCAAGCTAGCTATCAGCTAAGTCAACAAGGATTAGTCTTACTCTAGTGACAAGATGGATGCTTACTGCACCGAGGTTCAAAAACTTGACGGCAAATTCTTTGGCCTAGAGTTTCACCATATGCCCCGCGATGATAATTCATCGACAAATGACCTAGCCCACCTCGGTTCCTCTCGAGCGGTGGTCCCTAAGGGCGTGTTCGTTTAGGAGCTCACCAAGCCATCAATTAAGGACAACGAGCACTAGGTCGCTATCCCGCCAGTGATCATCACCATGCTCAAGGATACCGATGACTGGTGATAGCCCTTCATCTACCACATTCTAAAAGGCACAGTACCAGAAAACAAGACCCTGGCCAAATGACTCACGCGACGAAGCAAGCCGTACATGGTTATCGGGGACAAATTGTACAAGCGCACGGCCTCAATGAGGATATTCCAAAAGTGCATCCTGCCAAGTAAAGGCCTCTAGATCCTTAATGAGATCCATGCAGGAGCATACGACAATAACGCTGAGGCAAGGACGCTGGTCGGAAAGGCATTCCGATCAGGTTTCTACTGGCTGACGACCTAGAGCGACGCTAAGGAATTGGTTAAAAAGTGCACCGGCTGCCAGTTCTTCGCCAAAAAAAGTCACCTAACAGCCCAAACCCTTCAAACAATCCCACCAACTTGACCCTTCGCTTGCTGGGGGCTCGATATGGTCGGCCCTTTTTAGAAGGCCTCCTAAGGTATCGACCGGCTACTAGTAGCCATTGACAAATTCATCAAGTGGATAGAGGTCATGCCGCTGAAGAACTGCATAGTCAAAAAGGCAGCACAATTTATCGAGGGAATCACTTATCGGTTCGATGCCCCAAACCAAATTATAACTGACATTGAGACTCAGTTCATAGCAAACGACTTCTAGAATTTTTGTGAGGAAAGATTGATCAAGGTCAAGTATGCGTCGGTAGCCCACCGTCGAGCCAATGAACAGTCTGAGCGTGCCAACGGGATGATCCTCCAAGGATTAAAAGCCCAAATCTTTGACCCCTTGCAGAAGTATGCCGTGAGATGGATCCAAGAACTCCCTGCAGTACTCTGGGGGCTCCGCACGTAGCCAAACAGGGGCACAGGGCAAACACCCTTCTTCCTTGTCTATGGCTTCGAGGCAATCCTCCGTGCGATATGTTACACAACTCCCCCCGAGTTCAATATTACGACAAAGGAACTACAGAGCAGACAAGGGCCGAAGACATTGTCTCCATCGCAGAGGCCTAGATAGCAGCCATAGTGCAATCAGATCGGTATCAATAAACCCTTCGGCGATATCATGACCTCAATGTGCAAAATAGAAGCTTCAAGGTTGGTGACCTGGTACTTCGCCGGGTACAATCAATCATCGGGATGCACAAACTCTCTACCCCTGGGAAGGACCTTTCATCAAAGCCAAAGTAACAAGACTAGGGCATATAGGCTAATGCGAGAAGACAGGCAAGTAGTACCAAATTCCTGGAACATCGAGCACCTTTGTCGGTTTTACGGCTAACAATACTTTGTTAAATAACTTTTTGTTGATGACACATGATCAGGCACTCGTCGATCCCATGGCATCGTTTCTTCATTGACCTTGCCGACTAGTTCCCACCAGACATGCAACTGGGTCAGGAAGGGGTCAGCCTTACAGTTGTACACCCACAGTCGAGCATCATTCTCACTGACCTCACCAACTATTTCCCCCCTAGGCATGCAACTAGGCTAGGAAGGGGTTAGCCCTCGGGCTGTACACCCACAGTTGAGAATTTTTTCGCCTACCTATGCCGGTTACATCCTCCTCCGTGTTGGGCGCCACATGGTCACCGTGCATGCAACCAGACATGGGAGAGGGTTGACTCTTTAGTCGTACACCTGCAACCATACATCTTTGAAGAAATCGCCGATCCATGCCCGTTATATCCCCCTCTGTGTTGGGCGCCAGATGGCCACCGTGCATGAAACCAGATCTAGGAGAGGGTCGACTCTTTAGTCATACATCCGCAACCACGCATCTTCGAAGAACTCACCGACCCATGCAGACTACATCCCCCTCCGAGTAGGGCGACATATGGTCACTGTGCATACAACCAAACCTGGGAGAGGGTTGGCTACTTAGCCATATACCTACAGTCTTGCATTTTCATCAATTTCACCATGTGGGTGATAAATGCACGGTGCACGGTAAAAGTTCTATAAAACAGTTCAGAGCATTTTTATTCCTTAAGACTAATCTTTTACAGGAATTACACTACTTCAAAGAAGGGGACACATCAACAACTGCACTACTTCAAAGAAGGGGACGCAACCTCCTTCCATGAAAAAAGAAAAAGGCACACAGATAGCCAGAGATAGCATTATTCAAAGCAAACGTGGTAGTGGCGAGCACCAAGGTTCACACAGCAACTCCACGTGGCGCAGCATCAACCTATCATGACCGCCATGAGCACCAGGGATCTCGAGGGCTGCTACTATGGGAGCAACGACTCCGCACAATCCTCGTCTTGACCGAAGGAGATGGTCACTGACCCTAAAAGACCTGCATAAAGGGAGAGCAGAAGCGGCTCGACCTTAACGGAGGGGCTAGGGTGCCTACGCCGGCGGATGTCTCTAGCTTCTCGCGTAGGATCGAGCCTCTACCTTGGCATCTAGACATCGAGACAGGTAGCATGAGAGCACCGGATGAAAGCATGTCCACAGAAAGAACTATGCCAAGGAAAGGCCTCGAGAAGTGTATGACGTCCTGCAACGCACCGAACCAGGAGTTACACACCACATAGTGGAGGCAAAACAAATTCGCATGAAGGATAAACACACTAAAACGAACCTGAAATCCTAAACCTTCCACCACCAGAACAATCAGGTTCATTGCCGAGCCAGCACACCACAGATTCATGGAGCAGCCAGCGGCATCAAACAAACTCCCCTTTACGGGTGTTATGAAGAAGAGGTTTCGACGAAAAGGGAAGTAGAAGAAACAAAGCTAAGGGGGCGTTTTGTTGCAAAGACAGAGAGTGAGGGATGCTGATTTAAATAGGGGCATTCCCTCAAGTACCTGCCCCCACTACTGCAGTAAGCGTCACTTCGTTTACCGTGCACTTTTTGGCAAAGAAGGTGGGGCGGTTCTCACCACCTTATCTACGTCGGTACTCTGCATACCGCGCGTGGCTTTGTTAGGGGTGGAACGTCTTTTCAGCCTTTTCATCTGCCACGCATTTATTACGGACAGGAGAAGGAGTTATGAAGCGACCTTTTGGGCACACTAGGCGGAGTCCACAATGGTTGAGATCACCAGAGCTGGTGGGCCCCATGCCTAGGGTCTCACGTATGCTCGGAGATCCTCATGCTCGGGGGCTCACACGTGCCCGATCACCTTCATGATCGGGGGCTCGCATGCGCCCGAGGACCCTCGAGCTTGGGGGCTCACTCGACCAGAGGTGTGAGTGCTCGGGTGCTAGAGTGCTTGAGAACCCGTGAGCCCGATAGGTACTGTCTTCTAGAGCATCTAGTCAATTGAGGATCCGAGTGGCTGAATGTCGATATATTTGAAGATTCAAGACCAACTTCTCTCAAGATCATCACAAGTTTGAGGTTTTAGTCGTGGCCTTTTTCCTAGCAAGGTCTCGATGCCAGCAGAAGACAAGCTCGTTAGGCAAAGTTTCAAAGGGGTATTTTCTTGCAGGATATCTTTTGACCCTCGAGCTAAATGTTCCATTTACCTCGAGGCTCGGGGGCTACACCATGTGGGTGCACCTACATGGTGCACCTCACATGAAAGAAGGAGATCAAAAGCTTTTTCAAGACTATCAAAGTTCAGCAAAGATATCAAAGTTCTAGATTTAAGAAGAGCTCCTCCCAGCTTGTTTTGTCAAAGATTTTTTCAGCCAAGTTGAGAAGACCTCGCGGGCTGCTGTCAGGGATGTGACCCCTAGGTATCCCACGGTTGGGCTTATCAGTCTGGACCAAGGGTAGGCTAAGACTAGCATTAACTGTCTAGTATGGCCCACGAAAAAGGATTCAGCACCGATAAGGAAGGTTAAGTCCTTATCGGGTAGCCAAGCTCTAGATATAGCATCAAGAGATTTATTTGTACCAGAATCCTTATAATTAGAGATTTAGCACCCGAGTTTGGTAGACAATCCTAGACTGACTCGGGATAGAGTCCTGGGTTATTGGGCTTATCTCCTGAGTATATAAAGGAGGCGAGGCATCCCCTAGAGGCATCGAACATCATCTAGCCATCTTGCTCCCCTATATTTTTCTTGCTTTCGATGCCTTAAACCTCCATAGCTTAATTGCATCGCATTGTAAGGTCCACCATCATATTATACACTAAAGCACTAGATGAAAGGCTATTATTCTTTAGGAGGCCTGAACCAGTATAAACCTTGGCTCTTGTGTTCTAGAGTCGACTATCGGGTTTGAAGGCGTTGCGCTTCCCCTACACACATCTAATCACCACCTCGGGTACCCTCTTAGGTGGACTGCTCGGTGATTCACCGACAAAACTTTATTTTTGCGTGTTTTTATTATTGCACATTTTCATCTTTTGTGTGATAGTGAAATTAAAAGAATAAAAGAAAAATGAATCTAAAGATATGACAAGTTGTTATATTTTGTGACATTTATAAATGCAATGTATTTTTTAACGTTTTGGCAGTGGTTTAGGATCTCTGTCTATTGTTAATGAGTAGCGAAACTATGAAGATACGATCTACTAATTATTTATTACGGTGTGTTAATGATTAATGCAACATATTATTAATTTTTGGTTGAATTTTATTTTTTTGCTTTATTTTTTGTTATATTTCAATGAGTGCATTGTTATGGATAGTTTTAGTCTTTAGTTTGAGCCTAGGCTTAGAGACATCTGGCTCCACCACTGGTGGTATATATTTTAAATTTGTCATAATCTAGTTCCCAAATTTCTTCTATGAACCAATAATACGTACAAGCTAGGTTGTTTTGATATGGCTCGTGAGAGGCACATTTGCTATGCATCATTTGAACCATTCAATGAAATGAGAGATATGCTCTTTGGTGACCTAATTGTAATTACAACCTAGGTTGTGCCATCAAATTTTCTCTTCAAGTCATCGAACCAATGCATAACTTCTACCATATGGTGCAGAACAATGAAATAGGCTTGATCATACACGAGACAAGTAGGACTGATAATTTTCCTTTCAATGGTGCCGGCGCCTGCAAGCCTACCCTCACGACGAGACTTAAGAACTTTGATCAGAGTGGTCTCGGACAAGTTGTCAACACAGAAGTGAATTATCTCTTCAGTTGTGTATACTACGACAATACTCTCCTTCTTGTGAGATCAATTGTGTACGTATGTGTTCAGAATTCCCATGTACCTCTTGAACAGGTACATTTGCCTTAAGAACAATGGACCACATACTTTTGTCAGTTCACAAGATGAACCATTATTGATGATATGGATACAAGAATACCATAAGATCATGCTAAGATAGGAAATATTTAGATTTAACTCGTGCTTACCAATTGGGCGAAGATGGTCATGTAGCGTTGGGCCTTGCTACAAGGTATACCTATAGAAGCCCCCTTTCTCCAATAGTGTACATGCCTTACTTGACCACAACCAGATTGAAATGTGGTCGATATGGACAACCAATCAGGGTGGAGCTTTGACCACCTAAGTAGGACGAGTCCATGCAGAGCGCCAGACTAAATTGTTGGTTGAGGGATGGCTCTCCATAGGCCCTAATTAAGTGCTAGTGGGAACACTACTACAGTATGTGTGAATAGTGTCAGATCAAAAAGACTTTCAGTGGTGGGTTCTGAACCGCCACTGACTAGTCAGAACTGATAGTCGACTGGTATGAGTGGCGGTTCTTGAACAGACACCGTTGCGGCCTATCCGTGCCAGTTTCAGCCACGAACCGACACTGATACGCGTGTATCAGTGTCGATTCTTAAACTAAACCGGCACTGATATGTGTCGGTTCATCGCTAGAACCAAAACTGATACACGCGTATCAGTGCCGATTGCAAGCTCGAACCGACACTAATGTGTATTTTTCCTATTTTTTGTATGAACCATGTTGTTTTATTATATATACAAATACACATATATGGTAAATCTATCTGTATAGCTTATATCAAGAATATTACGTAGACAATCTTAAATCAAAATAATATGACATACACTAAATTAAAATTAGAGAATCATTTACATAAATTGTTTTTACAAACAACCTTGAATGTGACAAATTATTTTTACAAACACAAGCAATCTTGAATGATAAGTACGTAGTCTATAGTTTCTTGTTACATGAAGGCTCTGATCTCGGCTTATCCTTAGCACTTGAGCGCAAGGATGCTAGACTATTGTACTCGCCCAGTTCATAAATAACATGGTCGTTGAGTAATCTGACAAGTTGTTTTTGAAGTGTGGTGATTTCAATAGGCGATAACCGATCTATGGATAGTTTGAGAAGCTGTACGTACAAACAGAAGAAATTAATCGTTATAAGCTGGCCTACCTCAGATAAAAAATAGCTATCAGTGTAATTAATATTGCTCATACCTCAGCATCTTTTATCCTGAGCGCCTCGTCTCCTATGAATCCGTGCATGAATTCCATAACAAAAAATCCATATAGATTATTGCCTGGACCTTGCTTCTGACATAGAAAGTTATGTCGGACTATCCAATCTTTCTGGTAAGGGCGGTGCCTATTATTCTTCTTGATATATTTTTTATATACTCTGCATGTGTGTGATCTAATGTTAGGTTTAATTTATTAGGGAACAGAGATAAAAAATTAGTAAGGCACACATATTTGTCTACCTTTGTAGCAAGTCAATGATGGGTGCATTATCTTGGCTATCAAGGATGGTAATTTTGCTAATATCTGGTTGAATTACAAGGAGAACCTAGTGAAAGCTACATACATATCATCATAGATTAAGATATGTTTGGTTCTTATGCAACATATATGAAAATATTTAGGAATATACTCTTACCCAAAGTGGTACGATAGAAGTATGTACTGTCTTAACTGGAGATCTAGAAGTACTTGCAGTGCATATGCCTCGGTATCATTAGGACTCACTTGAATCATTGTCGGATTTATTTTTATTGGGTCTATGAACCCTACATGATGAATGCATTCCATTCAACATTTATGTATCTTCATCCTACAAAAACAATTAGCACAACATACTTTCAATACAACAATTTTACAAATAACTATAAATTATGTAAATATAACACTTACAGAGACCAGCAACTAAGAATAGTCACATCGAGGGCATCTTACTGGTACAACTGATACATCTCCTTGAACATGATGTGAAGAATGCCATCGCCATGCAAGAAATCATGATGCTTGTAATGGATCTCAAACATTTCTCTGCCCTCTTTGGATTCCTTCATATACTGAGGAGTCATGGTATGAACCATGAGGTGATGAGTGCTTGTCAACCGGGTGATGAAGATTGCACGATGAGGATGAAGGAGAAGAGGAGGAGATG
>KE371551.1:1028984-1053839 GCA_000418225.1 Zizania latifolia | reverse complement strand
CACGCCCAGACGTGCGCACCCGCCACGCCTCTCCATGCGCGCCCGCCGTGTCCCCGCTAGATGTGCCGCCCCCACTCGCTCGGGCCGAAGCCGTGCACGCCGAAGCCAAGCTGGGGGCGCACCAGAGCTGGGAGGAGGCGAGGGGCCAAGCTGGAAGCGCACCGGGGTGGAGTGGAGGTAGAGGGGCCGATGGCTGCTGGAGCTGCGCCGGCAAGGTGGAGCTCCGGTGAGGTGGAGCGCCGGATTGTGGCTGGCAGCAGCACGAAAAGCAGCTGGCCGGCTAGAGGTAGGAGGGAGAGAGGAGACTAGGGAGGAGAGGTGGAGGAAGGAGACCACAAAATTTCAGAAATGATTTTCAATTAGCTCAAAACCCTCAACTGTATAAGGCAGATTACATCCCTATTTATATCCCGAGCAGACTGAGGAAAATACTAATCTACCCCTAGGGTTATGGATATAGACTCAAAACCCATAGGGCACAAATGTAAAAACTGACTCTAGATATTTTATTCGATGCCGGACTTGGCGTAGCTTCCGATGCACCGCTGGATGTAACTCCGTTACTTTCTCCGTTTGGTTCGGGTGACGGTTTTGCGTCGAAACTGTCAAAGTGCTTGCCGTCCTTGCGCCGTGCACCTGGATTGGACCCCCACGACTCCTTCAGCCCGGCAATCGCCCGTCCGTCTACCTGAGTCACACCGGCCAACGCCACGGCAAGTCATCTTCTCCTCGAAGTCCCTCTCTTTAGAGAATCCTTCGAGGTGCCCCTCTTCAGAGAACTTCCTTCTTCATCCTTCACCTCCCTTCGGAGACCATCTTCAACCTTTAGTTGACAATCACTCATCATCTGGGAGCCATGAGGCCCACAGTCTTCACCATGGCTCCTTAGAAACAAGAGCCAAGATTTATACTGGTTCAGGCCTCTCGAGGGATAATAGCCTTATGCGATGTAGGCTTAAGGCATCGAAAGTAAGATGCAATTATGCGATGTAGGCTTAAGACATCGAAAGTAAGATGCGATTGTTCTTTCCCTGGGTGCCTCGCCCCCATTATATAGTCAAGAGGCGAGTCTAGCAACCCAGGACTATATCCCAAGTCGGTTTCCCTTATGTCCGAGATCACATACTGAACCTGGGTCCTAATTCCCTAATTACAAGGATTCTTATATAGACATATCTCTTTATATCTGATATAGAGCTTAGTTTCCTGACAAGGACCTAATATTCCTTATCAGGACCGAACCCCCTTCATGGGCCATACTGGACTCCAATGCTGGGCTTGGCCTACTCTCGGTCTAGGCTGATAAGCCCATCATGGGGTACCCGGGGGTCATATCCCAAACAGCAGCCTCTGAGGTCTTCTTAGCTTGGTTGAAAGTCTTCAGCTGATCAAGCTAGGAGGAGCTCATCCTTTAACTTGATTCTTTATGTCTTGTTGGAATTTAACGATCTTCAAAAATCTTGCCTTCCTTGTGTGAGGTGCACCGCATAGGTTCACCCACATGATGTAGCCCCCGAGCCAACATTTGGCTCGAGAGTCAAGAAGCATTTGGAGTAAAGTCCTTTAAAGTCTTGATTCTGATAACATCTTAGAATTTTTTAGATGGAGGACGTCATCTCGTGCACATGCCTTGTTTTGTGATGAGCTGGTGCTCGAGCAAGGTCGATTGTCGGGCACGGTCGTCAGCCAAAATCTTTATTAATCAATGTCTAGGGCACAACCACACAACCGTCCCCGAGCTCCCAAGCCCCAGCCCCTGAGCTCCCAAGCCTCGAACACCGAGTCTCGAGTATGCGGGGTCTCAAGCGTGCGAGGTCCCGGTATCCCGAGGAATCCAAGCATTGTGAACTCCGCCGGTTGTCTCTAGAATTGAAATGAAAAGTTGCTTTTTGACCCGCTTTGTCCACAATTAATGCGTTGCAATTGAGGGGACAGGCAGGCATCTCTGCTCTAATTGGTCCAGGTGCAGGCATCGGGTGTAGGGAGGTGGAACCATCCTGTAAGCATGACCAGAGCATGGGCGATGATCAAAGTGGCGCTAGTTCGTAGCGATCATGGCTGATGTCATGGCAGTGTTCGCGTAGCTATTTAAGCCGTTGGCCTCCTCCTTCATCCGCACGCTGTCAGTTTGAACCCTTGTCCACTTTCTACAACTGCTAGTTCTCGCCTTCTGTCGGTGAATCGCCAAGCAGTCTACCTAAGAGAGTACCCAAGGTGGTGATTAGATGTGTGTAAGGGAAGCGTGGCGCCTTCAAACCCGATGGTTGACACTAGAATATAAGAGCCAAGATTTATACTGGTTCAGGTCTCTTGAAGGATAATAACCCTGTGTCTAGTGTTTTGGTGTTTAATATGGTGGTGGAACTTACAATACGACGCGATCAAGCAATGGAGGCTTGAGGCGTCAAAAACAAGAAAAATATGATGATGCTTAATGTCTAGATGATCTGCTGCGTAGATGATAGATGCCTCTAGGGGGTTCTCGCCTCTTTTATGTACTCAGGAGGTAAGTCTAATAACCCAAGACTCTACCCTTTATTGATCTAAGGTTTCCTACCGAACTCGGGTACTAAGTCCCTAATTACATGGATTCTAGTACAAACATATCTCTTCATACCATATGCAGAGTCCGATCACCTGATAAGAACCAATCCTTCCTTATCGAAGCTGAACCCCCCTTCATGGGCCATACCGAACTGCAATGCTAGACTTGGCCTACTCTCGGTCTGGACTAATAAGGCCAATTATAGGGTACCTAAGGGTCACATCCCCTATAGCAGCCCCCAAGCCTTCTTAGCTTGGTTGAACAAATCTCTGACAAAACAAGTTGGGAGGAGCTCTTCTCGACACTTTGATGCTTCTGCTGAATTTTGATGACCTTTAAAAAACTTTGTTTCCTTTCTTTCACGTGAGGTGCACCATGTAGGTGCACTCATATGGTGTAGCCCCTGAGCCTCGAGTTAAATGGAACATTAACTCGAGGGTCAAAAATATCCTACAAGAAAAAGCCTTTCGTAACTCTTTGTCTCCGACAAAACTAGCGGGGAATCCTTTGAAGCTTTGTTGATGAACTTGTCATCTAGGATCGTTGGTGTTGAGGCCTTGTTGGCACGAGGCCGAGATTAAAGTTTCGAGACTACGGTGATCTTGATCATGGTTGATCTTGAATCTTCGAGTATGTCAACCTCCAACTGTTCGGGTCCTCGAGCGCTTGGGTACTTGAGAAGGCAAGGTTCTCGAGCTTGGGTCTGGAAGTCCCTGAGCACATGAGTTCCTGAGCATGGAGACCCCTTATCGTGCGAGCCCCCAAGCATGAGGGTTACCGAGGGAGCGAGCCCCCAAGCGTGGGACCCGTAGGGGCAGATGATCCCAAGCATCACGGACTTCGCCGGGCGTGCCCAAAAATATATCTCATAACTTCTTCCTCTGTCCACAATCAATGCACGACAGACAAAAGGATAGGGACGCTTTATTTCTGACAGAGCCACGTGTGAGGTGCAGGGCGTGGGTGCAAATAAGGAGGCAAAGCCATCCCGTAGGTGATGGCAGTAGGTGCTCGTGGTGATGTCCCTATTTAAACCGAGGCAGCCCTTTCGCCTCCACAGTGAATCTCCTCTCCATCCTTACACACCTCTTTCTATATTTGCCTTCTACCGAAGCTTCTTCTCCTATCCTCTGAAATGTCTTCATTGATGTTGCTTGCTGTCTCATGGATCTGTGGCATAATGGTTCGGTCATGAACTTGGTGGGCTTAGGTGTTGAGAGCTCATGATTTTAGGTTCATTTGGCATGTCTTTCTTCACATAAATCTGCTCTATCTTCATTGTATGGTTTGTGACCTCCTGTTTTGTCCTGGCACACGTTTATGTTGTGGCACCCCCAAGACATTTTTTCGGCATAGCTCTTTTCGTTGATGTTTTGTTGTCCGGTGCTTTTATGTTGCCTATCTTAACATCTGGGTCCCAAGGTAGAGTCTTGATCTGGCGAGAGGAGCTAGAGTCGTCCGCCGACGTAGGCGCCCTAGAGGCAGCTTCTGACCCCACCGTCAAGGCCGAGTTATTTTTCCTCTCAGTGAAGAAGATGGTCTCCCTTTGTGCTAGTCTCTAAGGGTCGGTGACTATCTCCCTCGGTTGAAACTAGGGACCCGTGGACTCGCTGCTGCCATAGTGGGTATACAGCCGTAAGGCTGACCCCTTCTCGGCCTAGTCGCATGTCTGGGGAGAGTAGTTGGCGAGAGAATGTGCTTGACTACGGGTGTACAGCCCTAAGGCTAACCCCTTCCCGGCCCATCGACGTGTCTGGGGGAGGGAAGTAGTCAGCACGGTTAATGGAGAAATGGCGCCATGGGGTCAACGAGTGTCTGAACATATTTCATTGACAAAAATTATTGTACAAAAGATTATTAGGCATAAAACCGATAGAGTTGCTCGATATTCCAGGAGTTTGGTACTGCTTGCCCATCTTCTCGCATTAGCCTGTATGCCCTTTGTCTCATAACTTCGGCGATGATAAAAGGTCCTTCCCAGAGGGCAGAGAGTTTGTGCATCCCAATGGTTGATTGTACCCGACAAAGTACTAGGTCGCCGACCTTGAAGATTCTGCTTTGCATGTTGCAATGATAATACCGTTAAAGGGTCTGTTGATACCGATGCACTTGTACTGTAGCTGCTATCTGGGATTCCTCGATAGAGTCGATATCCTTGGCCCTGGTTTGTTCTGCTGTTCTTTCATCATAGTACTAGACTCGAGGGGACTTGTGTATCATGTCGCTTGGGAGGATTGCTTCGGAGCCGTAGACAAGGAAGAAAGGTGTCTGTCCCATGCCCCTATTTGGCTTTGTGCGGGGCTCTCAGAGTATTGGGATGCCAAACCGTTAGGTGATCCCTTCGATAAACTGTGCTGCTTTTTTGGCTGTACAATTTTTTAGTGGCATTACTTCTATCCACTTGGTGAATTTATCGATAGCTACCAGTAGTCGATTGATCCCTTGGGGAGCCTTCTAGAACGGGCTGACCATGTCGAACCCCCAGCAAGCGAAGGGCCAGGTTGGCGGGATTGTTTAAAGAGCTTGGGCTGGTAGGTGATTTTGCTTAGCGAAGAACTGGCACCTGGTGCATCTTTTAACTAATTCTTTGGCGACATTGTTGGCTATTGGCCAATAAAAGCTTGATTGGAAGGCATTTTCGACCAGTGTTCTGGCTCCGGCATGATTGCCACATGCTGCTGCGTGAACTTCATTGAGGATCTACAGACCTTCGCTTGGTAAAATGCTCTTCTGAAGTATCCTTGTTGAAGCTGCACGCTTGTATAGTTTGTTCCTGATGACCATGTATTGCTTCCTTCGACGTGCTATGCGCTCGGCCGTGACTTTGTCTTCTAGGGTTGTGCCTTTTAGGATGTGCTGGATGATGGGCTATCACCAGTCATCAACATCTTCAGCCATGGTGATGATTATTGGCAAACTGGTGGCCTGGTTTTCATTATCTTTGATTGATGGTTTGCTGAGCTCTTGGATGAACACACCCTTGGGGACCATCACTCGAGAGGACTCGAGGCGAGCTAGGGTGTCAGCAAATGAGTTATCGTCTCAGGGGGCATGGTGAAATTCTAGGTTGAAAAATTGTCCTCAAGTTTTCGAACCTCGGCACAGCAGGCGTCCATCTTGTCGCTAGTGCAAGACTAGTCCTTGTTAACTTGGTTCATAACCAACTTGGAGACTCCGTAAACCATGAGCTGTTTCACCTCGAGTGATACTGCTATCCTGAGGCCGTGTGTCATGGCTTCATACTCAGTCACATTTTGGGAAACCTTGAATAGTAGCTGCAATATGTAACAAAGCTCTTCCCCTTTTGGAGATATAAGGAGAATTCCCACGCTGGCCCCATCTATGTTTAGGGAGCCATCGAAGTACATTGTCTAATATTCCTTTTCTTCTCAACTTGGGGGCAGTTGGATCTCGGTCCACTTGGCGATGAAGTCGGCTAGGGCCTGTGATTTTATGCTGATGCGGGATCGAAACTCCATCGTATATTCCCCCATCTCGATGGCCCACTTTACTATTTGCCCGGTTGCATCTCGATTGTGGAGTAGGTCACCCAGAGGGTATTCTGTCATGACCATGATTTTGTGGGCTTAGAAGTAATGCTTTAGTTTCTGGGCAGTGAGTAGGACAGCAGAAAGGAGCTTCTGTACTTGCGGATACCTTGCTTTTAACAGGCTAAGGACTTCTGATATGAAGTATACCGGCCTTTGGATCAGGAAAACATGTCCATCCTCCAGTCGCTCGACTACGATAGCTGTATTGACGACATTAGTCGTGGCGACGATGTAGAAGAGGAGGAATCTCTCGAGGGCCATCATTGTTGGGCTGCGGAGCAGGCTACGCTAGCAAAAACAAAACATTTCTACCTCGTTCAACCTAGGAACCATGCGAGTAATGGGATCATGGATCGTTACCTCTAGTCGCGAGATGTGTTAGGGCAGTAAAAGAAGAGTTGGGAAAGCGCGTCCTCGATCAACTCTTCCTGGCTCCGTCCGATCCTCGACGGGAAGACGATACAGCCTTGTGATCCTCACGTCGAGATGATCAGCACCATAATTACAGTAGCGCCTCTACGGTATCCACACGTATAGGGATGTGATCACCTCATGCCGGTATGCTAGTACCACACGCAAGGTTAGGGGAGATGCAGCCACAGCAGGTGAGGCCAGGGGAGAGGTGACGGCTAGAGTTAGGGTAGGGGCAACAGCAACAACCGCCTTCCCCTAGCCTCTCCTCTCCTTATATAGAGCCCTCCGATGGTTCTTTTGTTAGTATTAAAGCCCAACAAATCTAATATGTTCGTCTTGCCCAGAAGTTCTCGTCTAGGCCTAGAACTTCGGAAAATAACCTTCCGTATAAATTTATTTCTACCTGAAACTTTCGGTCCAACCGAAACTTCCGAAAATAACATTCTGTATCGAATTTATTTCGACCTGGAAGTTCTAATTCCACCCAAAACTTTTAGTTCATCCAGAATACATCTCTCAGGCAGGCCTAGAACTTTCGATCCAACCGGAACTTCCGATCCAACCGGAACTTCCGGTTCCTCCAGAAATCAAAACTAGGGCTGGTCCAGAACTTCTGATCGAACCAAAACTTCCGGTTACACCAGAACCCGAAAGTTCTGGCCTCAGGCCAGAACTTTTGGTTCCCCCAGAATTCTCTTGGGCATATTTCCATCAATCTCCCACTTGCATAAGAGCCAATTCTTCCAAGCTTTAAATCCCATCCCCTTAAGCGTGTGACCCTATAGGTTCATATGTAAACGGCTGCTACCCAGAAACATTTTCCGGATCGTAAGTCAATAGTGGTACCTAGTAGCACATACTGACCCCCGAATGCATACAAAGATCATATCAACTGAACCTTGATATACTCACGCACCAGTCCCTTTACCACACGACATCAGTCAAGCTCAAGGCGGGATTCCTGCCACCCTTGTGATAGCCCGACACTTCACTCGATCAAGTAGTGAATTAATCATGATTAACTCTTTAATCATAGTGGCATGGCCATGTACTTTTCCAATCCAACTATCTCGAGGGCCCAGAGACATCTCTCTCGTTATTTAGGAGGGGTAAATTACATCTTGATCGCTCATATCCCAAGACATATTTCATAACATACCCGAAAGCAACCTTTATAACTACCCAGTTACGGAATAACGTTTAGAAGCCCCTAAGTGTGTTACTACACATTCTAGAATCAACGACGATCTCAGGTCAAAGGATTCTATCGGTACACCATTTGAGATGACAACTGATGGCACATCAAGAATAACAATCTGAGCAGTATCTCAAGGTGGGTCTATCCAACACCATGTTCTTTAACTTGTGTCCACATCACTGATTTGATATCTCCATATCTATGATCCGTGAAACATGATCATCAAATAGTCAGATGTGCTAATCTATAAATCATCACTGTCCCATATGATGATATGAGATTAGGGATCGTTTAGAATAACATCATGATAAAACAAAGAGTTTCACAAACAAGTCACATACTTGCTGATCAATGTAAAAGATAATTATTCAAGGAATAAGATAACCAATTATCTAAAATATATCAGCATAGACAAGACTCCTTCTCTCACATACACTAAACTCTATCACACAAGTATCTAATACCCATAGAGCTCAAGTGCGCCTCATGCTTGGGCTGCGAGAGAGGTTACATCAACGGATCGGTAATGTTCGAATCCGTGTGCACCTTGCATATCTTTACATCACCTCTATCTATAATCTCACGAATAACGTGATAGCGCCGTAGTATGTGCTTGGACTTCTGGTGCGACCTAGGCTCCTTGGCTTGCGCAATGGCACCACTATTATCACAATAGAGGTCCACTGGACTAGACACACTAGGGACAACACCCAGCTCAGAAACAAAATTTCTGATCCAAACAGCCTCCTTTGCAGCTTTAGAAGCTGCAATGTACTTGGCCTTCATTGTTGAATCTGCAACTGTTTCTTGCTTAGAACTCTTCCAACTCACCGTGCCTCCATTAAGGCGGAACACAAATCCAGATTGCGATCTCGAATCATCCTTGTTGGTTTGGAAACTAGCATCGGTGTAACCATTTATAACGAGCTCCTCCGCACTTCCGTAGACTAGAAACATATCCTTAGTTCTTCTCAAGTACTTGAGGATACTCTTTACCATTGCCCAGTGACGTTCACCTAGGTTTGATTAGTATCTGCGCGTAACACTTAGAGCATAGGAAACATCCGGGTATGTACAAAGCACGGCATATATGACAGAACCGATTGCGGAAGCATACGGGATTACACTCATCTTCTCTAGCTCATCAGGTGTCGAAGGACACTGACTCTTGCTGAGAGTAATACCATGTGACATTGACAAGAAACCTTTATTAGAATCCTGCATATTGAACCGTTTCAATACCTTATTAATGTACGTGCTTTGGCTTAATCCAATTAACCTTCTCGATCTATCTCTATAGATCTTTATGCCCAATATGTATGCTGTCTCTCCAAGATCTTTCATTAAGAAAGTTTTTCGCAACGAAGATTTAACAGCATCGAGCGTTGGAATATCATTTTCGATCAATAATATGTCATCTACATATAAGACCAGAAATATTAGTGCGCTCCCACTAGCCTTTTTGTAAACATAAGGCTCTTCTTCATTCTTGATGAAACCAAACCCTTTGATCACTTCATCAAAACGAAGATTCTAACTCCGAGAAGCTTGCTTTAGCCCATAAGTGGACTTTTGAAGCTTGTAAATTTTCCTAGCATTTTTCAGATCGACAAAACCTTCAGGCTGTGTCATGAAAACATCCTCGCTTAGGTTTCCATTAAGGAAAGCCGTTTTGACATCCATTTGGCATAACTCAGTCATAATATGCGGCAATTGCTAGGATAATCCGGATAGACTTTAGCATTGCGACGGACGAAAATGTTTCATCATAATCAACACCTTGAATTTGCCTGAAACCTTTCGTCACCAATCGTGCCTTATAGACGTGAACATTTCTATCAACGTCTATCTTTTTCCTAAAAATCCATTTACACTCGATAGTTTTAACACCATCAGGTGGATCGACCAAGTTCCAAACTTGATTCTCTCGCATGGATTCTAACTCGGATCTTATGGCTCCAAGCCATTTCTTAGAGTCTGGTCCCATTACCGCTTCTAAGTAGGTCTTAGGTTCATCATTGTCCAACAATAATATGTCGTGCTGCCCCGTGGTTAAAAACACAAACTGCTCGGGTGCACGACTAACCCTTTCTAACCGACGTGGGGCTGGTGTCTCGACAATAGGTTCTGCAACATCTTGCATACTGAGTTGTGGTTCAATAGGAGTTGAAATACTTTTGAGTGGTTCCTGAATATCTTTGAGTCGCACCATGATCCCACTAGCTCCTTTCGAGAGAAACTCTTTCTCAAGAAAGACACTATTCTGAGCGACAAACACTTTGCCATCTTCCCGGTTATAGAAGTAATATCCTTTAGTTTTCCTAGAATACCCCACAAAGAAGCATTTATCAGATTTGGGAGTGAGCTTATCAGACGTCAAACATTTTACATAGGCCTCATAACCTCAAAAAAGACAACCCGGGATGCTTCCAAGTCCATATCTCATATGGAGTCCCCTCTACAGATTTAGATGGAACCCTGTTTAAGGTGAAAGCAGCAGTTTCTAGAGTGTATCCCTAGAAGGATAATGGAAGATCAGATTAACTCATCATTGATCGGACCATGTCTAACAAAGTTCGGTTCCTCCGCTCGGACACTCCACACTGCTTTAGATGATCAATAAACTCATGGCTCAAATATTTACCTCCACGATCCGATTGAAGAAATTTAATTGTCTTGCCTATATGATTTTGTACCTCATTCTGGAACTCCTTGAACTTTTCAAAGGATTCTGACTTATACCTCATTAAGTAGATATAACCAAATCTACTAAAGTCATCGGTAAAAGTAATGAAGTACTAAAAACCACCTCTGGCAGTAGAACTCATTGGTCCACATACATCTGTATGTACAAGGGCCAACAATTCATTTGCCCTCTCACTTTGACCAGTGAAAGGCGTCTTAGTCATTTTGCCAAGTAAACAAGACTCGCATGTGTCAAATTATTTAAAATCAAATGACTATAGAAGCCCATCTTTATGGAGCCTCTGCATACGCTTCTCATTTATATGACCTAAATGACAATGCCAAACATAGGTGTGATTCAAATAATTAAGTTGAGGCTTCTTTGTATTAATGTTATAAACATGTGTATCCTTAAGATTCAGAATATATAATCCATTCATCAATGGACAAGTACTATAGAGCATACCATTCAAAAATATCAAACAACACTTGTTCTTTATTATGAATTCATAATTATCTTCCTCTAAACATGAAGAAGAGATAATGTTTCTGCCTAAGGCAGGAATGTAATAACAATTATTCAATTCCAAAACTAATCCTAAGAGTAGCGACAAAGAATAAATGCTGATCGCCAACGCAGCAACTCTTGCACCATTGCCGACGCGCACATCCAATTTGCCTCTTGCACACTTCCTTATCCTATTAAGTACCTGCAATGATTTGCAAGTGTGAATCATTGATCTGGTATCAAATACCCATAAATCACTTGGACGAGTAGCAAAATTAATTTCAATAACATTTATACCTAAAGTGAAAGTCTTACTTCCCTTCTTCTTCTTGAGTTCTTCCAAGTACAACTTGCAATTCCTCCCCAAGACCAATCTTATGGCTATGGTGGCAAGTGTCAGAAGTAGCTGGGCCAACCTTGGACTTTCCAACAGGTTTAGGCTTAGAGCTCAAGATCTCATCTGAAGCTTTAGCCTTGCCCTTGCGTTTTCTCTTCTTGCTATCCTTCTGAACCATCATCACATGACTAGAGCTTTTCTTAATGCTTTCCTCAGCAATCTTTAGCATCCCATGCAATTTAGCCATGCTTTTCACCATGCTGTTCATATAAAAGTTCAAAATGAACGGCTCGATGCTCGCAGGGAGCGACTGGAGAATCACATCCGTAGCCAACACTTGGCCAAGGGGAAAACCAAGTTTTTCTAGGCTCTCAATGTAACCAATCATCTTGATCACATGAGGACTGACTGGACTACCTTCTGCCAACTTGCAGGCAAATAAGGACTTTGAGGTGTTGTACCTGTAGGCTCGAGCTTGGTTCTCAAACATGCCTTTGAGTCCCACGATCATATCGTAGGCATCCCTGTTCTCATATTGCTTCTGAAGATCAGAGGACATACAGGCAAGCATAAAACAGCTAACATCAATTGAATCGTTGGCGTGCTTTTCATAAGCCCTCTGATCCACGACAGATGCATTATCAGCTGGTTCATCAGGATGGGGCTCCTCTAGAACATATTCTTTTTTCTCTTGTTTGAGAACAATTCTCAAGTTTCTATGCCAATCAATAATGTTTGTTCTAGAAAGCTTTTTCTTTTCAAGAATTGATCGCAAATTAAAACTGGAAGTGTTGCTAGCAGTAGGTGCCATGATCTACAACAAAATGCAAGTTTTAGCACTATACTATGTGAATCTTTTATCAAATAAAAGATACTCTACTACATGATATACAACCGTTTTCCCTCTTACCACATGTAGTGCGACAAGATCCATATCCAACTAACTTCTCGTGAGCTTTGGCATCACTGCTAGAAAATTAGTGACATAGGTAAGCAACACTTTGCTAATCACATCTCTATGTGACTCTTGTTCGTTGGGCTGGCATCTAATGCCTCGATGCCCAACTCCATGCCCCAAAGCCCAAAACCGTTTTGATAGCTTTGTTAAGCAAACCAATACTATGCTTGTGGATGTCCGATATCCACTCTAACTGGTTAAGATAAAAGATAGCACTCTGCTTTGCTAGACCTACCATGCAATGATCAAAACCTTTGTAGGTGCAGCTATTGGGAAGGGCATCAATGACTCTTAATTTTTTGAGGGAAACTATTCTAACATGGTAATGATGCCTACCGCACATACAACATAAAAGAATAGTCTGACAGGAACATAAGTAAACATCACAGGCAATCATATTAACTGTGACATAGTATGGCCTTCTCACATGGTGAGCTCCATCTCCACGGTTCCTGTCCTTCAGGTCATCACGCTTGAAGCCTCCATGATCTTGTATCAGTCTATTACATCTAATAGCACTATACAAATTACATGAGAAGAAGCATCACATGTCGACACACAGGTCGTACAATAATAGAACAGTCTTGGGCTGTAATTAACTATAACACGCAGGCCACGAAAATTACACGCATGCATCATATACATCACAAGGCCATACCAGTCACAACATTCTCTGAAAAACAAGTTAGGCGTCGAATCTACGCGTGACTGAAAAGTGGATCCAGAACTTCCGGCTCAAGGCCCAGAAGTTCTGGAATCACCCTTCTGCATCGAATTTATTTTAGCCCAGAACTTCTGGCTCAAGGCCCGAAACTTTCAAAAATAACATTCTGTATGGAATTTATTTCTGTTCGGAGCTTTCGGTCCAACCGGAACTTCCAAAAATGACATTTTGTACCGGGATTATTTCAGCCCGGAAGTTCCAGCGGGAGCCCGGAGCTTCTAAAAATCTGACGTAAGAACAATAGATCTAATCTATTTCCACCACATATCACCTATATGTGCATGATCTAGATCGAACACTACGCACGTAGGCTCTGATACCACTGTTGGGCTGCGGGGCAGGCTACGATAGCAAAAACAAATTTTTTTCTACCCCGTTGAACCCAAGAACCATGTGAGTAATGGGATCATGGATCGTTACCTCTAGTCGTGAGACGCGCTAGGGCAGCGGAAGAAGAGTTGGGAAAGCGTGTCCTCGATCAACTCTGCCTGGCTCCGTTCGATCCTCGACGGGAAGACGATACAGTCTTGCGATCCTCACGTCGAGATGATCAACACCACAATTACAGCAGCGCCTCTACGGTATCCACACATACAGGGACGGGATCACCTCACGCCGGTATGCTAGTCACGCGAGGTTAGGGGAGATGCGGCCACAACAGGTGAGGCCAGGGGAGAGGTGATGGCTAGGGTTAGGGTAGGGGCAACAGCAACAACCACCTTTCCTTAGCCTCTCCTCTCCTTATATAGAGCCCTCCGATGGGCCTTTAATCGGTATTAAAGCCCAACATATCTATTATGGTCTAGGACCGAAACTTCCAAAAATAACCTTCTGTACGAATTTATTTCTGCCCGGAACTTTTGGTCCAACCGAAACTTCCGGACACAGAACTTCCGGTCCAATCGGAACTTTTGAAAATAATATTCTGTATCGAATTTATTTCGACCCGAAAGTTCTGATTCCACCAGGAACTTCCGGTTTGTCTAGAATACATCTCTTTGGCAGTCCTGGAACTTCTGGTCTAACCGAAACTTCTGGTTCCTCCAGAAACCAAAACTGGGGCTGGTCCGAAACTTCCGGTTACATCAGAACCCAGAACTTCCGGCCTCAGACCAGAACTTTTGGTTCCTCCAGAATTCTGTTGGGCATATTTCCATCAGTCATGCAGCCTATGAGCTTCTGAACTTTCTTGGCGTTATTGGGTTTTTCCATCTTCACTATCGCTGCTATTTTGTCTGGGTTGGCCTCGATACCCCTGTTGGTGACGATGAACCCAAGTAATTTCCCTGACGGTACCCTGAAGATGCACTTATCGGGGTTGAGCTTCCATCTGAATTTCCACAAGTTTGTGAATGTCTCGGTGATATCGTTGATGAGGTTATCTTCTTCTTTTGACTTTATGACCATGTCATGGACATAAGCTTCGACGTTGTGACTGATCTGGTCTGAGAGGCATCGTTGGATGGCCTGTTGATACGTCGCACTAATGTTTTTGAGTCCAAACGACATGGTGGTATAACAATATGCCCCAAACGGCGTGTCAAAAGATGTTTTCTCTTGGTCTTCTTTCTTAAGGCCGATCTGATGATAACCGGAGTAGTAGTCAAGGAAACATAGGAGAGAGCACCCTGCTGTTGAGTCGATGACCTAATCTATTCGAGGCAACACAAAATGATCCTTTGAGTAGTGCTTGTTTAGGTCAGTGTAGTCGATGAACATTCACCATTGTCTCATCTTCTTTCTTTCCAAGACTAGGTTGGCGAGCCACTCTGGGTCGTAAACATTGCGAATGAACCCTGCTGCTAGGAGGCGGGTGATTTTAGCCTTGATCGCCTCTTTCCTATCTTGTACGAACCTCCATAGCTTCTGCTTTATCAGTTTGGTGGTTGGGTATACATGGAGTTCATGCTCGATCAGCTCCTGAGAAACCCCGGACACATTGAAGAGTTTCCATACAAATATACCCATGTTAGAGCGCAGGAAGCTGACGAGTGTGATTTCCTATTTGGGGTCAGGCTCGGCCCCGATGGTTGCTATCTTTGATGGTCGGTCTCAGAGAGGATGATCTTCTTGGTGCTCGAGGGTGTGATGGAGATCCCTGAAGAAGTTGAAGCCTTAACCGGTACCTCTAAGACTTCAAGGGGATGCGCTCGGACTTGCTTGAGGGTCTCCTCCATATGGGTCAATAGGTCGACAGCCTCGGCCATGGTGAGACTAACTTTTTCACATGCGCGAGAGGTTCCGACGTTTCCGTGGCATCTTGAGTACCAGGTACGGATAGTGCCCGATAGCCATGAATTTGGCTATGGATGGCCTCCCGAGGACGGCATGGAACGGGATATCATACTCTGCAACCCAAAAGGTTATATGCTCGGTCCTATAATTATCTCGAAAACCGAATGTAACTGGCAAAGTTATTGAGCCAAGTGGTACCAAGCCTTGCCCGGGTATAATATCGTAGAATGGGAAGTTGTCCTCCTTCTGGAGGCTGTACTGATATGCCAAGGTCGACGAGGAATAATGGAAAAGGATGTCCAATCCACTCCCTTCACCAATCATGACTCACCTCATGCACACTTTGAATATCACCAGGTCAACAGCCAGCGGCCAACGCCTAGTCTTTGGAATGTTGGTTCACTGGTCATCTCGGGAGAAGGTAATCGGAACTTTCGACCATCGCAGCTATTGAATTTCCTCAAATCTGGTAGCGTTAATCCATCGATCCAAAATCTTCTATTGCCATTTGGTTTCGGTCGATGTGAGACCCCCGAAGACGATGTTCACCGTCTTATGAGGTTCCTGGAAGTCATTGTTGTCCTAGGGCCAATTATCTTTTCTTGGGGCATCATCATCGTCCCGATGTCGTTTGCTTTGGTAGGAGTTACTGCTGGACTCCTTGACTAGTGTGTCTTGCAAGGAATAGTATTTGCGTATGGTATGCTTGCCCTTTGAATGAAATCGACAGGGTTTGTCAAGTTCCTCCTACATGGCTTCACCTTCCCGGTGTCATGAGCTATAGGCCACCGCGAATGTTCTCTATGTCTTCCTTTTTCGCTCCTGCTTGCCATGAGAGCATCTCGGTCGATCATCCTTTCATTGAGGAGATCAAGGGCGATCGTCCCTAGCCCAGTGGGTCGGGCTCTCGTAGCATAACCACTCTATCTTCTCTCTTTGAGTATCTTCACTGTCAGCTTAGCTTTCTTCAATGGAGATCATCTGTGCTATAGTTTTTGTTTTTTCTTCCTCACAAGGGCCCCGTGCACCTCGAAAGTGTGGTGTATGGCATCGATGAAGTAATTGATGATATCGCACTCCTCGACGTCCACAATGGTGGTCCTCTTCTTAGAGAACCTCCGGATGAAGTTCTCAAGTGACTCATCTTCCTTCTGCCGTAGTTGCTACAGGTCATATCTAGTCCCAGGCTTTTGCCAGGTCCCCTAGTAGTTGTCGATGAGGGCCAAACGGAGTTGTCCCAAGAATTGATGGAGTTCTTAGGCTGGCTAGAGAGACAATTATTAGCGGATGAAGAGAGCATGACCGGAAGGTAATTAGCCATTACTCTCTCGTCATCGCCAGCTGCATGGACGGTTGCGTAGTAGAGTCATAACCACTGCGAGGGATCTGTCTTGCCATCGTATGGCTCGATCCCCTTGGGACGGAAAGACCTTGGCCACTAACTTGCCTTAGGTGACTTGTGAACTTGGGGAAACCGCTGTGATCATCATGGCTTCTGCTTCTTCTACGGTTGCGTTGGTTTCGGTCCTCGATTTCGTAGGAGTCAGCATAGTCAGTGCTACTACTGATGCTACTGCCTCCGTCTTTAAGGTTGTCTCGATTGTCCGCTCATCTGCGGATTTCGGAAGCAGCCTGTTCCATCCTTTTGGGGTGGAGGTGGTATTGAGCGATACCACGTGGACCATCAACAGGTGGATTCTGGTCGTGCGATGGCTCATATCAGTCCAGATTGTTGTCCTCCTTGTCTCTCGGGGTAGGAGTCGGTGGTTGGGCCAGAGCCGAGGCTGGGGCATTGATTTGCGTGGCTACCACCTAGGATAAGGCTTTTGCTCATCGTAGCTCTGGAATCTCGGGAAGCGAACTGAGAGCTCTCTCGATATCCACCAAATTGGCGGCTAGAGTTTTGATGACCTTCTCCCAGTCGAACTCTAAAGTGAATTCATCTTCGAGGTTTCAGCGAACCCCATTGTCTTTTTGATCTCGTTGCCTTTTGTTCGTCGGTGCCGCTCCCTGCTAGTTGTGGATATCACACCTTCGCCCATCATGATGAGGTTAGCCAGGAATCAGAAGCTGCTTGGTCGTTGTCCGGCTTCAAGCACACTGATTGGTCTAGCCTCCACCCACTGGCACCAGACGGTTCGACCCTTCTTGCTAGAGAAAATGATGTAGTGTTTAGGACCAATCAGGCCTCTAGTATGGCTCGACCGGCGACTTCGCCCAAGGACCGAGGGAGAAGCTAATCCGTGAGTGACGGTCGATGAGGGGCTCAAGAGGACAAGCTGTCCTGTTGAGTCCACGATGAACGCCAAACTCCCGAACATAAACATAGAGCCAGCCAGCACAATGAAATCCGAAGTAGATGCCATCGGATTCTAGGGAAAGCAACGTGACCCCTACCTGGCACGCCAATTGTCGGTGAATCACCGAGCAGTCCACCCAAGGCGGTTCCCGATGTGGTGATTAGATATGTGTAAGGGAAGCGCGGCACCTTTAAACCCGATGGTCGACTCTAGAACACAAGAGCCAAGATTTATACTGGTTTGGGTCTCCCGGAGGTTAATAACCCTACGTCTAGTGTTTTGGTGTTTAATATGGTGGTGGAACTTACAATATGACGTGATCAAGCTATGGGGGCTAAAGGTGTCAAAAGCAAGAAAAATATGATGATGTTAGATGTCTAGATGATCTGATGCGTAGATGATAGATGCCTCTATGGGGTTCTCGCCTCCTTTGTATACTCAGGAGGTGAGTCCAACAACCCAGGACTCTACCCCGAGTCGATCTAAGATTTTCTACCAAACTCGGGTACTAAATCCCTAATTACATGGATTCTAGTATAGACATATCTGTTCATGCCATATCTGGAGTCCGATCACCCAATAAGGACCAATCCTTCCTTATCGGAGCTGAACACCCCTTCATGGGCCATACCGACCGGCAATGCTATACTTGGCCTGCTCTTGGTCTGGACTAATAAGCCCAATTATAGGGTATCTAAGGGTCACATCCCCGACACCTTCTTCTTCCTCTGTCTTCTCCTCCACTGGCTCCCCAGTGCCCAGGGCGCCACTGCTGCTGCGTCGTCTACCGCCGCATCGCTCGTTGTATGTTCTCACTGAAACCAATGGCTCCTGGGAGTCCTGTGCGTTCCAAGGAGTGGCAAGCATTGACAATGATGTTGGCGAAGCTCAAGGCACTCGAGACGGCGCAACTCTTGCCAGCCTAGGCGATCTCAGGCTGGCGCTCGGCGGTAGGGGAGAGCTTCCCGATGTTGGACTCGAGTGAGGTGGTACTATTTGAGTCTTTCCTCCTTCATGGGCTTGGCTTGCCCATGCATCACTTCCTCTATGGCCTTCTTCACCATTACGAGATCTCTCTCGTCAACCTCAACCCCAACTCCATCCTTCAAATCATTGTCTTCGTACACATGTGTGAAGCATACCTAGGAGTGGATCCTCACTCAAACCTCTTCTGGTACTTTTTCCTTCTCTACAGAGCAGCGGGGAGCAAGGTGGTCAACGGTGCAATGCTCCAATTCCATGAGGGCAAGGCGGTGGAGTACTTGGAGATGTCGCTGACTACCTCCAATAAGGGGTGGCACGCAGATTGGTTCTACGCCATGAATCACCCTCCGGCCATTCAAGTCAAGATCAACCGGAGGCCGAAGCCTTCCCTCCAGTGGATGGACTAGGGCTACTCATTGGAGCAGGACTAGGTCTGGGAGTTAGCTGGGCTGGTGATGAAGCTCCGCCACAATGGGCTGTGCAGGATCAGCGTCGCGGCCTGCTTCCTAATACGGTGGATATTCCTGCTTCAAGACCAGGTGATGACGGCCTATGAGGCATTCGGGCCCTTTGACTCTAACAGCCTGGCAGTGGAGTGGATGCCCTGAGCAGAGGTCATCAAGTATCTCCGCTACTTCTTCAGCGGGAAGCCTAGCTTCCTGATAGACCTCGAGTTCGTGATGTACTACATCACAAACCCATGGCCACTGGTAAGCTTCTTTGTCAATTTGTCGATCTTTGTTGTTGTTGTTGATGTCCTTTGGTTTTGGATTTGCTGATGTCCGACCACCCTCACGGTGCGATGTGGCCTAACCGCAGGGTCATGTTGTGTTCTTTTTGCAGCCGCTGCTCCCCACACACCTGACGGGTGTCGACCCACCTCGGGGCACACAGACCTTGAGCGATTCTGACTCGCCTCCCTGGATGCCAAAGCGGAAGGGGAAGGAGCTGGCTGGGATGAGCAAGCTCTCAAAGCCAGCCGACGTCTGTAAGGATGGGACCATGCCGATCGGGAAATGACGTCTGGTTCTCACTGGGGATGAAAACGGATCAGATTCAGACGGATAGTGCTCATACCATATCCTATACCAATTTTTTTGAACGTATTCAGATCGGGTGTGGATAGCATGCGGATACGGATGTGGAGCGGATTATTTCGGATATCGGATTTGGTACGGATTCGGTGCAGACTCGGGTGGGAAACGGATTAAAATTACCGGATTACAAGTTTACAAGTTTACTAACAGAAAGATCGTTATTCCGTCAATGTTTTTAGAATAGAAGAACATCTGATCATCACCAAAACCCATATGCAGCCACCAGCCAGTGCACAGTACGTTCATAATCCTCACTGTCCTCAGCAGCAGCCAAGCACATAGCAGCAAACGGCAGCAGCACATAGCAGCAGCAGACCGCAGCAAACAGCAGCAACAAATAAAAGCAAACAGCAGCCTCAACACAGCAGCAAACAATTTGTTGTGGGCTAGCTGCATTAGTTGTGTACGTGGGCTGGACTATGCTGTTTTGGGCTGTGAAATGCTATTTTGGCCCAAAACAATCGGATTATCCGGTTAGCTCTCGACTGAATAATCCGATTAAAATTTCAGATAATCCATATCCGCTAGATTTTTGTGATACCATATTCGAATCTGAATCCGCACCATATTATCTAGATCCAGATCTGGATTCATCGGATTTCAAAAAAACTATATCATATCCTCACTACACTCGGATTCGGATTCAGATCAGATCGGATAATATCTGATCCGTTTTCAACCCTAGTTCTGGCCAGCTTGGACGAGTCGGAGAGCGAGGGGATGCCTTGGTCTCTGACGCCATGGTGTCCCCGGCTCCTCTCCCAGTGAAAGGGGTGGTGAGGCGCCGGTTTGGAGGCACCTACCGACTGGCGCCGAGGTGGGCTTTGTTTTCTTTGTTCCTTGGTCTTGATTTTTACTTTGATCCTCCGCCTTGCCTTTGATTTTGTGACCTCCAGGGTCCCTAGGGGCGCGCTCCCTTTGGGGGTGATTGCAACATCGGCCCCACCAGCTGTGGCCGAGGCCTCGGGCCTAACGACAGCCGAGGATCGTGCCATTGGTCTCCTTATCGGGGACAATGTGGATGCCACCGTCGACGACCAGGTCCTCCTTGTCAGGATGATGTGGATGCGGCTATGGCAGCCGCCCTGCCATCGGTTGGAGGGGATGCTATAGGAGAATGTGCTGCAGCTTCTGTGGCATAGGTTGCTGACTCCTCAGCATTAGGGGCAGTGACTATGAAGGATCCACTAGCCTGCCAGGCGGTGGAGGGTGGGGCCTGGCCATTGACGGGTCTGGTCAACCTTTACGTGGTGCTGGGAGAACCCTAGCGGGTGCCGTGGTCCTTGGAGAGGGGAGCCCTCAAGGAAATCAGCACCCAACTGGCTAGGTGTTTGGCGGTAAGCTCCCAACTTATCTTATCTTCTCCTTTTCTTGTTTCTCCTTTGATTAATCTTCTTGTCTTTGATTGGAGCTGCTTTGCGTGCGGTTGGTGGATGGGTCCAGTGGACTTTGCCAGGCCAGCTAGGCCAACACGGGGGAGGCCTTTGGTGTAGGCCGGGCGGCCGCCCTCGAGGCCGAGGTCGAGCAGCTCAAGCGTGAGTATGCCAGCCTCGAGGTGAGGGTTGAGGCTTTGACACGAGAGGGTGTCGAGGCCCAGTCCACGGTAGGTTCGGCGGTGATGGCGGCTAACAATGCCACCAAGATGGCCAAGGAGGCCAAACGGCAGGAGGAGGCCACTAGGGCAGCCACCGATGCGGCGAAAGAGGCAGAGGGGTCCGCCCGGGCCATCACAAAGGTGCTGCAGGACGCCTACGAGAAGGCTAAGGCGGCAGCGCTAGAGGCTGCCACCGATTTTGGCACTAACGTTCTTGTACTTGTTTGCTTCTGATCATCTGTTTCGTCTTTAGTCTTGACATGTTTTTGTTCTTGTGGCACATCGTCACTGGGCTAATGCTCGGATCACTGAGCTCGAGGCAGAGGTAGGTCGGACCCGCTCGGTGGTCGACCGCCTCCATTATCTTCTGGTGGATGCTTCCTCGGGGCCGAGTTCTTTGGGTGAGGAGTTCTCGATGTGGCTCGAGGGTCTCGAGACCCTTCCTCGGCTCTTCATCACTGATGTGGCAAGGAATGGGATCGAGCATGCCTTGGCGCATGTCCAGACGCACTTCCCTGAGGCGGACCTCGAGCCGATGTTGGCCTGGTTCCCTGCTAGAGTGTCCTCCGAGGGCGCTCTCATGCTTTGGCAAGGGGTGGAGGGCCTCACCAACAATGGCCGAGGATCTTCAATTCCTTTCGCCCGCCAAGGATGGGTAGCAGTCCCCGCCACCTTCCGAGGAGTAGTGTAGATTGCTTCTGTAAAAAATAGAAGTAGGTGATTAGTTTATGTCTTTTTTAAAGAAACTTGTCTTTCGTCAATGAAATCCTTCTTTTACTTGACTTAGAAATTTTTGTGCACCAAAGTTATCAGCATCCCAGAGAAACCTTGATTAGCCATATAGTACTTAGCGCAGGGATCTAATGCCACGTACATGCTTACCGACATCAGGCAATCGCAAGTCCCCGAGAGCTTCAAAACTCTAGATTTTTTAAGTTAAGTCCTTTGCGTAGCTCAAGTCAGGTCATGAGCCCCTGGTATAGCCGCATAGTCTTAGGCGCGTGTCAGGGATGTGACCCCTAAGTACCCCACGTTAGGCTTATCAGTCCAGACCGAGAGCAGGCCAAGCCCAGCGTTGTCGTCCGGTATGGCCCATGAAGGGCAGATTGCTTCCGATAAGGAAGGATATGTCCTTATCAGGAGGCCGAGCCCTAGATATGATATATAAAGATATGTTTGTACCAGAATCCTTGTAATTAGGAGATTAGCACCCGAGTTCGGTAGACAATCATAGATATCCAAGAGACCGACTCGAGATAGAGTCCTGGGTTGTTAGGCTTGCCCCTTGAGTATATAAAGGGAGCGAGGCACCCCCCTAGAGGCATCGAATCATATCTTATTCTTCTTGCTTTCGATGCATTGAGCCTTCATAGCTTTATTGCGTCGTATTGTAAGCTTAGACACCATGTTATATATCAAAGCACTGGACATAGGGCTATTATCCTTTGGGAGATCTGAACCAGTATAAACCTTATCTCTTGTTTACTAGAGTCGACCATCAGGTTCGATTGCGCTGTGCTTCCCTTACACATCTAATAACCACCTCAAGTACCCCCTTAGGTGGACTGCTCGGTGGTTCACTGATAGTTGGCGTGCTAGGTACGGGATCACAGTGGTTTTCACCTGGATCCGATGGCATCTCCTTTAGAATTTCTCGTGCCTACTAGCTCCACATTCATGTTTGGGAGTTTGGCATTCGTTGGGTATTTGATAGATGACTTGTGCTATCGAGCCCTTCGTCGAGTACTACTTCCGGATCAACTAGCTCAAGGAGCATGGCCCTTCCTCTGGTCCTCGAATGGCCCAGGAGAACAAACTATGCTCGGGCTTCGAGTAGTCCCGAGCACTACATCATATTCTCCAACGAAAAGGGCCAAGTTGTCCGACACCGATGGATAGAAATTAGGTCCGCCAGTAGGCCTGAGGAAGATTGCAGGTCGAGCAATCCTCGATTCTCGACCAATCTTATCTTGATGGCCGTGGAAGAGGTATCCTCGTCTAGTAGCGACCGACGCAGGCATGCCACGACGGTGGGAGTTGAGTAGGAGGACGGAGTCCACCGAAACCTCAAAGACGAATTCACCCTAGAGTTCGACGATCAAAGGGTCTTCAAGACTCCTGCCTCCAACCTGGTGGCGATCGAGAGAGCTCTTAGTTCTCTCCCCGATACTCGAGAGTTACGACGAGTAAAGGCCTTGACCCAAGCAATGGCGATACAGATCAACGCTCTGGCCTTGACTCTAACCTGACCGCTAACTCCTTCCCCCAAAAGATAAGGAAAACAATAGCTTCAGTCGGTACCAGCCATCACATGGCAAGACCCCGCCAGGTGACAATTCGTGTGTCACCTGCCTCACACCACCGCCAAGAAGATGGAACTATAGGATATGTTCCAAAATTTACAAGCGGATGGATAGCGGTGACAGTGCTGGCGACAACAGTAGTAGTACCGATAGCAGCACCAGTAGTAGCGGCTCTAGAAGTAGCGAGAGTTAGAACCATCACAATCATAGGAGAAGCAAGAGACAAGTTGATCACAACAGCTTTCCTGCATTCACAAGTTGACTTAGGTGAGTAAGATGGCTAAAGTCATTCCGCCCGATCGAGATCAAGGCCTATGACGGGAAGATGGATTCCTCACAATGGTTACGACTCTACTACACAGCGGTTCACATGGTCGGGGGTGATGAGAGGGTGGTAGCAAACTATCTGCCAGTCATGCTCTCACCTTCTGTCAACAATTGGCTCTTCAGTCTACCTAGGAATTCCATCAATTCTTGGATGCTACTCCACTTGGCCTTCATCGACAATTACCAGGGGACGTGGCAGAAGCCTAGTACATGATATGACCTGCAACAGCTATGACAAAAGGAGGATGAGTCTCTTCGTAGTTTTATCCGGAGGTTCTCCAAAAAGAGGACCACAATTGTGGATGTGAAAGAACAAGACATAATCAATTATTTCATCGATGTCCAGCACCAAACATCTGAGGTACACAAGGTCCTCGTGGGAAAGAAGCTGACAACTATAGCACGCATGTTCTCTATCACGGAGAGATATGACGACAGTGAGAATGCTCGAAAAGAAAAGATAGAGCGCTCACGTCACGAAAGTCGGTCCCGTTGGAATAGGGACGATCACCGGTGATCTTCTCGATAGGAAGATGACCGCCAAAGATCCTCCCGAGCCAGGCAAGATCAAAAAAGGAAGATGAAGAGAACTATAGCGGTGGCCTATAATTCAAGGCACCAAGAAGACAAGACAATGAGGGAGGAGTTGGACAAACCTTATCCCTTTCACCCTAAAGGCAATCACACAATGCACAAATGCTATTCTCTACAAGACGCATTAGTTAAAGAATCTTGGAACAATCCTTACCAGAGCAAGCGGCTCTGAGACAATGAAGATGCTGGACACTAGAGCGACAACGACTTTTAGGAACCTCATAAGATGGTTAACATCATCTTTGGGGGCCCCTCATCGATCGAGACCAAGCGACAATAGAAGGTCTTAGATCAATGGATTAACGCCACCGGGTTCGAGGAGATTCAACACCTATGGTGGTCAGAGGTCCCGATCACCTTCACCCGAAGCGATCAATAGACCAACATCCCAAAGCCCAGGCAATGGCCGCTGGTCATCGACCCAATAATATTCAAAGTACGTATGAGGCGGGTCCTAATCGTTGGTGGGAGTGGGTTGGACATTTTTTTCCGCTAATCTCT
>KE371551.1:1001857-1028964 GCA_000418225.1 Zizania latifolia | reverse complement strand
GTCGACAACCTTTGAAAGGAGGACACTCAATTTTACATCATCATTCCCAGAAAAGGCTCAATACCTCTTGGCTATATTACCTTGTTGGTCACGTTTGGCTCTCGGGATAATTTTAGAACCGAGCACATAACATTCTGGATTATAGACTATGACATCCCGTTCTACGCCATCCTGAAAAGACCCTCAATATCCAAATTCATGGCAGTGGAGCATTATCCCTATCTTGTGCTTATGCTACCGGGCCCTAACGTAGTCATCTGTATACGGGGGAACATCAGCACTTCCTGTGCGTGTGAAAAAGATAGCCTTGCCATGGCTGAGACCGTCAACTTGTCGACCCAGATGGAGGAGACCCTGAGGCAGGTTAGGTCGGACCCTCTCGAGGCTTCCGAAATACTAGCTAAAGCCTCCTTTTCTTCCACGATCTCGATGGCACCATCGAGCACCAAGAAGATCATCCTTTCTGAGGCTGACCCATCAAAAATGTCGACCATTAGGGCAGGGCTCGACCCCAAATAGGAAGTTATGCTCGTCAGCTTTCTGCGTTCTAACATGGACATCTTTGCATAGAAGCCCTCTAATATGCCGGGGGTTCCTCGGGAGCTGATCGAGCACGAACTCCATGTATACTCGACCGCCAAGCCAGTCAAGCAGAAATTACGAAGGTTTGCATAGGACAAAAAAGAAGTGATCAAAACCAAGATCGCTCGCCTTCTAGCAGTAGGATTCATCCTCGAAGTATACCACCCCGAGTGGCTCACGAACACGATCCTAGTAAGAAAGAAGACATGGCAGTGGAGGATATGCGTTGACTATACCGACTTAAACAAGCACTGCCCGAAGGATCCCTTCGAACTACCTCAAATCGACCAAGTCATGGATTTGACAGCAGGGTGCTCCCTCCTATGTTTTCTCGATTGCTACTCTGGGTACCATTAGATCGAACTCAAGCAGGAAGACCTGGAAAAAACCTCCTTCATCGCGTCTTTTGGAGCCTACTGCTACACCACCATGTCATTCGGACATAAAAACATGGGGACCACATACCAGCGGGCCATCCAGCTATGTCTCTTGGATCAAATCGGCCACAACGTCGAAGCCTACATCGACGACGTGGTTATAAAGTCCAAAGAAAAGGATAAACTCATCGATGACATCGCTGAAATGTTCAAAAACCTTCGAAGGTTCTGATGGAAGCTCAACCTTGATAAATGTGTCTTCACAGTACCATCAGGGCAGCTACTCGGGTCATCGTCAGCAACCGGGGCATCGAGGCTAACCTGGACAAGATAACAGCAATACTGAAGATGGAAAAACCCAACAACGTGAAGAAGGTCCAGAAACTCATGGGTTGCACGACACACTCGGGAGGCTCATCTCTCGATTGGGGGAAAGGGGAGCTCCATTCTTCAAGCTTCTGAAGAAAGAAGAAGACTTCCAATGGACAGACGAAGCCAGTGAAGCATTTTCAGCTCTAAAAAATTCTTGACTTTGCCTCCAAACCTAGAAGAAGTTCTTCTCCTTTACATCTCCGCCATGACCAACGTCATCAGCACAACAATTGTGGTCGAGAGACCTGAGGAGTGGCATGTCTTCCTAGTCCAGAGGCCGGTATACTTTATCTCAGAGGTTCTTGGCTTATGAAAAGCAAGGTACCCACAGTTACAGAAGCTCCTTTACGCCATCCTACTCACCGCCCAGAAGCTAAAACATTATTTCCAAGCCCACAAAATTATGGCAGTCACAGAATACCCTTTGTGTGATATACTTCGTAACTGTGATGCCACCGGATGAATTGCCAAGTCGCTATCGAGCTAGGAGAATATACAATGGAGTTTCGATCCTGCACGGCCACCAAGTCACAAGCCCTAGCTGACTTCATTGCAGAATGGACCGAGATCCAACTACCATCAAGTCGAAAAGAAAAAGAATACTAGACGATGCACTTCAATGCTCCCTAAACATAGACGAGGCCGGTGCTGGAATTCTTCTCGTATCTCCAAAGAGGGAAGAATTGCACTACATACTACAGTTATAATTCAAGGCTTCCAATAACATAGCCGAGTATGAGGCCATATTACACGGACTCCGGATAGCAATATCGCTCAGGGTAAAGCAACTCATGGTCTACAGGGACTCCAAGTTAGCCATCAGCTAGGTTAACAAAGACTAGTCCTGCACCAGCGATAAGATAGACGCTTACTGTGCCGAGGTTCGAAAGCTCGAGGGCAAGTTCTTTGTGGTGGAATTTCACCATACATCCCATGATGACAACTCATCGATCGATGCCTTGGCACGTCTCGGGTCCTCTCGAGCGATGGTCCCCATGGGTGTGTTCGTCCAGGAACTCACTAGGCCGTCAATCAAAGATGAACACCACCAAGCCACCAGCCCACCGGTAATTGTCGCTATGGCCAAAGACGTCGACGATTGGCGACAACCCTTCATCAAGTATATTCTAAAGGGCACAACCCTGAAGAACAAGGCATTAGCCGAGCTTTTAGCTCGGTGCAGCAAACAATTCGTGGTTGTTGGCGATAAGCTGTATAAAGGCGCAGCCTCAATGAGGATACTCTAGAAGTGCATCCTACCAAGAGAAGGCCTCCAAATCCTTAATGAAGTACACTTAGGCACGTGCGGCAATCACGCCGGGGCCAGGACTCTGGTTGGCAAAGCTTTTTGATCAGGATTTTATTGGCCATCGGCCAACAACGACGCCAAGTAGTTAGTAAAAAGGTGCACCGGATGCCAGTTTTTCGCTAAACAAAATCACCTACCAGCGCAAGCCCTTCAGACAATCCCGCCAACCTAGCCCTTCACTTGCTGGGGGCTTGATATGGTTGGCCCCTTCTAGATGGCTCCACAAGGAATCAATCGACTGATGGTGGCCATCCACAAGTTCACCAAGTGGATAGAGGTGATCCCGCTAAAGAACTGCACAGCTAGAAAAGTAGCAAAATTCATCGAAGGCATCACATATCGGTTCAGGGTCCCGAACTAAATCATAACCGACCTCAGGACTTAGTTTACCACAAATGACTTTTGGGACTTCTGTGAGGAAAGACTGATTAAGGTCAAGTATGCATCGGTCATGCACCCTCGAGTAACGGGCAATGCGAACGTGCCAATAGGATTATCCTCCAAGGACTAAAGGCTCGAATCTTTGACCCCCTATAGAAATACGCCAAAAGGATATTTTATCATCACCAAAGTAACAAGACTGGGGGCCTATAGACTAATACGAGAAGATGGGCAAGCAGTGCCCAACTCATGGAACATAGAACACCATCGTCGATTTTATGCCTATCCTTTTTTTAATAGACTCTTATTGCTTTTTGTCAATAAATCTAATGTGTTTAGGCACTCATCGACTTTGGAAGCACTCTCCTCTTTCTGCCAACTACTTCCCCCTAGAAATGCAACTGGGCTGGAAAGGGGTAAGCCTTAAGGCTGTACACCCATAGTCGAGCGTCTTTTTTCGCTGACCTCCCCGACTACTTCCTCCCCAGACATGTAACTAGGCTGGGAAGGGGTAAGCCTTAGGGTTGTACACCCGTAGTCAAGCACTTCTTTTGCCGACCTATGTTGACTACATCCCCCACCAAGTTGGGCTCCAGATGGTCACCGTGCATGCAACCAGACCCAGGAGAGGATAGGCTCTTTAGCCATACACCCGCAATCATGCATCTTTGCTTACCTCGTCAACCCTTGCCGACTACATCCCCCTCTGAGTTGGGTGCCAGATGGTCATCGTGCATTCAACCAGACCTAGTAGAGGGTAGGCTCTTTAGTCATACACTCGCAGTCGTGCACCTTCAACAATATCGCTGCCCTTGACAAGTACATCTCCGCTACACCGTATGCATGATACAGATTCACAAAAGGTTCACAGACAAATCGAGGGACCAAAGGACATTGAGGCAATCTAAAAACACCACAAGGGAAGGACGTGGAATTTTCTTTATTATAAACTTAAAACTGACTACTTTTACAGGGATTACATTACTCAATGGAAGGGGACACAGCCTCCTTCAAATATTCAACAGAAGAGAAAACATAAAGGCGACCAGAGACAATATTCTGCAAAGCAATCTCGGCCGCCGTGGGCACTAAGGTCCTCGGCAGCCACTACTGGAGCAGCCTCGACTTCACACGACGCAGCACCAGCTAGTGCGGACGGGATGATATTGCCATCACCCCTGAAAGGGCAGCTCTCGCCGAGACCCTAAGAGATAAGAAGACCCAAAAATCAGAGCACATCCAAACAAGGCGAATAAGAGATTACCTATCTACAAACTGAGAAGGGTTCTCGGGCTAACGTTTCTCCGCCTTCTTCGCCGAGAGGAAAAAGGGGGCATCAGAAAAAGGAGCGGTCACTACAATGTCTGCCGCTGGCCCTTTACACCCCACCAGGATGACCAGCATAACTTCCCGGTGCCTAAGTGTCAGGGTAAATAGCATAACACTGCAAGAGAGATCAGCATCCGATAGGAGCTCCAAGCATGGCATGATGTCCTCCTACATCACATCGCATAGATGGTTGATTAACAAACAAGCAGACCAGAGTATAAGCTAACAAGACTAGCAGTGAACCTGTGGCCAAGAATCCTCAACAATGCGCCCCCTCAACCTCACAACCAACGAGGCCGGCACCTTATAAACCTTTTGAGTAGCGACACGGCTCGAGGTGTCAGAAGCCATAGGAAGCGATGGAAGGACAGATCAGATAGCCCAGCATGAAGAAGAAGGAGAATAGGAGTAAACTCCTTGCTAGAAACAAAGGGAGGTTCACAGGTTAAATAAGGGCACCACCACCACCATGACATCAGCCATGGCCACTACGAAGGGGCGACGCTTCGGTTGCAGTGCACCTCTCTACTATGTGGATGTGATGGTTTTGTCTCCTTATCTGTGCCCGCCACCTACGCCCACGTGTGGCCCAGTCCAAGCAAAGGCATCCCCTCTATCCCCTCAACTGCAGCGCATTAATTGCGGCCAAAGAAGGCCAAAAGGCAACTTTCTATGCGCACTAGTAGAGATCATGACCCTTGGGTCCCTCGGGCACTAGAAGTCCCATGCGCTCCGGGGCTCGCAAGCTCAAGGGCTCATGTGCCCAAGACCCCTTATGCTTGGGAGTCTATGCGTTCGAGGGCTGACGTGCTCGGGGGCTGGTGCGTCCGAGACCTCGAACACTCGGGGGCTCGCACGCCTGAGACCTTACATGCTCAGAGGCTTAGGCGCCCAAGGACTTGCATGATCAAGGAATCAAGCCCCGAGGACTCGAGATTAACCATACTCGGGACCTCAATAGCCTCGGGGCATCGATGACCGTCTTTTCCTGACCAGGCTTTAGCACGAACAACCACAAAGGACAAGATCGCCAACAAGCTTCGAAGGATTGTTAAAGACTAGAATTCTAGAATATCTTCATCACATATTGTTTTTGACCCTCGAGCCAAATGTTCCATTTAACTCAAGGCTCAGGGGCTACACCGTGTGGGTGCACCTCACGCGAATAAGAAAATTAAAGCTTTTTTAGGACTATCAGACTTCAAGTAGAAGTACAAAGACTCAGATTAAAAGAAGAGCTCCTCACAGCTTATTTAGTCGAGGATTTTCAACCAAGCTAAGAAGAGCTCGAGGGCTGCTGTCGGGGATGTGACCCCCGGGTACCCCACGTTGGGCTTATTAGTCTAGACCGAGAGCAGACCAAGCCTAGCGTTGTCATCCGGTATGGCCCATGAAGGGGGTTTGGTTCTGATAAACAAGATTGAGTCCTTATCGGAGAGCCGAACTCTAGATATGGTATGAAGAAATATGCTTGTACTAGAATCCTTGTAATTAGGAGATTAGCACCCAAGTTCGATAGGCAATCATAGATATCCAAGAGACTGACATAGGAAAGAGTCCTGGGTCGTTAGGCTCGCCCCTTGAGTATATAAAGGAGGCAATGCATCCCTAGAGGCATATTATTCTTCTTGCTTTTGATGCCTTAAGCCTTCATATCTTAATTGTGTTGCATTGTAAGCTTAGACATCATATTATACACCAAAACACTGGACGTAGGGCTATTATCACCCACGAGGTCTGAACCAGTATAAATCTTGGCTCTTGTTTACTAGAGTCGATCATTGGGTTCGAAGGCACTATGCTTAGGGATGGCAATCGGGTCTGACGGGTACGGATAGTGCATACCCATACTCGTACCCATTTACCTGACGGGTAAAACCCCATGCCCATACCTGTCACCTGCGGCGCCGTGTACCCGTGGGTATACCCATTTACCCGTGAACCAAACACACAACATAGATCCGGGGCTAGGCACGCTAATGGGGGGCTGCCGGTGCCACGGCGTGGGCAGGGTGGGGGTGACGGTGCTCATGCGGGCACAGGCAGCCGGTGATTAGGGCTCGGGCCTAGGCAGCTAGCGTTGTGGGCGGGCGCAGGCGACCGGCAACACGGGCAATTGCACTCGGGCGCTCGGGCCTTTGGCGCTGGCGGCCAGTGGTGCGTGCTCTAGGGTCTGTCATGTGGGACGGAGGAGTTCGAGACGAGTGGCACGCCAGGAGCAGGAGGGAAGGGGAGTGGTGGCGCAGGAGAGATTGGGGAGGAGGTGGCGCCGCATGAAGGATTGGGGAGGAGAGGAGGTGGTGGCTGGGTTTTGGGAGAAGGGTGCTGTGGGGGGTGGAGAGAGAGGAGGGTTGGTGCGGTAGGAGGTGGAGAGAGGGGATATTAGGGTTTTGCTTTATATATTTATATTAAACAGGTAAATGGGTATAGGTAGTGAATATCTATACCCGTACCCGTTTACCAGTCGGGTATAATATTAGGAACATACCCGACCCTAATAGGGTTTTTACCCGTGGGTAAACGGGTAATCGGGTAGAGTTGCCATCCCAAGCTGCGCTTCCCTTATACATCTAATCACCACCTCGGGTACTCCCATGGGTAGACTGCTCAGTGATTCACCGACAGCGTGGGGAATTGAGGCCGCTTACGTGCCAACACAACATCAGGCATCACGAGTTTTTAAGACCTTCGAAGCTTTGTCAAAGTTATGGCTAAGGACTCGAGCCCTTGAGGATCTTAACAAGTGGTCGGGTGTCGAGAGGGGCGCTATTATCAGCTCTTTCTCAACCACATGGTTGTTAGTGCCAAACCCAGATCTGCTTCATGGGGGCACAACCAACGAGCTAGGCGTACGATATTTTGCATCAGCTCAAGGGAGGTTGAGCCTAGCGGGTCAGCGATAAAAAGTATGACATGAAGTGAGTGAAATATGGTTCAGCTTTATTTACTCGAGGATGAGGGTACAAGGGTACATAGCTGAAACACGAGGAAAAACTTGAGGACGGCGAAGCTTGAAGTGTCTGCCAAAAATGCTCAGCCATGTGTGGTCTTGAGAGGGGCCTAGTCTTTGGGGACCGGTCTCTATGCTGTTGCCCCCGAGGTGTTGGTTCATCATTCTACTTGTGTTGAGGTGCCCTCGTGGGACTTCTTATGCCATGTCTTCTTACGGGCTCGCTATCGACGGGATTGCCCCAAGGTCCTGCTGCGTCCTATTTTTCCCGAGCGTCCTCCAAGGAGGTTGGGCTGTCCTTCTAGAAGCCTTTGTCATGGCGTCTTGTTGATCTGGTGCGCTGACTAGAGCTAGGTCTAGGTGTCGTCTATTTCTCATCAATCATTTTGGCATGTGGCCGAGCGAGTCGGCCAGCGAGTCAACCTCCTGTGTGCTCAAGGAAATCTTCCCAAGCGCAAGAAGGAGAGCCACAATGATACAGGCCTTCTGGCTGGCTCGAGAAGTGCTGGATCACTTGACTAGCAACTCGGTCGGTGAGTTGGTATGTTATCATCTCCACAATGGTATCGGTCAGGCACTCTGTGACCCGATCTGCTTTCTTGGTAGTGAAGGGATCGAGGACCCAACACGGAGACTGGGTTGGCTCTAGTGTCGAGTCAAAGGGAACTAGTCTCCCGGTTGAGTCGGCGATGAATGTGAAGTTGCCAAGGACGAATGTCATCCCTCGCTTGGCAGAGAAGTGATGTGGAGATGTCATTGGGTTCTCAACAAAAGTTATCGTGGCCCCCTACCTAGCGTGCTAACTGTCGGTGAATTGCTGAGCAGTCCACCCAAGGGGGTACCCAAGGTGGTGAATAGAAGATTAGGAAAGCGTGGCACTCTCGAACCCGATGGTAGACTCTAGGAAACAAGTGCCAAGATTTATACTAGTTCAGACCTCCCGAGGGATAATAGCCATACGTCTAGTGTTTTGGTGTATTACATGGTGACTAGTCTTATAAAACAATGCACTTAAGCCATGTAGGCTTAAGGCGTCAAAAGTAAGATGTGATTGTTCTTCCCCTAGGGGTGCCTTGCCTCCCTTATATAGTCAAGGAGTGAGTCCAGCAACCCAGGACTCTATCCTAAGTTGGTTTTCCTTATGTCCAGGATCACATACCGAACTTGGGTCATAATTCCCTAATTACAAGGATTCTGGTATAAACATATCTCTTTATACCGGATATAGAGATCAGTTTCCTGATAAGGACCTAATATTCCTTATCGAGGCCAAACGGGCCATACCGGATTCTAATGTTAGGCTTGGCCTACTGTTGGTCTGGGCTGATAACCCAATCGCGGGGTACCTGGTGGTCATATCCCCGACAATATGCTTCAGCAATTGGATCCATTATGCATGCCATGCTTTGTATACGCCTAGATGTCTGTTATGCTTTGAGTGTTACGTGCAGATACCAATCAGATATAGGTGAAAGTCACTGCATATTAGTAAAGAACATGTTGAAGTACTTTAGAAGAACTAAAGATATGTTCCTAGTCTATGGAGGTCAGGAAGAGCTCATTGTAAGTGGTTACACCGATGCTAGCTTTCAGACTACCAAGGATGACTACAGATCACAATCTAGATTTATTTTCTACCTTAATGGTGCAGCGGTGAGCTGGGAAAGTTCTAAGCAAGAGACGGTAGCTGATTCTACAACAAAGCTGAGTACATAGTAGCTTCAGAAGCTGCCAAGAAAGCTGTTTGGATCAAGAAATTTGTTTTCTTAGCTTCGTGTGATGACTAGTGCCTCTAGTCCGATAGACCTCTATGGTGATAATAGTGGGGCTATTGCGTAAGCAAAGGAGCCTAGGTCACACCAGAAGTCCAAGCACATACTTTGGCGATACCATCTCATCCACGAGATAGTGGATAGGAGAGATGGAAAGATATGTAAAACGCAAACCGATCTAAATATTGCAGATCCGTTAAGAAAGCCACTTCCTCAGCTCAAGCATGAGGCACATACTAGATCTATGTGTATTAGATATCTACATGGTTGACTCTTATATGCAAGTGGGAGATTGTTAGCATTATGCCCTAGAGGGAACATGGAAATATTGTACGTGACATACTATGTTTATGAAATAAAGTTATTTTGTTCCTTGAAATAGATATTATCATTATGGATCAATGAGTACGTGACTCATTCATGAGACTCATAATGTTACTATTTCTAAATGATTCTTGATCAGATGTAAGCCATATATAGAACAAATATGAATGAGATCAGTATGTGCATCTTTATTGAAGAAAGTGATGGCAAAGATGATGATATGGTTGGCGATCAGACCAATGTTTAGGTCAGGTCTGACCAGCACTTAGAGGCAGTCAAGGACGATCCCGACTACAAGGAGATGTGTATGATCGAAATAGACTAACTATGGCAACCAGAAAGGGGTTGAAAGGTTGCAGTATCCCAAAAATCAACTAAAACAAAATTAGAAAACTGATTTCCAACCAATCTTGAAATTCGTGAGAGCTTTGGAAATTTCATGAGGAGTTTCCCGACTAGTTCTGAAAATTTCCCGAACAGACTAAAATTCCTGAGGACTCAAGAAATATCCCGAGGGCTTTCTTGAGCACTTTCCTAAGGGCTCTACAAATTTCCCGAGGGCTTCTCGAGAGATGAAAACGGTCTAACCAAGGAATGGTAAAATGAGTCTGGTATCGAGTTCTTTCGCTCATCGATTTGCATCGTTTTGGTTTATTCTATGATTTTACTTTTACTTATGATTTAATTTGAATTGATTCATCCAAAACCTTGCTAGGACATTGAGAAAGAGATCCGAAAAGTTTTATTAGTTAATTCCTCATATTTTAAAAGTAATTAAGGTTTTATTTTTTGGATCGGATCTGCCCTGTTTTTACCCTGCTATAACTCTCGGGGATCATAACTTTTGATTAGGAATCAGATTTGAGTGAAATCTCCTGAGAAAGTTTCATATTGAAGTATAGTTTCTTGTGTTAAAATTTCAGATCAATCTAAGTTGCGGTTTTAAAGTTACGCTCATTTTACCATTCCTTGGTCAGGCTGGTTTCAACTCTCGGGAGTGCTCTCAAGAAATTTGCTGAGTCCTCGAGAAAGCCCTCGGGAAATTTGAGAACTCCTCGGGAAGTTTCCTGAGTCCTTGGGAATTTTAGTCTGGTCGAGGATTTTGCTGACTGGTCGGAAATTAGCTTTTTGATTTTGTTTTTGGGGCTATTTTTGGGGTACTGCAACCATTCACCCCCCTCTGGTTGTCATGGTTAGTGTATTTCGACCTTACAATTAGTATCAGAGCTTGGTTTCTGTTTTGTTTTTGATCTTAATCGATTTAAACAATCACCATGACATCCAAGAGGTTTTCGACTAAGCCTTATATTTCTGATGGAATTGATTTTCAGTTTTGGAAAACAAAGATGGAGGCTTATATCATGTCACAGGGTTTTGATATTTGGGAAAAGATTTCTAAACTATATGATCCACCTTCTAATAAACAAGTTAATGACACTAATAAGGATGCTTTTGAAGCAAATTGCAAAGCTCGAAACTTTATTATCAATGGTGTTGGGCGTTCTGATTTTGATCGTATTTCTTATTTTCTTTTTGCACATGAAATGTGAAATGCTCTTTGTGCCTATCATCAAGGCTCATCCACAATCAAGGAAGTGCGTAAAGACGTGTACAATAAAGAGTACATGAAATTTGAGATGAAACCCGGTGAAACCTTGGATGAGTATTTTGCTCGCTTTAACAAAATTCTTAGTAATCTTCGTTCAGTTGATTCTTCTTATGCTACTAATTATACTGATTTTGAAATTGCTAGATATTTGCTTAGTGGGATTGATATGTCAATTTGGGAGATGAAAGTTACATCAATTCAAGAGTCGGTAGACATGACTACTTTAACTTTGGATACTCTTTATTCAAAATTGAAAACTCATGAATTGAATGTATTTTCACGCAAGATTTCTCCCAAGTCAATGGCTTTGATTTCTTCGTCTTTCAATGAGTTTTCTTCTTTTGTATTATCTTCGGGTGTTTATTTGTCAGCTTTAAATGCCTTGTCTGATGAACAATTTGAGCAGTTTGCAGAGGAGGACTTGTTTTTGCTCTCCACAAAAGTCACTAAAGCCTTGAACAATGTAAGAAACAGAAGAAGAGGCGGTCCAGTTTAGTGTTTTAAATGTGGTGAGACCAACCATATTTGTTCTAACTATCCTAATCTCAAGAAATCTACAAAGGAAGACAAAGAGGAAAGCAAGCGCCCATCCAAAGAAGATAAGATGAAGAACCGTAACTACAAGAAGATGGTGCAACGAGTCCATGCCGCTCTCGATCAAGTTGATATGAGTGATGTGGACTCAATGAGTGATGGAAGTGAAGATGAAGGCCAAGGCAAAAAGAATGACCTAACTGAAATATGTTTCATGGCACGTGACATAGTAGGCTCCAGCGAGGATAAACTTTACAGCGACGAAAATAAGGTAAAACCTACTTATGATGATTTAGCTCATGTTGTTGTTCGTCTTCATACTAATCTAAGAAAATGCAATAAGAAAGCTAAGAAATATGAACTTATTGTTGAATCACTCAATTCTGAAATTGATAGGCTCAAGTCTATTATTTCTGATGATGATTCATGCAAATCATGTGATTCTTTACAATCTGAAATTATTGCATTAAGTGATGTTCATGCTTCTACTCTTCATAAGCTCAATGATAAAATTATCAAGAATGAATCTTGTTTTGCTATTGGTACTACCATGCTTTCTCGAGTTGTTGATGAACTTTTTGTTACCAAGAACTATTTGAAAAAGATGAAAGTTACTTTGTATGCTAGTTCCTTAGTAAATACTTTATATTGTAGAAAACTCAAACAACTTAAGAATATGAAGAGCTCAACCATTGTGAAACATGACTCAATTTCTTGTTCAAAATGCTCAATGCTTGAATTGAAACTGAAAGTTGCTTATGGTAGAGTTGAACTTTTGCAAAATGACTTGCGGACTCATGAAACGTTGCCTTATTCAAATTGTCGCAGACAAAAGAACATTGCTGATGTTTGTAAAAATTGTGTTGCTTTGACAAAAGAAGTTGATTATCTGCAAAGATCCTTGTAACGTTTTTCAACTGTTAAAAAGAACCTCAACATGTTATTGGATACATCTAAAGTAAGCACAAATCATAGAGGACTAGGTTTTGATGCTCGTGCTTATTTTACTTTTAATCAACCTATTGCAATCAAGGTTATTCAAAGAGGTAAGATTGAGGTTAAACCAAAACCAAAGTAAACAGTTTTTAAATCAGCTGGAACCTTGTCAAACTTAGCAACATCAAGTGCGATTGCTTCTCTAGCTAAAACAACTAAACCGATGAAGTATTATTATACACATTGTGGAAAAGATGGACACTCGGTTCGGTTCTGTTTTAGACTTGCAGGACAAAAGAAAAAGAACATGGAAAAATCATTTGCTGAACATAAGTGGCAATGATCATTTGTGGAATCTAGTAGAGTAGTTGGGCCACAATATGTGAGGCAGTCGAGTCGACCTTTTTCGGTCAATAGACCTCGGGTTAATCGATGGGTTGACCGATAGTGCCCTGTTTTGGTAAGAGGTAAAAGTAGCACTAGTTTTGCTCAAGGACCTTTGCCTGCTGGTGTTTCTGGTCGGGTGTCTCAGTGCTGGATTCCGAAATTTCTTTTAACTAACCCAGTACTGAGACCTCGACATCTTCTCGTGTGTAGGCCTCGAGAGCAAGGAAGGAGAACATATGGCTAGTAGACTCTGGATGTTCATGCCATATGTCTGATGACAAAAATTGGTTCTCCTCCCTCACACACGTATCTCGGTCTGAATCAGTGACTTTTGGGGATGCTTCTACTAGCGCGGTCATTGCTAAAGGTACAGTCAAGGTAAGTGATAAATTCATATTTAAAGATGTAGCTCTTGTTGATAATCTGAAATATAACTTGCTTTCTATATCTCAAATGATTGATGAGGATCTTGAGGCTTGCTTTAAAAAATCTGGTTGTAAAGTTCTTGATGCCTCCAATCATCTTGTGTTTAAGATTTCATGATTTAGAAGAGTTTTTAAAGCTAATTCTGACTCACCTTCATCTTCTAAGATTAAATGTCTAGTTGTCAATGATTCCAAAGATTGGTTCTTCTGGTATCGTAGACTTGGCCATGTTGGTTTTGATCATCTCACTCATGTTAGTGGTTTGGATCTTATTCGTGGCTTGCTCAAACTTAAAGGTGTTGGTGATTTAGTTTGCTCTTCTTGTTGTCATGCTAAAATGGTTTCTAGCTCATATGCTCCTATTACCTTGGTTATGACAACTACACCTGGTCAACTTTTACACATGGATACTGTTAGACCGGCTCGAATTTAATATATTAGGGGAAAATGGTATGTTCTTGTTATTATTGATGATTTCTCTCGATACTCTTGGGTTTTGTTTATGGCATCTATGGATGAAGCTTTTGGTCTTTTTTGAAACTTGGTTCTTAGACTTTCTGTTGAACTCCCGAGAGCAGGTAGAGCAATTAGAAGTGATAATGGTACTGAATTTAAGAATTCATCTTTTGAGTACTTTTGTGCTGAAAAGGCATTGAACATCAGTTTTCCTTACCAAGAGTTCCACAACAGAATGGTATTGTTTAAAGAAAAAATAGAACTTTTGTTGAGATGACTAGGACTATGCTTGATGAACATTAGACTCCTAGGAAGTTTTGGGCTGAAGCAATTTCTACAGCTTACTATATTTCAAACAGAGTTTTCTTGTGATCAAAGCTGCGCAGAACTTATTATGAGCTTAGTTTTGGTCATAGACTTAGTGTTTCTCACTTGAGAGTCTTTAGGTGCAAATGCTTTGTGTTAAAATCTGGAAATTTGGACAAATTTGAAGCAAGATCTCAAGATAGCATTCTTCTTGGTTACCCTGCTCATTCACGTGGCTAGCGTGTACTTGTGTTAGAAACTAACAAGATTGTGGAAATTTATGAAGTCACTTTTGATGAGGCTAGTCCTGGTACTAGACCCAACATTACAGGTATAGGTGCACAGATTCAGGGGAAGGATGAAGGCACCTTTGTTGAAGAAAGTGATGATGAAGACGTCGATGCGGCTAATGGTCAGACCAATGTCCGGGTCAGGTCCGACTAGCACTTAGAGGCAGTCAAGGAGCAATATCGACCACAAGGAGATGAAGTCTCGACAACTTCGAATGTTCCTCGAGAGATCACTTCCTCCCTCGAAGATGTTGTACAAGACAATTCTCGAGATGTTTCTTCTCCTTTGCACATTCAACGTCAACATCCTCCTGAGCAAATAATTGGTAATCTATATGAGCGTGTCACTCGTTTCAAGTTTGCGTCTCCTAACTCACATGCTTATTAAGCTTTTGTTGCTTCATTTGAACCCAAAGATATTTCTCATGCTCTAAGTGATGAATCATGGATCAATGCTATGTATGAAGAACTTGAAAACTTTGAACGCAATAAAGTCTAGAATTTGGTTGAACCTCCTCAAGGACATAACATTATTGGAATCAAATAGGTTTTTGAAATAAACAGAATGAGGATGGTTTAATTGTTAGAAACAAAGCTAGGCTTGTTGCTCAAGGATTTACTCAGGTGGAAAGTTTGGGTTTTGATAAAACTTTTGCTCCTGTTGCTAGAATTAAAGCCATTAGACTTATTTTAGCCTTTGCTGCATCTAAAGGTTTTAGAATCTATCAAATGGATGTTAAAAGTGTTTTTCTCAATGGTTTCATTAATGAGTAAGTTTATGTTAAACAATCACCTGGTTTTAAAAATCTAAAATTCCCGAATCATGTTTTCATGTTGTCTAAAGCTTTGTATGGTTTGAAAAAAGCACCTCAAGCATGGTATGATAGGTTAAAAAAATTACTTGAAAAAGGTTTTGCTATAGGAAAAGTAGATAAAACTTTGTTTCTTTTCAAGCAAGGAAATGATCAACTTTTCGTTCAGATTTATATGGATGATATTATCTTTGGTTGTTCATCTCACTCCTTGGTATCTAAGTTTTCTGAGACTATGTGCGGAGAGCTTGAGATGAGTATGATGGGTGAGTTGATATACTTTTTAGGACTACAAATCAAGCAAATAAAAGATGATACTTTTGTTCATCAGAGTAAGTACACCAAAGATCTTCTTTGGCGTTTTGACATAGAAAATTGCAAGCCGATCTCTACACTGATGGGAGCTGCTCCTACTTTGGATCCTGACGAGAATGGTGAGCCTGTTGATCAAAAAGAATATCGCAGCATGATCGGCTCACTTTTATATCTTACTGCATCGAAGCTGGATATTCAATTTTCTATTTGTTTGTGTGCTCGATTTCAAACTTCTCCTCGTGCTTCACATTGTCAAACTGTCAAGCGTATAGTCAGGTATCTCAGATTTACTCAAGAATTTGGCATATGGTACTCTACCTCTTCAGGTGTTAATTTAAGAGCTTTTCCTGATGCTGATTTTGGAGATTGTAGAATCGATAGAAAAAGTACTAGTGGTACATGTCATTTCTTGGGTACATCACTTGTTGCTTGGGTATATAGAAAACAATCTTCAGTTGCACAATTCACTACCGAAGCTGAATATGTTGCTGCTGCTAGCTGTTGCTCATAAGTTCTTTGGCTTATTTCTACACTCAAGGATTATGAGTTTATTGTGATCGTGTTCCACTTTATTATGATAACACAAGTGCTATAAATATTACTAAGAACCCAGTACAACACTCTAGAATAAAACATATCGATATTCGATATCATTTTCTTAGAGATCATGTGGAGAAAGGTGATGTTGTGCTTCTTTTTATTGACATCGAGTTATAATTGGCAGATATTTTCACTAAACCTTTGGATTCTTCTCGCTTTGATTTTCTTCATGAGGAGTTGGGCGTTGTTTATCCAATGGGTTTATTTTGAGGGGGAATTTGCTTTTTCATTTTGATCATAATGCATTCATTTTTATTTTTGTGCATTGTTTATATTCAAAATGAAAAATAAAAAGAATAAAATATGGAGCTTTGATTTTTACCTTCAGTTAATATTTATGCTTGCTAGCAATATCTTATAAAATTTATGGATCACTAGTCTTGTTATCTTTTCTTTTAGTATTTTTATGAGCCTATGATATAGTTTTTGAGGGATATGACGCATGACACAGAAATATTCAAGTGAAAGATAAAGAAATATATTGTGCTGATCTAATGGCTAGTTTGAGTTAAATATGCTTATATATGTTCTAGGTGTATTTATTTCACCATAATAGTGCTTTCAATTTTAGAACTAGCAGTACTATAGCTTGTGCAATGTCAAAACAAGCAAATCTGAACGAAAAAATGTCAAAAAAGGAAAAGAAAAAGTGTGCAAAAGCACAGAAAGTTATGCATTCATGAAAAAATATTTTGCCTAGGTTATCTGACGAGACTGGTTATCATTGCACTTTGATATAAACTTTGATAAGACCATTAAAATGGGGACTACTTGTGTGTGTAAGAACCTCACAATAGGTCATGTGACTTAAGCTCAGGACAATGATTGATGTGTTGAGATAGGCACTTGTGAAAATTTTATACAAAAGTTGCATATATCAAATATAAAATTTGCAATGTGTATGAGTTGCACTTTTAAGAGCATTAAGCGTTGTTTTGGTTTTATGCATACGGCTGAATTATGTGTGAGGTATTTCTCGTAGATTGGTCCTAGTGAAAGCTAACATTATAAACCATTGAAATCATACTATTTTAGTGCTGATTTAAAATCATACTATTTTAGGGTTTGAGGTTTGGGTTTTAGAGTTTATGGCTTAGTTTCATCTTAAGGCTTTTAGACTTGATTGTTAGCTGGTTGGTCTATCTATTTCATTTGTGTTGTTACCTTGTTACGTGGGTTGCTTTAGGTACACTTCAAAGCTCTCAAATCAAGAAATCAAAAAGTTAGTGTTCTCATGATAATTTCTCTCTTTTGCATTACTTGATGAAATCATTATCAAAGGGGGAGAAAAACAAATTTTGGGGAAGAATTTTTTTAGAATTGTTCTTTCCATTTATTGTTCCTTGTGCTTGTGCTTTCAAAAATCAAAAATTTCTTTAGTGCTTTTTAATGGTGTTGCCAATATGTTCATAAAGGGGGAGATTATGAGATCATGTGTATGATCATTGATATGTGATGAACAAATTGGTTTTAATTGGTTCGAGTGGTCTGGTGGCCGGGTAAGCAAGGTCGGGCACTATGGTTGGGTGGTTGGGCACTCAACACTCGGGAGTCAGCGCTTAGCACTCAGTACTCGAAATTCAGCACTCGGGGAAATTTAGCACCGAGAAAATTCAGCACTCTGGATTTTGGATCACTCAGATTTTTGATGTTTGAGTCAGATCATATGCTTTAAATTGTTTATTCAATAAATACACTATGTTAATGATTGATTGAGTCAAGTTATAAAGAACTTATGCTTGGGAAAAAGGGTTTCTTGGTTTTTTCATGTGTAGGCATTGCTTAAGGGTGAGTTGTGGTTGATGACAGGATCGGAACTAGGCTCAGGGAGGAGCTGAGGCTTAGAACGATCAAGGAAGTCATGTGGAATGCTCGGCCTAGAGAATACTGCATGTAAAGATAAAGTTTCCAACTGGCATACTCAAGATGTGTGCGAATATAGAAAGGAAGAAAATTCGGAAGGAGTTAGGGTTTGAGATCTAGCAAGAGATTAGGATTTCTAATTAGATTAGGACTTCGGAGGTTTTTATTTTCATGGCTCATGGTGGATGCCACAGCTCTCATGAGGGGTATATAAATAGACTAGAGGGGAGAGCAAAATTAAGAGACCGATCAAGAGAGAAAAATTAGGATTTAGCTTTTTGCTCTTTCATCTAGGGTTTTAGATGTGGTTTTTGATGAGAGATACTATGATTGCACCTTGTAAATGCTCTTATGTAATAAAATTCATCTTAAAGTATCAAGGAGTGTGGTATCGCGTTCTTTCTTCTTAATGTTCATCGGTTTGTATCATTTTGGCTTAGTTTGTGATTTCACTTTTACTTGTAATTTAATTTAAATTAAATCATCCAAAACCTTGTCAGGACATTAAGAAAGAGATCTAGAATGTTTCGTTGGTTAATTCCTTTTATTTTAGGAGTAATCAAGATTTTAGTTTTTAGATTAGATCAGTCCTGTTTTACGTTGCTATGAATTTCGAGGGCCATAACTTTTGATTAGAAACTTGGATTTGAGTGAAACCAGTCAAGAATGATTCGTATTGAAGTCTAGTTTCTTGTGTTAATATTTGAGACCAATCCTAGTTATGAATCTAAAGTTACCCACGTTTTACAATTGTTCTATCAGGCTGTTTTCAGTGGTCATGAATTCTCAGACTGGTCGGGAATTTTCAGTATGGTTAGGAATTTTCAGACTGGTCGGGAATCAATTTTTTGATTTTGTATTAGTTGTTGAATTTGGGGTATTGCAACCATTTAGCCCCTTCTGGTTGTTGTGGTCACTGTGTTTTGATCATACAAGAACATATATTGGATAGACCCGCTATGAGACACTGTTGAGATTTGATGTGTCATCAGTAGGTCTCAATAGTATTTTTTAAAGTCCTTAAACCTGAGATCAACATGGTTCTCAACATACGTAGTAGCTTACTTTGAGTCTACCAAACGCTACTTCGTAACTAGGTAGTTATAAAATTCGTCTTCGGATATACTATGAAACATGTAGTGGAATGTGAGTAATTAAGATGGAATTCGCTCCTCCTCACGAGAGAGATATCTCTGGTCTCTCAATGTAATGGATTATGGAAGTGTATGGCCATGCCAACATGATTAAAGAGTTAATCACAAGTTATAATTTAATAGGGAGATCGAGAGAGAGATTGAGCTATTGATAGGATGACACAAGTCTCACCATATGCTCAATCGGTATCGTGTGGCAAATGGATTTGTAAACGAGGAACATTACAAGGTTCAGCTGATATGATCTTTACATATAATTGAGTTAATATGAATTGCTAGAGGCCGCTATTAATAGAGTACTAGAAAGGTGCTTTTGTACGTTAATCAAGGTATACGTGAATCTACAGAGTCGCACACTTAATGGGTTAGAACACCAGATTCGAATAGAATTCGAATTGGGCTCAATTTGGATAGAGATCTAAGCAGATCAGATAGAGATCTAAGTAGAGTCCTGATTAGGCCTATAATTGATGGGCCCAAGTTAGGACGTCTACATAAATATGAGAGTGAGGGGCTTGTGCAAAGGATATCTTTTGTGCATGCTAATCTGTTAGCCACCACGAGAATACCCTAGCCGTCACCTCTCCTGAGACTAACAACCACACCGACCGCCTAAGTGCTAGTACACCATCGGCCGGTGTTCCACCCCTAGATATGTGGATTCCAATAGATGTGTCATTACACTGATTCGCTCATCGGTATCGGCATCGCTGATCGGATCGGCGTTGTCATCGGCTAAAGAATAGGAGATCGGATCGGCTGTCTCCCCACCACGCTAAACAGCTCTCGACCACATGAGCGCATGCATGTTGGATCAGCTAGCTTCTCCAACACCAATCCAATTGCTCTACGCGTCAAGTGGTAACGATCTATGGTCCCTCTCTAGCAAGGTTTCCTGGTGTGCGCGGTACAAAATTTTTATTTTTCAGCTAGCGTAGCCTCTACGTTACCCAACAGTACCTAGTCAACCTACATTTAATGTGCATGTTTGGTAAGGGTCATTCCACATTAAGCGTGGGTGATGTCCTATATTCTGCCGTGTCATCATACCAGTCCTGTTCTATTAGGTGGAGAGGGGATGTTCAATCCATTAACCCCAAGGAATTGGCCACATATAGACACGTAGAAAGTGAGACGCAATGCACCCCTACTAGCAACTAAAGTATTATATAAGAAGTAACCTACTCCATGTAACAGGCAAGTCGACCAAGTTGAGCATGGCAAGCCATCCTAAAACCAAGAGACCTAGGCACTCTAGCAAACTTATCCCAGTTCATCCTTTTATGGACATAGACCGTCGACAACCATGATATCAAATAATGATAGAGAAAAAACATCTCAAAATGACATAGACTTTTCATAAGCTCTGCTTGGAGGTCATAAATTCCGTCCAAGTCAATGATCTTATGACCTATGACATTGAAGAAATAACATAACCACATGATTGTCAAATGTACTTTGATTGGCAAAATATTTCTCGGAATGACAGGTAGAATCTATGTCATGGAGTTCTTCAGTACATAGATAAGCTCATTCTTATTAGTTAGACCTTAATTTTGAGAATAACTTAAGCTACAGTTGAGAATAAATACAATCCAGGAGGACAATGTAAGCTTCTAATCAATCTCGCTCCCAAATATAGAACAAATTATCAAAAAAGAAGAAAATTTTAATAGATAAAAAATAACTACCAACATCTACAGTATTACAACACTTGTATAAACATTGCATATTATAAAACCATGGTATTTTTATAATCATGCAAATCATCAATAGTCATAATATGGATCTAGGATGATCAAACCTTCTCAAGACATTGAACAAGAGCCAAAACCTTTAGGCCCCCTCGGCCATTTTCTATTGATGGCTCCTTGGCATTCGGTAGGTAAGTTCATATTCTTCTGGCATGCTACAAATTGTTTTTACCATTTTCAAACACACTTTGTCTTTCTACTTCAATATTAGGCATTTTCATTGGAGTTTGGCAAGGTCAATTTTTGTGTATGCATACTTAACAAGTCATACTGATTATTATTGATATAGCAATGCAACATTTTCTGCTACAACAATTAAAACTAACAGTTAGGTTAGCCCAAAGGAGTTTAGGAGGCAACCACTATCGGTGTATTACTGATCATTCCACCTATGGGGATACTCAAGATGGTATTTAATGTGTAGGAAAGTGTTGCAATCTAAGCTCTAAGTTCGACTCAATACAAAAGAGCCAAGAGATTTAGACAGATTCGAGTCTCCTAGAGAATAATAACCATACATCTTGTATTTGGGTGGATTTGTAGATTGGATGTATGATAAACAACCTGAGAACCTATGAAAGCATAAGAGCATGCCTCTAGGGGTACCTCGCCCTCTTTATATAGTCAATGGGCAAGCTGTACATAACGAGGCTCCTTACCTGAGTCAGTTTCCTAGATATCAGGAATCATGTACCGAATTCTAATCTGTTTCTTAGTTACAAGGATATTTTTACATATTTAACTCTAATATTAGATATGGCGTGAAGCTTCCTTATCAGATTCGAACACCTGTTTATGGGCCACACCGGATTCCAAAGCTTGGCTAGGCCCACTCTCAGTATAGACTGATAAAGGCGATCTCAAGGTATCGAGAGGTCATATCCCCAACAACCACTATTACACGATAGATATATCAAGGTAGGGCCCACCTTCTAGTCTTGGTTGCCACATGACTTTACATTTATGGTGACATGGTGCATATACTACTACATAAACTACTATCAGTGGCGGTTCAAAATCGCCATCAGTAGCTGGTTTTGAACTTCCACTGATTAGTCAGGAATGATAGTCCATGAGTATTAGTGGTAGTTCTAGAACTGCCATTGATACTGTCACCAACCTATATATATATTCATTGAGTATTTCTCCTTATATGTTGTATAAAGCACATAGTATTACAATTAGGGAACATGGGGGCTACGCTAGCTGAAAATAAAATTTTTCTACCACGCACACCAGGATATCTTGCTAGAGAGAGACCAGAGATCGTTATCTCAGGCACGTAATACAGCGGAAGAAGTGTTGGAGTAGCGAGCCGATCCAACACGCGTGTGCCGAAATGGTTGGGAAGCCGATCGCCTGGTCAGGAAGCAGCCGATCTATGTGGTTGGGAGTCTAATCAATGTGGATGGGAGATAGCCGATCTGATCAAGAGTCCTTCGCCCGACCTCTAATCCTTCAAGCCAATGATGCTGCTGATCTGATCAATGATGCCGATGCCAATCAACGAAGCAATAGAGCAATGCCTCTACTGATATCCACACATCCAGGGGTGGAACTGTTGCGTTATGGGGAGGCTACGCTAGCGCTTAATTTCAAAATTTTACCCTGTTAGCCTAGAAACCATGCGTATAATGGGATCATGGATCGTTACCTCGAACCACGAGACGTGCTCGAGCAGCAGAAGTAGAGACGATGAAGCGCGTCCTCGAGCTACTCCTCCCGGCTCCGTTCGTTCGTCGATGATCCGGTGATGAAGACGACGTGATCCTACGATCCGACGAACTCCACGGAAGGAAGACGAGCACCACTATTGGAGTGGTGCCTCTACGGTATCCACATGTCTGGGGACAGGATCACCTCACGTCGGCGTGCTAGCACCACTCACGAGATCCAGGAGATCGATCACAATGGTTGCGATCGAGAAGAGAGGTGGCGGCTAGGGTTCAAAAGCAGGAGTAACATCAGCCTTTTCGTGCTAGCCCCACCTCTCTTTATATAGTGCCCTCTTATGGGTCTTTAATCAGTATTAAAGCCCAACAGATCTAATCTGTTCGTTTGGACCCGAAACTTTCGGTCCTAACTGGAACTTATGATTTGTCCAGAATCTAGTTTTCAGGCAGCCCGGAACTTCCGGTCTAACCGGAACTTTCGGCTCCTCCAGAAAATAAAACTGGGCTGGCCCGAAACTTTTGGTCTAACCGAAACTTCTGGATGCTCCAGAACCTAGAACTTTCGGCTTCTAGCTAGAACTTCCGGTTCCCTAGAATTCTCTTGGGCATATTTCCATCAGAAACATCGGCCGGTAGTGTTCTAGAACTCAAGCGGTCAGCGAGGTGGTTGGGTTCAAGAGGTGGCGTCTAGGGTTTGCTCTTGGTGGCTAACAGCTTGACATGAGAAACGCATCAACATGCGAATCAGCAGAAGGAATAGCATGGCTTCCCTATGCCCTACACCCTCATATATATACATCCTATCTTAGGCCCTTCCGAGCCTAACCATAACTCTATTCGGATCTCTGTCCAAACCGTTTGAATCTGTATCCAAACTGAGCCGAATTCGAATCCTATTCGAATCTAGTGTTCCAAACCATTAAGTGTGCATCCCTGTAGGTTCACGTATAGCTTGGTTAAGGCATGGAAACTCATTTCCAATACTTCATTAATAGCGGCCTCTAGCGAAGCATATTAACCTAAGTATATGTAAAGATTGTATCGGCTGAACCTTGTAATGTTCTCATGTACATATCCTTTGCCTCACGATATTGATCAAGCACAAGGTGAGACTTGTGTCATCCTATCAATAGCTCGATCTCTCTCTCGATCTCTGTATTAGATTATAACATGTGATTAACTCCTTAATCATGTCAGCATGGCAATGCACTTCCATAATCCATTACATCGAGGGGCCCAAGGATATCTCCCCCATAAGGAGGGGCAAATCCCATCTTGATCACTCACATCCCGCTACATGTTTCATAGCAGACCTGATGACTACTTTTATAACTACCCAATTACGGAATAGTGTATAGTAGTCCCAAAGTAAGCTATTACGCATGTTGGGAACCATGTCGATCTCAGGTCTAAGGACTTGATATATAAACACTACTGAGATCTACTGATGACACATCAAATCTCAATAGTGTCTCATAGTGGGTCTATTCAATATATATTCTCCAACATATGTCTATGTTATTGAGTTGGTATTTCCATACCCACGATCCATGAGACATGATCATCAATCAATACAAATGCTGATCTCAGTCATATCTGTTCCATATATGACTTAAAACTAAACAAGGATCATTTAGAAATAGTTACATTATGAGTCTCATGAACAAGTCATATACTTGTTGATACATAATGACAACTATTTTAAGGAACAATGCAGTATTTCATAAACATAGTTTGCCTTGTACAACATCTTCATGCTGACTCTAGGGTATAATGCTAATAATTACATCATATATGCAAAGGCACATATATGTGAAATTCATTTGTATAGCTTACATCGAAACTTATGCAGACAATCTAAAATCAAATTAATACAACATATATTAAGTTAAATCAGAACGTATTTATATAAGCGAGCATATATGTTTCCATAAGGTTCGAATGTGAGAAATTGTTATTATAAGGATAAGCATCTACTCTATGATTTCTTTCTACATGAACGCTCTGATCTCTATGCATCCTTCATACACGAGCATACGAATGCTTGAACATTGTACTCGCCCAGTCGATAAATGACAAGGTTATTGATGAATCCGACAAGTTGTTCTTGAAGTTTATTGATTTCAATAGGCAATAATCGATTAATGGATAGTTTGAGAAGCTATAGCTTGAATATAGAAGAAATTAATTGTTATAACCCTGTCTTGGATAAAAACAACTATTAATGTGAATAGTCCTCCTACCTTAGCATCTTTCACCTTTAGTGACTCGTCTCCTTTGAATCTGTGCATAAATTCTATAACATAAAATCCATACAAATTATTGTCTAGTCCTTGCTTCCGACAAGGAAAGTTATGTCGGGCTATCAATACTTTCACATATGGGTGGTACCTAGTACTCTTCTTGACATATTTTTTGTATAATTTGCATATGTGTGATATAATGTTAGATTTAATTTATTAGCAAGCTAATGACAGGTTTGTAACACTCTGCACTAATAGTCAGTTATACTGTTAGTTTGTGTTAGAACCGCCACTGATATTCAGCTATTATTGTCGGGTTGTGAATACAAGTAGCATTGATAGTATTATGAGTGTCGTTTATAAACACAAAAAAATATTTAAAACATATTTTTACATTTGTACTTAGAAACATCAAAACTTATTAATAATAATGCAAACATGACATTTAAATCTTGTTATTAACAAATACAACCTTTTTGATAATTAAGATTAATAAGTACGTTATGATCTTTAATTACTATGTTAGATTACTGAACCCTAAACTCTAACCCTAACCCTAACCCTAAACTAAAATCCTAAACCCTAAACACTAAACCTAGCCCTAACCCTAAAGCCTAAACCCTAAATGATAACCCTAAATGATAAACCCTAACTCTAACCATAATCCCTAAGCCTAACCATACCCCTAACCTAAACCCTCAACACTAAACCCTAAACCTAAACCTAACCCTAACCCTAACCCTAGCCATAACCTAAACCCTAAACCCTAAACCTGACCCCAACCCTATCCCTAACCCTAACCCAGCCCCTAACACTAACCCTAACCCTAATCCTAACCTTAACCTTAACCTAAACACTAAACCCTAAACCCTAAACTATAACCCTAATCTAAACCCTAATGCTAACCTAAATCCTTAACCCTAAAGCCTAAACCCTAGTTAACCGCCTAAGCCTAAAACCCTAAACCTTAACTCTAAACCCTATACCCGATATATTAAACCCTAATTAAAACCTAACCCTAGCCATAAATCATAAACCCTAAACCCTAACTGTAAAGTCTAAAGCCTAAACATTAAACCCTAACCCTAAACCTAAACGGATATGGAAGTATTTCATGCGTGCGAGTATTGGTAAGTACTTCGTGTGCCCGTGGTACTCGATTGACATCCCTAATGTATGCATTTAGAGGGGGTTCAATTATATAGAGTAATCAATATCCAATTTCCTTTTCCTGCACTACTTTGTTTTACCATTTTATCTCAACCTTGCTGTAATATTAATAGGCTTTGTTTACTACCTCTTATTTTTATAGCAACCCTCAGATTTTATTATAATAATAGCTAGTGGATGAACAATATAATTATGTCTTTCCTACTTACTTTATTTTTTCAAACAACTAATTAGACTTCAAAAACTTAACGTCCTCGTATTTACGAACCGATAGTGATACATCTTTACTGTAGACTTAGACACAACCGGCACTGATGGAACGCTACATATAGCATATTTTGCAGTTGTGATATCCACTCTCATAGATTAATTTCTAGCATGGGTGATAGGACAAGTCACAACAACTCTCTATTATGACGTGTGTGGTCTTCCAGACGATGTTTCCTACATCAAAGAGACCCCTGACATCATGCAACCGGCCAGATTAAGTTGGTCACTATTAACATTCCCATGGTCTCTGACAGGTATAGGCTTGATTGTTACCATTCCTAGTGAAGCGACGTAAGCAGTGAAAACGACACTGAAGGTAGAGTAAGTCTGCACCGACCAAATTCAAAGATTGTGACTATATTATAGCTTTCTTGGTTTGGTCGATGTGGTACATACCCCCGTGTGTATTAAAAGGGGAGGACCATGACCATGAGAGGAGAGGAAAAATCAAGCCAAGAAGAGCCTAAGTTAGAAGAAACAGAGACTAGGCTAGAATTTGTAATTCTTCGACACGGCATTCCCTCCTCTGTAGGACCGAAACTAGCGACCAGAGGGGGGGTGAATGGGCGCAAAACAAAAATGCAGCGGAAAAATAAAACTTCTTAAACTTGAGTATCGGACTTGCAAGTGACTCGATGAGATTCAGTCCACGATTGGACAAATAAAAGTCACAACTGGCAAGTCAATACTAAAACTTCAGAAAAACTTCCTTAAACCCAAGTGTCGGACTTGTAAGTGACTCAATAAGATTATGCACAAGACTGTGCCACAATAGTCACACCAGGCAAGTCGAAACACAACTTTCACGGACAAGCACTGGAACACAGCAGCAACGATAAATACAAGTATCAATCAATATGTATTCATGAGGGAAACAAACGTTCTCACAAAAAGAGAAACGTATAAATCGCTCT